>OY735223.1:12987704-13050204 GCA_963457665.1 Thysanoteuthis rhombus
ATAAGTTTCAACAAGGATCCCGTTTGCAGGAGAATCAGATCCATGCCCTACTAGAGTTGAATGGAGCCGTAGCAAGAACAAGAATACGAATTAGCGATCTCTGGAACTCAGCCTTTTACAGAGGTTTTTGTGTTCTGTTTTTCAACTTAGCCACAGATTCTGCTGATGTGGAGAATTTAATCAATTGCTTTTTTGTGCAACTGGGTATATATAAAAAGTTTTAAGTGATTGTACGACTACTAGGGGAGCCTTCGATGAATGTTTCTATTTAATTCAATCCTAGTACACACATAATAGAATTATAAGCTGTATAGAAACGCTTTTCTAACTTTGGTGGATGGGGCATTGGCCTAATTAGATGTATCGCTTCAGTTTGGTTCTACTGACTGTCCAATTCTGCGTAGGGCGAGTTTGAAAGGTAATAAGTTTGAATGGATATAGAGTTTTTATTAATTTTTTTTGTCCTCCAGTTTTAACATCAGGTAATGTTTTGTTATAAAAATCGAGTATGTATGGGAATATAGTTGTCTTATATCGATTTTATTTGTACCCTATCTTAACTTCGTCTGCTTTATGTTTGAAGTGGAGACTGTTTAACAATTTATCAGTTATATTCATTCTAATCCATTGCAGGACGTTTTCTTTCAAAGGGAGATAATCATTCATTTTAAAAACAGGAGTAACCTCCTTTTAGTAGATCGCTATAGTCCAGTCCCAACAGACACCGTATACTTGAGTTTTAAGGTGAGGTGTGACGTGCGGACTGCTGACCTCACCTTCCCAACCAAAGGTTTGCATGTTATATCTATCGTTGTGGCGAAATGGGAGTAAGGGTCCTACATTATAGTTTTGGCTGGTTTCTAATTCTCCTTGCAGTTACCCGAGTGGGCTGGCCTAGGTTTCTGAAGCTCAGATCCTGGTTACATCATTGAAAGCAGATAGACAATGGGAACTATATAATCTATTTTGAGCATTGCTTTTGTTACGTTTTTCTTAACAAAACAAACATCTGAAAAAACATTACAAAAAAAATACTTGCGTTGAATTCCTTAATTTCAAGATGCTATCCTTAGTCAAGGAAGCGAAATCAATCACTGTGTCCCTTAAAAAAGAGAAACAGAAAAAAAAAAAAAGACTACAGGATAAAAAGACTAAAAAGAAATCCAAAATGGCGTTGCCAAAGAGAAAATTTGGCTGGATTCTCTCCTGAATTTTCGCTTGTTGGTTTCCCGGTGATTATTCTTGTTCGAACTACATTTCAACCTTGAATAGTCAATGAACTGTTGGCATTAATCCTTTGGCACGGACTTGGTACTCTCTCTCTCTCTCTTTCTCTCTCTCTCTCTCTCTCTCTCTCTCTTTCTCTCTCTCTCTCTGTATATTCTGTTCAGTTCTGTTCTTGTTTATTCGATTTTTATCAGTGATTTTTATTCTTGACGTTTTGGATAACTTTTTTGATTGTTCCTGCCATTGTTTCTTCTTCTTCTTCTTCTTCTTCTTCTTCTTCTTCTTCTTCTTCTTCTTCTTCTTCTTCTTCTTCTTCTTCTTCTTCTGATAATTTTCCTTCTTCTTTCATCTTTTTCTGTTGATTTTTATTCTTCTGTTAATTATTTTCCTCTTCTTCTGATAAATGTCCTTCTTCTTCTTTTTCTTCTTTTTCTCCTTCTTTTTCTTATTCTATTTTTCCTTCATCCTTCATCTTTTTCTGTTGATTTTTATTCTCCTGTTAATTCTCTTCCTCTTCTTCTTCTTCCTCTTCTTCTTCACCTTCCTCTTCTCCGTCTTCTTCTTCTTCTTCTTCTTCTTCTTCTTCTTCTTCTTCTTCTTCTTCTTCTTCTTCTTCTTCTTCTTCTTCTTCATTCAATATCCCTTTCTATTCGTCATCATCAATTATTACATTATTCACCTTGTTTTCTTCCATTGTTACTCAAAACAGTTTTTATAGAAATTCTCTTCTACTTATTTTGCCTTCTTTCGTTATTGCTTGTATCTTTCACCTTGTCCCTTCAAGCTGTTTCACTCAATCTATTCACTCTGTTTGTTTACCGTCTTCTACTTGTTTTGTCGGCATCTTTAAACGTCCTGACAATTCACACGTTATTGAATACTGTTGACTTGGCAGTGGCATTCGATGCTTGTTAGCCTATAAAACTGTCGGCTTCATTTACACAACAAGAAGAAAGAGAATCGAAATAAATCATTTGGAAACAGAAACGATACAACGATTCCAATACAAATAACTAGAAAAACAGTAATAAAAATATAAGTACGAAAAAACAAAACAAAGCAAGACGAATGATGGGAAAAGGTTAGAAAAAAACAAAAAAACATATTGGAAATCAAAAATACTAAAAGATACCTTCCAATCGAATGGATGCACGAAGAAAATGAGAACGAAACAGAGGTTTGGTTAGTCACTGAATAGAAACTGTCACTTACCTAATATATTTATTCAGCGTGCAGTGTCGGATGATCAATTAAAAATTGGAAAAGTTGAGAATCGATGAAAAAGCCAATTCACTCGCCTTTTGTTGGATGGTTCGAACCCCGTCCTCCCCATAAAAAAGTATGGATTCAACAAACTAAGAGACCGATTCAGCATGTACTCACATTGCAAATCGAATCCCCCATTTAAAACCCAGGGCGCATAGTTTTCATCTTAGATATAATTAGGTGTAAATCTTTGAGTTTTCTGTTCTCCATTGTTCGGTCAGTAAGTGTGATGGATGCATATCTAGCAGGCCAGCCAGACAGCCAGATTAACTTAAGAACTGAAGAAATCTGTTGGAAAATGAAATGGATGATTGAAGGGGAAGGAGGAATGAAAGGAAGGAAGGAAGATATATAGGGAAAGGAACAAATACGGAGGAAAGAAAAAATCAAACGGAAAATATAGAAGGAAAAAGAAAAGAGAAAGAAAAAAAGCGGAAAAATGACATTCAACACTAAAAGAAGACGGGAGGCGTGAAGATACACAGGGTTATTACCAATATAGATATATGGATGGATCAATCGATGAATAGGAAATATGCAAACGCTAAAATGTTAGAATATAATGTCTATTTGTAATGCAAGGAACCAGCCCAGCAGAAAGATGATTGGAAAATAACGGAATGAAATGCTTACATGTCATTTGAAAAAAAAAAAACGAAAAACAAACAAAAAAAAAAACGCTCATCCGCAACAAAAATTAATTAAATGGATAGAAATATAAAAAAATGCAAAGAAACGAAATTTTCAGAATTGTTTCCAATTCACTAAAGACGGATTTACTTTTAACTTTTGCTAAACCATTTGAATTGAAAGGCAGGAAGAAAACTAAGATAACGAAAAAAAGAGGGACAAAATCATTTTGCAAATGGATAAAAAAGAATGAAAATGCCAAAAAGAAACGAACACACAGAGAAATATATCACAAAAACAAACTAATGAAAGACATTGGAATTCAGAATGAGTCAATAGTGAGAAAAAGAATTGAAAATTTACAACAATAAAAAGGAAAGAAAAAAAATGGAGCCAGCGAGAAATTGTTGATATTTTAGCATGCACACACCGTGACAAACGTTGACGTTCGCCTCCGCATGCATATTTGGAGAAAATTGGCTGGGAACAAAGCTGAATAAACGGAAATAATGAGAAGTATACGAGAATATGAAATGAGTAAAAATTGATTGGAATAAAACGGAACGAAAAAAAAAGAAGACATATGAAGAGAAAATAAGGGGGAATAGAAAAAAAAAGGAAAGAAAAAAGCATAAATAGGGAGAGAATAAAAATAAAAGATAAAAATAAGATAAAGGAGGAGAGGAGAAGGAGAAGAAGAAAAGGGAGGAAAGGGAAATAAGGGGAAGACTGAAGGAGGAGAAAATAGGAGGGAAAAAAATATGAACCTGAGCAGAGGTAACGAAAAGAGGAGAAAAAAAAGGCACCACACTCACACGCACAAACACACACACACACACACACACACACACACACACACACACATATATATATATATATTTTTTTTTTCTTTTTTCTCCGTTTTCTGTTCATATACGTATTCATACTGATAGGCTTGAATATACATTAGTTGAACCATTAAATCTTGAATCCTCAGCACATTAACATTATTATCAGACAGAAACTGATGCAAATGCCCCCATATTTTTTCTCTTTATTCGGATAAAAATTGCCGATATTCAAAAAGCTTGGATTGCTTACTTTGAAATTCACTTTTCTTTGGAATATTCATTGATATGTTTTTACTTTCATCCACTCTTGACTGCAGGAAGGATAACTAACAGAAAACTCTGCCTGTGCAAACTTCCTGCATATGTCAATGAAACATCCGTTCAGCAATCATGATGATAGATTATCTGCCCTTGGCCTTTGACAAATCTTCCTCATAAGACCTTTGCAATGGTTTGTTTATCAGCTTACATTTTTAGATGTTGACCTTTTTACCATCAAAACTAAAACTAAAAATAAAAACACTGAGTCAATGATTCAATATCAAGAGACATAGAAAACAGTTTTAATATTTTTTTGAGAATCTGCAGCTTCTCTATCCTTTAAAGTATACAATTTTATCATTTTTCTCTAATGGAGAGCGCATATTTTCAATGCTGGATCTCAAAATATAGACTAATTTGCAAACAAAAAACAATTTCAATTGATACATTACGGGTTTACAACATTTGCATGATCTAGATGTACTTAATATTAGATAAGAAACAAATTATTAATTGTGATTAGTCTTTGTTTAAATGTTTTGTTGCTTAAGTGAGCGTAACAGAGAATAATAGGCGATAAGAAAAGAAATAAGATGAGAGAAATACTCGTCAAAATTGAATGATAATTGACAATGTTTCATTTGGGAAGTCCGGGAATGTAATACAGAAATCTCTTTAAATTAAATAGATGTTTTGTTCCTGCCGAATTAATAAAATGAAAAAAATATTTCAAGCAAAATACTTGTACATATTCACATGCACACACACACACACACACACACGCACGCAAATATATATATATATATATATATATATATATATATATATATATAAGGAGGTAGTGAGAGCAAGAGAGATGGAGAGAGAAAGAAAGAGAGAGAGAGAGAGAGAGAGAGAGAGAGAGAGAGAACTGATGACATATGTCGTGTGTGGAATCGACGGGCTGCACCAGTCTCTTCTTGTCTGATCAGCAAATACGTGGAACTCCCTGAGTTACATGTTACTCTAAAGACGATAAACGCATTTGAAAAAAAAAACATCTGGATGAATATTGGGAGAATCAGGAAGTTTAGTCTGAGAATTATAAGGCAGGATTTAAAATATCTACCGGGAGTCACAAACATGGACAGGAGTTTAAGATATGAGATTCCAGGGCAGAGTATCCCTCAGAAGCCTGATTGGAAATGGTCTTTGATTATCTTTGATTGAAAGGAGAACTTAGTGGACCTTTTATAAAGAAAGAGACTGGTGTGTTTTATCTCAAAAAGATGCAAGCTTAATTGTTGGGGCCACTGTCTCGAGGGACTATCTGGCCATGGAAAAACTTGTTGAAAGACAGGTGAGAATCGACCACGACAAACAAACGACAAATAGTGAATGTGAATTTTGTTTCGAATAAGGACATCTAAGGGGTGGAGACAACTTGGTGAATAATGCATCCTCCCAATGGTCACTTATGGAGCCGAAACATGGAACGTAACCAAGAGATAGATAGACCCTTAAATTGAGAACTATGCAACGTGCACATGAAAAAATAATGCTGGACCTCACATGGAGAGACCACAAGACAGCACAGTACATCCGAGAAAAGACAAGAGTCTGGGACATCAAAGAATCCATAAAAAATCTCAAATGGCGGTGGACTGGCCATGTTGCAAGAATGGCAGACAACCGACGGACATCACAACTCACGGACAGATCCTCCAATATCACATGCGGAACTAAGGCCAGCAGAAAATTAGACGGAGAGCCGAGCTAGACAAGTTCAGGGAGTACTGGCTCCGCGACGCCCATGATAGAGAAGTGTCACAAATCCTTGGGAAAGTCTATGTCCAACGATGGACGTTAAAAGACTGATGATGATGTTGATGATGACAATATTTCCTTCGAAAGTCAGCAATGCTACTGCAATTAAAGATACATTTAATAAAGAAATCTATTTGTTTTCTGAATATTGGCGTTACATCTTTGAAGCATGTCACACGTAGAATCTATTGTAGTACTGAAACAATCAGATGATGGCTTTTGCCTGGTGGTGTCTCGTTGTTTACTATTACATTTTGGCAAGGAAGTCATTTCATTCAGCTTCATGATGTGTATTAAGGGCATTCGTCATGGGTGGCTGCGGAAGGATGGGTGGAAAGAGGGTAAGAGGTTCCAGCGGATTCTTATGTGGTCTATAAGCGTTATATTGACGATGCGGTGGAATTGGTGTTTATCTCGCTGTACCCCCACTTTTACCAAAGCTAATCTCCTACCGTTCATAAACCAGCAATTGTTGGAATTCCTCGGAAATTGCAGTCTATTTCGGGTGCCATTCGTGCATAAACTACATCCGACAAAGCTGATTTCGTTTCAAATCTCGGACGCTATCAACGCCGGTCGAGATTGACGCCATGTCGATTGTCCAATAGAGAGACATCATGGCGGCATTTTTGGCATTGTCAATTTAACTTCAATCGTTCCACTGCAATTTTATTTACTGCCAACATTTTAGGTGAGTTGAATAATTAAATCAGATGTTAGTTTAGTCATTCAAGAATTCCCTATACGAAAGACATCTGCCACGTTTTCCCAAAAGGCAGTAGTGATTTCACGTCCTACGCTTATCGAAAGTCATGAAAGTTTTGCATATATTTGTTAGACCACTTGTCTCTAACTACTACTCTCTCTATGCTTCTTCATTGTTTTTGCCATCAATATATTAATCTATACCTCTACCTATATACTAGTTTATTGAAATTTGTTCACATCTATCTATCACTCTCCCCCGAATATATAAACTATTTTATGCATACTTGCCAACTTTTTCGTTCAACTTTATGTGTATCCATCTGCTGAACCTCATTTATCAGGCGTAACCGAGTTTCGTACAAAGCAACAACAGAAAAGCATTTAGTAAGACCCTGAATGATTAAACTTGCGTAAAATCAAGCGAAATGATTTCTTTAGTATGTGTTTACGTGCAGGAGTGTATGCAGATCTGTTTGCGTAAGATTGGTTTACATCTTTGTCACAAAGGCACTGGCCCCGAATCAAATTATTCTCTTTGGCTGAACGATTTGCACTGTTCAACAAAGTATATTCTAATATCTTACTTGTCGACGGATCAAAAATTCAATCTGACTTTTCCAATCCAACACATTTTCGGTCTCCGAGCAAGCTCATATTAATCAATCAGTGACACAATTTTTTTCTATATTCAGTGTTTAAAGCTGTAAAACTCTTTAGACTATATATATATATATATATATATATATATATATATATAGAGAGAGAGAGAGAGAGAGAGAGAGAAAGAGAGAGAGAGAAATTGACTGGAACAGACTAAGATAAATGCTAGATCATTGAGTTATTTCGCAGTTTTGTAGTTGCTGATTTAGATAGAATTGTGTTTGTGAGCTCGTAGTGATTATGTGGATTTACCCACGTACGAAAATCTCAGCAAAACAGTGCGTAAATGGGAAATTCCGGTTAGATATAGAAACTTACCGGCATAAAAAGTAGATCCTTGATTAAATTGTCGCTTGCGACGTACAAGAAATGGTTGTCATTCCTACACCGTTTCTTAAATTCAATCTTCAAAGAGGTATTGCAGATAGATGCATCACGTTTGGCAAATGGGTCTGTATATATACCAACGGATATCAGTATGCACGTGTATATATGTGTAGAGTTTTGTGTAAGTATGTGCGTATTGGTAAATGTGTTGACATTAAAGTGTGTATGTATGTGTACGTATGTTTTTATGTCGGTAAGTGTTTATGCGTGAAACGTATGCAGGTATGTTGAAGGTTCGAATGTTTATATTTGCTTGTCATACCGGCCAGCGGGGCTGATATTAATTGCATGAATAATTCGTGGAATATTCTTGATATGAAATATTTATCAGTTGACAGGAACAATAGCAGCAGATTTGGGGAGGAAATACTGGTCTGGTTAATCACTTAACAGAAATCGTCACATCAACGTGAAGTGTTGGGGATGATCAATTAGAAAATTGGAAAAAGACGGGTGTCAAGTAAATAAGTTACTTCTCATATTTTTTGTTGGGTAGTGATCACAACAAAAAGTCTGAATTTGCAAAAAAAAAAAAAATGAGCGTGAATATTGCTGTACACACAGCTGAGAGGACAGCTTTAATTGCAAATTGCCCCACACTAAAAACCTGTCCAAGGGGAGGGTTAGAAGAGCAAAAAAAAAAAAGGAAATTTTTTTAATCCTAGATAAAACTATGAGTGGATGTTTATAATTCCATCCCTCTAGCTCCTTTGGTGCATTCAGAACGCACGACACACACACACACACACACACTCACACACACACACACACATATATATACGTATATATATATACATATGTGAATATATATATATATATATGTATATATATATACATATATATATATACATATATGTATATATACATGTAAATATATACATTTATATGTATATATATACATATATATATATATATATATACATATATATGTATATACATATATATGTATATACATATATATATATATATATATATATATATATATATATATATATATATATATATATATATATATATATATATATATATATATGAATATGGCAAGTTAAACTACTAAAAGAAACTGTATAAGCGTAATACAAAAGTTTTGGTTGACATTTTTTCTTTGAAAGAAGTAAAAAATTCGGTGAAGAAAAAAATAAACCGAAAAAAATTCAATTCTACGTTTATCAATTTGTTTGAAAAATTGTTGATTAATTTGATTAAAATGGAGGTGTTCATTACTTTTTCGTTGTTGTCTGGAGGAAAGAAACCATCGTTTTGGTTGATGGTAACAACAAAAATCAAAAAGAATTATTTGAAAATCGGATGAAAGAACCCAACCCTAGGGCTTCTTTGTTTCCTACATTTACCAATGTGGGGGAATTTACCTGAAATAGTGGGAAAAGATATACTTTCAAATATATTCAGCGTTTCCCATCTCTCTGTCTCTCTGTCTCTCTGGAGGTCTCTCTCCCTCTCTCTGTCTGTCTGTCTCTCTCTGTCTCTCTCTGTGTGTCTCTCTCTCTATATATATGTATATATAAATATATGTATGTATGTATGTAGGTATGTATCTATCCATCCATCGATATATATATATATATATATATATATATATATATATATATATATATAATGATTACTGATTTGGTATTTTCCCATTGATATCTGAAAGATATTGTTCTCTCTGAAGATCAAGGGTGACAATAATCGTGACTAGCACTGTACAAGTATATGTGTACCTCTGACTTTTTCTTTTTATGTAAATAAATGTGTGTATGTGTACCTCTCTCTTTCCCCCTCTTCGCTACTGTTCTTCTCTATATAATCACACACGCACACATCAATGTCTTCATACATACATACATACATACATATATACATACATTTACACGTATAAACACACATACATATAAACACACACAGACACACCAACACACGCATATATATGTGTAGGGGGAAGTCAATGAATTCAATGAATGGGGGTCTCTGATCTACATGAGAAAAAAAAGACACTAGCAGTGTATGAAGAAAATTCTTTCCCAGACATGAACACTTAGAACTTTACAAATACTTCAATTGACATTTAATTAACGACGCTGTTCCCTCGAATATACGCGTCGGAGACTTTTCCCCAATCATGTCTGTCTATCCACAACGGCCAGCTCAAGTCTCTCCGATTCGAATACGTGTGTGAGTTTTGAGGCTGACAGTGCTTCCATAGATAACTCGTGTGCGCCATTATGCCCCGTGCAAGAGGCAATCATGATAAATGAGAGACGAAAGTAAATAGTTCTTGGCTGTCGACATTAATCTTCCTGCGCGGAAGGAAAGCTGTTCCCGGCTTACCACTACCTCTCCCGTCCAGAAATCCTCCGTGTGGAATACCGATTTAAAAAAGGCAATCAAAGAAAAACCGGCCTTGACTGACGCCGGCTTTCAAACGCGACTGCACCGACCAAGGAAATGAAGTTGTAAAAACCTCTCTTTTTCTTTCAAAGCAAAAGTTCTCGGGCTTATATATATATATATATATATATATATATATATATATATATATATATATATATATATTAGATATGCTTAAAAGGTATCATGCCATTTGATATAAAGAAAAGAATCACCAACCTTGGGAAATGGTTCCTGGGTCCACTTCCATATACTTCATGCGTCTTTTTTTCATTCTTCAAAACTGTTCTCTTCGGGATTGACATCATCTGACTCTTTTTTGTCCACGGGTAGAAATTACTTCGGCAAAAGTCGGAAATCGCACGTAGCCAAATCTTCTCTATAGAAGGGCTGACAGACATTTGTGATAGGTACGTTTGGTCTTTGTCAATGCAGCGGTCAAAGAGTGAAGACACTCACACAATGATATCTCACAGCCTTAAGAGACCACACAGAAAAGTTTCTGTTCGTGCATGAGCAGTAGGGTCCTCCATAATTGGCTCTAAAATTACATTGAGGGCGAACAACCGGTTTTTGAGTTATGCCAAAATGGCCAGTTACTTTCGAGGCAGACAACAGAGAGGTATAGCATCAGACCTGCCAAATACTTCAAAAATCTTTTACTCTGTTTACTGTTTGCGAATTTCAAAATCTGATGTTTCAAACATTATTGTCAGGATTGAAGTTGAACATAAGACACACACGCACACACTGAAGCGCACACCAATACACAGAAGCACACACGCACGTCATTGCGTCGGTGCATCAATAAATCTATCGTCTAATGATGAACAATCACTTATTTGAAATAAAAACTGGTCTCAAATATTAGGGAGAAATTTTCGTACCTGGTATTCAAAATGGCTACGATCTAGTTTCAGCATTTTAACACCTTTCAAAAATAAATTATAATAACTACGATGCATTTTTCGGAAAACTTTTCAATATTTTCCTGCATTTTATCAGCTTACAGCTGTCAATTCTGAGTACTGTTTAGGTTTTAAACAAGTTGAGAGTGGAATAGTATGCATCCTGGGAATTTTATTTGTTGAACAAAACCATTTATGTGATTGGCAATCGCCGTGAGAAAAATAAAAACTTATTGGATGTTCCTAACGAAAAGATTCGACGTAAGGCTTTAAATACGTTCTTGAAAATAGAGCTCCTATACAGGGTATACGACTGGCAGAACTCAATTGCATATTTTCTTTTTTGTGAAATTCCTCAATATTTTCTCGAACCGTCTGGAAAGAAGTGGATTTTTTTTCGTGTTCGTAATTCTCCCGATTTATTCTGTTTACAAATAAAAAAAAAAATGAAATTCATAGATGTAAGTAAGATTACTACAAACCACTTTTCGCATTGTTTCGAATGAAATCGCCCCTAGCTTCGTATCTTTTTTGAACACGACATCGTCGCGCCTTGGACCGCTCTTGGTAACCGGAAGCTGCTTCTAACACAATTTCATATTTTGTTGGAGAGGTAAATGTTCTTTATTCCTGTGTGGTTCAAGTAGGCTGTTCTGTTCTGTCTCTGAGGAACAACAATTGTATCTAGCTTAAACGAAAGCTTTGGCCAACATGAAGGTCGAATAATGATGTTATTCAATCGACAGGTGCTAATCTTTGTTCTACAATACGAATCGTTCAATTTTCTAGAAAAAAAACCTTCTACTCTGGTTCTCTTCTCTTTTAGTTGTGAAAATTTGTTAAACAAGACTGTCAACATAAGTCTCCTCAGTTTTTGATTCCGTTTAGCTAGTTGGCTTGATATATATGTATGCATTTAGTATGTATGACGTGTACAAGGCCGTACAAATGGTGCAAGACGGATGAATTTCCAAGCTTTTACTCCTTATTATATTGAGAAAGAAAAATTAAACAAAAATGATCCCCCTTAAATAGATTTTCAGTCGGGGTCTCGAATTGAAATGTATATTTATACTAAATCAGTCTCTTTGTTTGTGTCTGGCTGCATTCCACACAGTATTTCCTATCAATGAATTTTAATTGAGATTTATCGAAAAGTACGGAATTAGGCTGGGAAATATTGGTTACATTTTGGAGAGGATACAGAATGTTCCTCCCGTTTGGGAGTCAATTTTTCATTTCATATTTCGTTTATTCATGTTTTTCACATATCTCCAAAAGTTCTCCGTCAACTCCAATGACATTTTGTCAATTGGTTGACAATGGGCTAAGAAGGAATTGATTGAATTTTGGAATGTATCGGACTCTTTTCAACGGTTACTCCCCTTGAATCAAGACAATATACGAATGCTTTCTCATTCAGATTTCAGTGACGAGGACGTTAGTGTAGGTATGCACTCTCAGAGTGCTCTGTAGTTTTAATTTTATCTTTTCGTTTTGGTCTTTTTTTATTTGTGGATTTCAATGCCTTGGACTTATTTTTGTATAGTTTTCCTTTTAATTTTCATCTTTTGTTCTTCAAATTTCTTTTGATCTTCTAAAGCTTAATTTAGTCAGGCAAAAGTCCACGTATGTGGAGCATTCAGAGAGAATCGAAGTCACTCTACATTAGTGATTGTCTGTTCGTTGGTGTGTGTGTGTGTGTGTGTGTGTGTTTGGGTGCTCTAAGACTCATCTTCGGGAGTTACAACCTCGAAAATTTGCATAAGCAAAAAAACTAAGCAGAATTTACAGACGTTGTCTTCTCTTCAAAATGTGCTTTTTCGAATGTCTATGGTTATTTTGAACCCAAGATGATAAAATCTTTTGCTGGTATGTTTTTCAGGTAATTAATCCGTGTACACCTACGGGCTATGGTGATTCATCTAAATCTATCAACGGTTTATATCTGCATATTCTTGTACTCATAGCCACTGTTCTAATGTAAAAGTCAGGGCCCCATATTTTGTTTATTTCTTTAGAGAGAGACTTACATTGTTCGAGTAATTACCGATATACAATCTATCTACTGCGTCAGTACTTAGTGTTAAGCTTAGTAAATATGGCAGTCACGCTATGAAAAGATGGTTAGCAAGCTAACGTAATCTATTTCGCTAGTATAGTAAGTTCAATAAGCATATGATTCTTGTAGTTATAGTCGTAACTTAAAATTGCACTCTCATTGCAATGATTTTGCAATGATTATGGAATCTGATTTTATTTTGTGACCTCCCCCCCCCAAAGAAAAGATTTATTGGTGGGGAGGGTCAATTTACAGAGAAAGCTTGTTCGAAAAAGGTTCCTTTGTTTGTGTCCTGCATCATTGACATTTGTTTTTCGACAATATGTATTCCCTCGTGATTACATCTGAAAATAAGCAAGAGAAGTAGACTGTATATCGATCACCCCTTTTATCAAATTTTCAATCGATCACCCAATGAATTGACTTACCAGACCTTTTTCTTGTTTTAAAATCCTGAATTCAAAGTTCAAACCAAACTGGTAGTATTCTCATTTAGGTAACCTAATTTTACCTCTTAATTTACAGGGTGAAAAAACAATATATACAGATGGTAGCAATTCATAATTTCTTTCAGGATATGATTTTTAGTGAAGAAGCTGAGTTTTATGAGGGACTTTTTGGATTATTTTCCCGTATGAATTGAGTATTTTTATTTTGCTTGTCTTACTTTCAAACTTGTCCGGGGAAAAGTTGTAGGAATTGGAAAAAAAAAGAGGACCTTTTTGGCTAGTTATGATCCTCTTCCTAACTTTATATTTTCTTTATTAATTTCAAACATTCTTTCTGTTTTTATTTTACTTCTTTCGTTTCTGTGTTTCTCTTTCTTGTCATACCTTTGACTACGTTATCTTCTCTTTCCTTTTTATCTTTCATCCAGTCATTCTTTCTTCAATCTAACACACGTAAGTATCGAAGATTGCGGGGGGTTCTATTCTTATTTATATCTGTGTATGTTTGTATGTTCTCCATCATACTGTTTGTCTACGGACTTGAACATTGGTCTCTGTTCTCTATTAGACTCCTCTAAGAATGTTTTCTTTTTGATTTTTTGAAAAATTATTTTTCGACCCTTTTGATGCCTTATTTTGACACTTTTATTCATAACATTTAAATTCTCCAGAATGTAGATATTTATAAACAGTATTTTAGATGTTCCCCAGTGAAAGAAACAAGTAATATCATGAAAAAATTATTCTGCCCATACTTATTCTTTGATTGGATTTTACGTTACATGACTCAAAAATTTGACACTCCAGCTGTTGGATCACCGACTAAGATGGTGAGTCTCTCTTCGCCTCTCTTATCTCTTCTTTTGATTATTCCTCTCTGTCTTTATTTTCCTACTTTCGACATAACTCTATATATTCTCCCCCCTTCCCTTCATACAGTAATACGTTTTCCAAATTATTACCTATTTTTTTTTCTTTCCTCTTGTCTTCTGTTGTTTGCATGGTGTTTTTTTCTCTCTTATCTCTAGCTCTAATTCTGAGGTTTCCTTATACAAGTTTAAAGTTTCGGTCGACATAGTTCAACCTCTATCTTGCAACTTCATGAAACGAGAGCTAAAGAAACAAATAAAATAAAAGGGAGGACAAAAAAAAAATAATTAAAAGAAACAAAAGGAAAGTTGTTTAGACAGTCGGTCAACAATCTGTGACAAGTAAAACTCCTTCGAAGTAAATTCACAAAAGACAAAAATAAAACATTCTCACTTTTTGAAAGAAAAAGAAAAACTTGAAAATAAGTAATAAGGAGAGATAAACATGAAAGAATCAACCAGTGAAACAATGTCCCCCAGAAGCAAATAAGATAGAAAGTCGAAACAAATTTGGGGAAAATGCATTGAAAAAAAAGGGTTGAGCTATATACCCAGTGGTGCAAAACAAACAGTGACTAAAAAGGAAAGTATACATGACGTCATGTGACGAGTAAAACGAGATAAAGGATGTGAACTGGCGAGATTTCAAGTTCATAGATATGCCCATGCTTAGAAAAGGATATATATATATATATATGTATATATATATATATATATATATATATATATATATATATATATATATATATATATATATATATATATATATATATAGTTTGGAGAGATAAACATGAAATATATATATATAAATCAGGTTTGCAATACAACTTGATATGATACAATAAAAAGCAATGCCTAATATGTGATAGATTAATTTCATAGAGTGCTCGATACATGCAACTTTAAACTCCAAAGGTTCAGTTGGTTTAGAGTAGAGCTAGAAATATAGTAAAAAGTATATTCACTACACCAATATGTTTATGTTTTAACTTATGGCCACAACAAACCATATGTTCTGCAATCCTACAAAAAAAAAAAATACAGTAATAAAAGAAAAAGAAAAAGCCCCCCCCCTGCATAGTAACATCCATAACACCTTCACCTAATTCCTCAAACAAGGATGTAAAACACACATCATCATTAGCCCGAAGAGGCCCATTGAAGGCAGAAACATAAAAGTGTTTGTGTCACAAATCTACTCCCTACTATATATATATATATATATATATATATATATATATATATATATATATATATATATCTGTATACATGTATGTCAGATATGTGTATGTGTGTTTTAATTAATAGCAGATAACATAGTGTAGCCCCTCTGCCAAACCAACTTAAGTTTGGTGAATATCTACCTGATGGCCACTTTTAAACACTTTTAGAATAGTCGATCCACTGGATATAGTAAATTTTCAGTCTGTCTATACAATTTGGACTCAAACTGACCTAAATTATAAAAATATCTTTGTGAAAGCCCACTATTTAAGGGCTCTCTGTCCGCAAATCTTCAATATCGACAGAATTATACTCACAGTCATTGATTAAATTATTCAAACATCATTCCTTTGATTATTTCTTCAGCAAATGGACGTGCCATTATGAAATTCATTGGAAGTACCCTTTGATAGGGATACTTCGAATTGTTTTATGGTTTTTGTCGATGTGGAAGATGGGGGGTGCCTTGCACCGACTGAGACAGATTGGGTTCAATCCCCACTAATACCCATAAGGCATGTGTCTGTTCTTCCTCTGGATCATATCACAAGATGGGTAGGTATTTCTGGATTTCAGGATGTTTGATGTCGTGAGAGTGCTTTGTTCGACTTCTGATTCATCATTCATGGCATAAGAGACAACACCTCCTCTCCGATTGTTATAGAATCAATAGCTGGTTGGCTCCGTTTTACCACGACCAGAGAAGGAGTGCTGACTCTACTAAGGAACATTTTGATATCTGATCATCATTATTTTAAAATATTCCCTCCACTTTAAACACATTTGTCACTTTTCCTTCTATCTTTTTATAAATCTTTTTTTTGTATCTACTTTCGTGGTGGTGACTTCTTTAGTTGAGGAATGAACAGTGCGATGAATGTTAGTGAGAGTAGAATTTCGGATCATCTGGTTTTGGTATGAAGTGTGCGTTCAGCCCAGTAGGTGTGTAAGGAAGAAATATGATGTACAAAGAGAATGCAGTTCAAGTATGAACTTGGATGTACATTGAAACAAAGGCGAAAAGAACACACACAAGTATTTTGGCCAGACAAATATGACGTACGTTTAACACAAGAGTGAAGAATGAAGATGAAATACATATAAGGATAAAATAAATCTGATCGATGTGTGAAGAGATGAGAAGAGGAGAGATAGCAAAAGGTAGGAGCTTTTTCGTCGTTGATAGTGCTGGCTTTGGAGTTGGAGCGGGTTGGGTGGACTGCTTTGATTCCCATATGGTTAGGATCGCTCCAAGATAATTTGCGGAATCCGGGTTCAGTGTGCAAGTCATACTGCAAAGTTTCTAGCGTTATCTTTTGAGCTATTCTCTGATGCTGATAGTCTCTCGGCGGACAGACCATGAAAGACAGAGAACATGGAGTTTTATCCTAGATAAAAAAATGGGTTTCGTATTTAATTCCCAGCAGAAAAAATAGGGGCCGCTACATTACAAAACATTGAATGGAAATTTAGTTTTTTGGTTGCGCTTGTTACGGGATTTCTCTTGTCTTTCAACAAGAAACTTCTGTAAACCCAGGGAACCGCTCTGCAAATGAGCCATTCTGAGTTTTTATAAAGAGGTAAACAGGAGTCTATTTGATCATTTTCAAAAGAACAGATGACTATAGCACGTTCGCCCAAATCTTCTTCATATCAATGTTTATTTGTTTGTTTTGGAAGTCGCTCATTACAAGATAATGGATTGGTGCTTCAAATGCATTTGATAGTATTGGAATTTCAAAAGATACATCTAATCGTCTCACCAGTAGTATGTTTTTCCTCAGTGATATCAAGCCACAAATAACAGCATTTCTTCATATCCCCAAGTCAACGATATATAATGAACGGCTTGGGAGCATTTTTGATGATTTGCTGACCATATCAAACGTCATCTTTGAAATTATAGCTTCTAGGGTCAGACTGTTACAAACTTTTCATGTGTTTTTGAGCACTTCTGGTACTAGAAAAGAATTCTGAAAACCCTGTCTACGATGGCTACTGGAGGAACTTATTTTTCTGATCATTTTTTTGCTATCTTGGATGCCATACCTTTACATTGGTTACACTGTGTTAAACTTTTAGGATAGAATTGAACACACCTGATACTACAAAAAACATTGAGAAACTATTGATTTCGTTCATGGGGTAACCATCTTGAAACTAGAATTGTATTACACAAAAAATATTGAGTACAAAAAAACAAAAACAACCACCCCCCCTGGAAAAACTTGTCTGGGATGAATAATGAACTGGTAATTGGTATTTTGGGATTTTGGCTGCCGTATTTGACGCTGTCTTGGAAATGATATCTTTCCAGGTGCTACAAAAATTGAAGAAAACCTTTTCCTCGTTGAGCATAGCTTGAAGATTCCAAAAATAAAAAAACTGCTTCCGACTTCCAAGTCCAACGAGAATGTTTTTTCGACATGCAGCGAGACTATCAACTCTCTAGTCAGTGATTCTTCTCCATTATCATGTTTATTGAGAGGTAACTCCTGTGGAAGTCACTAGACGCTACTGGTGAAACAATTAAAAGTACCATTGAAATCAAGTATTAGCCATTGCATTAGAGGAATTGTAATTTCGTAAGGTATTACAGTTAGCGTTAAACTGTTGAACATAGAAGATTTAAGTTTATGGGTTCAATCTCAGGTTTTTCTTAAACAATGACTGAATTCATTCAAATGGAAGCGAATATTGTATCAAATTGTTGGTATCAGAAAGACAAACAGCTGAAACAATACTTTTTCGTTGTATGGATATTAAATTTGTACGATGGATAACGAAGTTATCTTTGTGTTTATTATTTGTTCAACTTGATTACGAGTAAAATATATCATTTTTAGGAGCTTTTTAATCGACTAACCCATACAAACACTTATAGTAACTATTTGCCAAGTATAGAATTGAAATTATGACGAATTAAATATACTTAAACTTATTCAATAATTTCTATCATTTCATATTATGATATTTTAAAAATCTTTTTATCACCATGTATATATTTCGCTTATCGGGTTGCATCAGTGAATTTCCAGATTTTCCAAACGCGTTAACGGTGGGTAATCAATCGGATGTTCAAGGTTTTTTTTTGCAAATCAGGATAAATGTTATAAAATAAAATAAAAAATTCACCGGCGGGGCTCAGTGGGTTCCCTTTGCAGGACGTCCTTGATATCGCAAAAAAAAAACAAAATATTCACAGAAAATATAGAAAAAATATTGGCAGTTTTTATCAACGCTTGGGTTTTTGATATATTTTTGCAAGGTATGTGTATATATGGTGCCGAGTTGTGTATGTGGATGTGTATGTTTGAACAAATCTATTCATGTGAGTTTGTGTATGCAAGTGTATTATTCATGTGTGTCAATGGGTGTATCAACATGGATGCGTCTATGAGAATTTTTCCATGTTTGAATGTTTGTCGATTTATATGTATGTGTGTATGGTACAAATTTTAGTTTCTATTATAGGGTAATTGTTATCAATTGTTTTACTTCTATCTCAACTTGCAGTTACTAATGGGAGTGATTTCAATTCTCAGCGTCTTCTTACGCTTACCAATTACAGTGTTTAAAGGTTGCCACGAAATTGTGGTCCGATTCAAAGTTATTATGAATGTAATAACTGGTCACAATTGATAATTGTGTATGTATTCAACGATACGTGTTTATCTGTGTTCATCATTATATTTGCATTCTGTATATTAGATACATCAGCTCTAATCGTCTTGGCTTTTTTGCCATTGGAATCACTTGGTTGTTTTTTTTAAGTATTGTTTGCTTCTTGGTATGCAGCAACAGGAAGTACAATGAACAAATTCACAAAGTTGTGTCTTCGTACTGTGGGCCAACAATCAACGAAACTAAGACCATTAATATTAACTTTGGAGGATAGCCATGGCAACAATGAAGACAAGCGTGCATTTTCTGTATGTTTTGGGGACTCCTTCTTCTCCTCTGACTGACTCTTAGCATGCATTCCTATTAACCATAGCCACAATCCAGCAGATAGTTAAAAGCTATCATTTATGGCAAGAGTAACGGAAATATCACAGAATTATTATTACAAGAATCAGAATAGTTCATAAATCGGGTATTTTAATGCCATAGAAGATTTCAGACCATGGACAAGATTGAGGAGATCTCGACAATACAGCTGATGACAGTCCCAAATATAACTGCGCAAACTGTTTTGCAAATTCTTCTTCTTCTTCAACGAAAACCCCCCATAAAAACACAAAAAACTAACCTTGTTGAAAAGCCAAAGATGTGAAAAGAAGCATTAGCCCTGATCAATATTCAGAAAGAATAAGAATTTTCTATCGATTCAATTTGATGTTGGTTTTCCCTTGGTATTCGGGGGAGCGAAAAAGACATGCCTTTAATTCGTCAGAATTTCGTCAGGAAATTTGAACTAAACAAAGAAAGCAAAAAAGTCGGCGTATAAATGAACATTAGTGAAACGAAAATCATGTGGAAGAATCATATTAAAAAAAAAAAACATAACTGTCAAGATCAGATATGCAAAACTCGGCAAGGTAGACCACTACATCTATTCAACCGGAAAAGTTTTTTTTTTGTAGGGAAGCACAAAAAACTGGTAGCTGTGAGGTTTAATGGGAAACGTTGATGGAGGCTTTTTCGATTGGCAGCAATGACTCTTAAATTGGATAATTGGGATAGTTTGTCTTTTGATTAATGTTAGTCACTGGAATTATTTTCGTGATATTAAGAGCAACTATTGACGATATCATCCTGATTTATTTATTCTTATGATTGAGAATCATCATAAACGTTTCTCTTATACCATGAATCCGGTTTACAATTGTTGTTCAGGAATGACAGATGAAGATTTAGTTCAAAACGATCGAAATGAACTTGTGTCCTTTATGTTTTGACGCTGCTCCTCTGTTAAGACGTCAGAAGAGCGAATCTAACCATTAAATGAGTGTTCAATCCATCCCCAATTGTTAGGCCCCATATTTATTATTGTTTTACTCATTGAAGTAGTAGCAGGAACAGCAGCAATAGCAGTAGTGGTAGTAGTAGTAGTAGTATCTCGTTTATTTTTTCATCACATGAAGTATTACCTGCCATTAATGTTTTAACTTCTTTCATACTGAATTATTTAGCTGCTTCTCATTGCAACTTAGACAGACGTCGGTTTACATCAGTGAGTAAACAAGACGGATCAGAAATAAGTCTGGAGCGTATATTCATTTCTTTATTTCCGATCTGTGCTGTTTACTCAATGCCATACAGAAGTAAGTTGAGATAAAAAGTTTCTGAAAATTTAAGATGAAAGAAAATACTTTAAAACATTGATAGTGATTCATGAATCATGATCTTGGAAAAAAAAGCAGGAATTACCCCCCCCATATATATATATATATATATATATATATATATATATATATATATATATATATATATATATATATATATATACATGAACTCTCAATAGAAAAACGAGTCACGTCTCTTTATATATTCATTGATTCTCCATCATTCATCGAATACGTTCTTTCTGGAAAAACTACGTGAATAAACCCATGAAAAAAAATCAAATAATGTGTCGTATAAATCATTGTATACCATCCATGTACAATGCATTATAATAATACTCTGCATAACCCTTCCTCCTAAAGAAACAAAAACAAACAAAAGCTACAAGTAATATGACATGAGCTATATATAAAAATCAAAAGGAGGAGGTATCAGATCAACTCAGCTGTTCAGATCAACTATAACAGTTTTGTTTCGAAATCCTTGAAACGATTACATGGGTAACGACTGATGATCGAAGAGAAATTCACACATAGTACTATGATATGACATTTTGTATGAATTAGAAAATCATTGAAGAAAATATATATTATATTATCAAATATAAGGAAATAATTGACTGAAATGATATAATTTTTGGGAATTTTTTATAAATATATGTAGTGTTTAAAGCTGTATGACTTTCTTGTCCCTCTCTTTCTCTTTCTCCCTATCTCTCTATCCGTCTATCTCTCCTTCTCTCTATCTCTCTGTCTCTGTCTCAATATATGTATATATATATATATATATATATATATATATATATATATATATATATATATATATATATATATATCATGAACCAGTACATCGTCCGTTGCAAGAATGTCAGACAACCACTAGACGTCATATCCCACAACACGGATCCACGATGATCCAGGTGCGAGGCTATAGATGACAGATTGTAAAATGGCGTAACAAGGTTGATAAATACCACGGGGAGTACTGGCTCCATGATGCCCATGGCAGATAAGTCTGGTGAATCTTGGGAAAGGTGTCTGTCCAACGACGGAAGTTAACAGACTGATGATGATGAGCAGATGAGCAGATCGTCAGAGCAGAACACTGAATGCTCCTTTGAGTTTCTTGGGCCAAAGGGTGACCATGTCCTCTTCAAGTAATATGCAGTAAGGCATACTGGGTTAAGGATACCAACAGCAGAATGTACTACCTAATATGATCAAGAGCATTGGTACAAAGAGAGCATGTATTTCTTTGAAATCCGTCTAGTGGTTTCATTTGATGATGGTTGCCCTCAGAATTTCAGACCAATCAGTTCGCTGGAGAATGAATCGATGGAAACGTAGTTTTATAAACTAGAGAAATAACGATAGTCGTCCGATTATCTTTTAGAATGATTATATTAATCACTTCCAGAATATCACAGAATACGGAAGTTTGAAGAAAGCATCGACCTTCACAAACAGCTGGGATGTGGAGAGGTGACAAAACAGCGCGTGGAATACTGCAAATAATGAAAAAAAATTTGAAGAATGCAACGGCTGAAATTTATTAGAAACTTTTCCCATTATTTGATTGACGCGTTGTATTATAAGAGTAACTCTTATATCTCACTATTGACTCGTTGGACCCTTTGTCTTCCGAAGATACTATCGCTTGGCACAAATGCAAGGGCAACTTTTATGTACTATCATTTCAATTGTTGGCTATACTGAGCGAACAATTGAATAATTCATTATTCTATTTTGATCTTAAAAGTTTACAGGTATTCGACTGAGAGATAATATTTCATAATCAGTGAAATATATTGATAAAATCCATTGAACAGCAAAGAATAATGCACTTTCGAATGTTTCCTTAATCAACAATTTCCTCCATTCATCGTTCTTTAAAGGTACAGCCGGATTAGGGGTCCCTGTATCAACTACAATTATTGCCTACGGGGCCACAATTCTTAGTACGCATAAATCTAACCGGCGTGAAGACGACAAAAAACTTGAAGGCAGAATCCAGGTAGGAATGAAAGCTGAGCCAGAGGAAAAAATTACGTGAAGGAGGCTGTAAAAGAAGAAAAAAACGTCATTGTTACTAGGCATAGATCAAACCAGCATAAAAACAGAATGAAGACTCAATGACATGATTTAGGTACCGAAGGCCAAACCAGGGGAGAAAATAACGTAAAGAAAGTTGTATGAGGGAAGGAAAAATGATGTCCGGCTATATATGTATTCACAAACATTGCATAAGACCAGAACGGCTTTAGTCGGAATTAACTTTGAATTTTTTAGATGAAGAATTTCCTAATTATACACTAATCTTTGCAACTTTGTTCTTATAGTTACAATGTTTCGACCGTTTTACCCTCCGTCCCGATTTAAAATATCTGACCTAGTCGGTAACAACTTAACATTTTTTAACAAAGTATCTACGAAATCTGCAAGGCATGCAGTGTTCTCATTCCATCGTCGATCGTAGTGGATGCCTTGAATTAGTTTATTCCTTCTAGATTATTCGATCTTGCGATGGAGCATCTGTCTCTTCAAAGAACCAAAGTAAATGACTTTTTACACAAACCTACCTTAAGATTAAACCCACAACCACAAGTCAGGTTACTTAAAGGTGTTTATCCACTCGGGTATGTGCCCTGTACATATAAGCCTTATATGGTTCGAGGCTAAAAGTGCAGGTCATCAAGTACAAATTAAACTTCAAAAAGTTGTTTTCGATATTATGTGCTAATGAGAGATATACGACAAAGCCTAAACTACTGTAATTGTTTAGGCTTGGCTTGGTTTAAACATGGAAAACGCAAAAATGATTATAATGAGCCAGTCTTCAAATATCAATTATTTGATTATTCCGAGGATCTCTGGTTCTTCCAGCTTCTCCCTTGAGTTTTTCAGGACTGTTCCGAATGATCCAACTTCTTTGTAAATTTTATCCCCCAAGACAGATTCTGGTTTGTTCATGTGTAGTAGAAATTCAGTTGCATGCACAGTTCTCACTGGATCACCGTTCCCACCCAGTCATGTCTGTACTTGTTTGTTACCCTCGTTTACTATATAATTGGTTGTCTCATCCTTAATCCCTCACACTTTGAACTTGCTTTTATTATTAAAACACACGATGAAAAATGTTGCAATAGTACTTCATCTTTTGCTTCTTGTATGAACGCACGAACAAATCACGACTCAATATTCTTAATAGCGACATTGAAAATAATCTGTAGCATCAGATATAATTCGCAGACCAGAAGTTGGTAATCACGTATTGACTCAGGGCAGAAAGCGAACGAACCAGAGAAGATATGAAAGATGCTTGCGGGGGTTGTTTACGAGGATGGGGTGGAAATTGTGTGTCAGTGATTCTTTAGTCTTTTGAGAACTAACCGACTGATAATAGAAGGAAAGGTGAACACGATCGCCCAAGGCTTCGAGTGAAGTGAGTGGTTACAACAATTTTAAAGTTCTTCTTTTAACGCGGCTTGGTTTCATTTTTAGCCTTGAGTTATCTTTCTTGGTGGGCCAGGCGGGAAAGAATAAAACATATTGATTATGAGATGCACGTACAGAGATCGACGCAGACAATCAGTTGGACTGATTGGCAAGTGAATACTTGTGTTTGTATGCGTGCGTTTATGTGCTATGTATATATGTAAATCTGCTAAAAGTGAGTGTGAGAAGAAGAAAGAGAAAAAGAGAAGGAAATAAAGTAAAAGACTGCATGAATGAACACACACACACACGCACATATATATATGTGTGTGTGTGTATGTATGCATGTATTTATTGAATACATACATTTTAACTGTGTTTATCGTTGTTGTAATTCATTTTTATCACTTAAATTAAAAAAATTGTAGTCTCTCTTTGAGGAAATAACTGTAAAACCGTAAAAAAGAAATATATATATATATATATATATATATATATATATATATATATATATATATATATATATATATATATATATATATATATATATATGTGTTTGTGTGTGCGTGTATGTATATATGTATATATGTGTGTGTGTGTATGTATGTATACATATATATATATATATATATATGTATGTATTTATGTATATATGTACATACATACATATATATATATATATGTATATATACATATATATATATATATATATATATATATATATATATATATATATATATATATATATATATATGTATAAAATACAAAATGACAAGGGGTAGGAATTAAGGACAAAATATCCAAACTAAATAATGAACTTTGCTCAAAAAGGATGAAGAATCATTTCAAAAGATGTTGAAATGAAATAAAACAGACTTCGATAAATCAGAAACAGCCCAAAATCAAATGATAGAAAGAATTTCCTGTTTGTAAGATGAAATAATGAAAAATTAGAAACATCCTTGAAAACAGATTAATAGTAGGGATTCAGGATGGAAATTATTCGAGCAAATAATATTTTTTAATTCAGCAAACAAATGAAATTATGTACTCACAAAAAGGATGAAGAAAATAACTAACTCCAGAGAACTTTTGAAAGCGAAAGACATTAATCATAATGTAAACTGAATTATTAAACTTTGACAAAAGATGATATCATGACATGCTTACAAAATAAATAATGACATCTGACTCAAACTGTAACATTTCAAATCATAGTGGAAGTTATATTCTCACTACATGTACAACTGTAAGGCCCAGTTACATTGTCAATCCAAGAAGATGAACAGAGCGAATTCTTCGACCTTGCTGAGCTGGTCTCAAGTTATCACCCCGGATGATCATATTACAACCTTGAAATATTGGTATAACCATTCATTTGTGTACTACTCTACCAACATTTCTTGGCGAATCATGTCAAATCGATTGTTTTTACAGAAAAATAAGTGAATTCTGCCATCTCGGCGATTTCACCAATCCAGCCTAACATGCACATACACAAACATGTGTCTATGTGAGCATGAGTGTGTATGTATAAATGCAAGTTTGCTTCATGTTTAACCTGCATGTGTATATATCGTTGATTCTTTAGGTTGCTACACTACATGAGTCTTTTCGAAATAATGTTTGATATTAATGATTAAAAATTAATCTAAACAGCTCATTGTGAAGGACCGTCTTTGTCTTTGAATTTTTCGATTAAGGCACGTTACTTCCTGTGAAATTAGATCAGAAATTTCAAGAAAAACCCCCATGGATATTTTAGATCAAAAACAGAATATCCTTCATCAGTAAAATTAGGTAATAACATTGAAAATCATTGAAAGATTGATTAGGAAGTGAAACCAATTTTCAATATCTGATATTATTATAACCAGAATGGAGTTAAATTGATTAAAGACAATTTTCATCCGATTATCACCTTATAACTTAATTACCTTCTTTACATTTGATATAATACGCGTATACTTATTTAGTCATGATTAGAAACACGAAGATCTAGATATTCTACGGCTGCTTTTATCAGATGAGCCATTATAATCAGAAGTATGAATGTTCACATACGGAAAACTATGACTTGGAGAAACTGCCGATTAGTTGAGAGATACAGACCGAAAGTCTATATGATAGCGAAGGATATCCCGAAATTCTTTCTTTCTCCGAACTCGTCAGCATGAAAGGTCGTAACAGAAGAATTAAAACAGTAATCACATTTTGGATATGCGCTAGAAATGATGCAAATATCGACGTACACGTGAAAATAACACTAGAAACAATGATTAGTGTGACAAAGAATGTATTTATTTAGATAATCGTAATATAAATGATAGCATAATAATGAAGAAAATCTGCAAATTGATTTTTGCTTTATAAAAAACAAAAACAATGTTCAAGGATAATTTAGAGAAGAAACATACATTTAGATTAATTCTATGACGGCTCCTATAAACATTTCTCACACACCCTCTCTATGATTAAAATATACTCCAAAGAACTATTAGTTTTTCTTCAAAATGACTCGCTGAAAAGTAATATTTATTTGCGCGTTGTTAGAAATTTTGTTCGTTTGCTTAGTCATTCGTGGCAGTGTAATGTCAGATCCAGTTTTGATTTCAGTCAGAAGCCTTTGTAGACATAACTTCCGGAATGGAAAAGTTGAGGTCCTATTTGATTATATAGCTACATTAGCAATTGAATCATCCAGTCAAAACTTTTGAGCTCTAACGTCCTACGTCATTTGCCGTGAAAAAAAGTGTGAAGCCAGGCAAAATCTCAGATTCTTATAGGTGAGACCGTGGCCTGCAAAGTAGGACACTAAACTCATAGATAATTAAAAGAAAAACATGTTTTGTGCTTCTTCAGTCACTCACTTTCTTATATCTGTTATATTCATAGTTTATAAAAACAGTCATATCAGCGTGACACTCAGCTATGTTGACCCAACACCATCCCCCTTTAAGATATATTCTTTATACATATATGCCATACTTCAAGTAGTTTGTTATTTTATATAGGATATCATCATGATGTATGGCATATGGATGTTATTTTTTATACATCATTCAACTTTTTAGAAACACAAGCTTTCCCTACGTAAATTGTGCAAAAAACGTATTCGTCGGTGGAGGATCCATTAGTATAACAACAGACATTACCTAATGTTCAAGTCACTTTTATTGAGTGTTCACCCATGTGAATATTAAATCTGCTGTGTTGCTTTTAATCTCAAACTACACACAAACTAAATTATGATATCATCTCTAAGAATAACAATTAAACGGATAAACCCTTTTGAGTTGATTCTCTACCAACATATTCAACCGGAGAATTCATATATATAATAATTGATATGTGTATTTGAGCCGATACATTTTGCTTGTTTTTAATGGTTGAATCAGGAACATTATGCAAAAAAGACTGACTTTTTTGCAACTAACATTGCAAGTTATGCCTTTTGTCATGTTTTGTGATTCCCGAAAGCTAAATCTCTGGAAAAAGTTTTGCTTGGAATCAAGTTGTTTAATAAGAAAAGAAAAATCTATCTTATCGAATATTTTTCTCAAATTCAGTCCAGGGAGTTATAAAGACAAAATCACATGGCTGTTCCGAAGTGTTGCTAAACTAACGGATCATGCTGATGTGTACTAAATGAGCAGCACTCTCAGAGATAGACTGATTGATACTCCTACAGATATATAAGGATAATGATGCAGGTATCCACAGTGATATATATGAGAAAAGAGAGAGATAAAGATCGATATGAATGGACTGGGCAATATATTCAAAATCGATTGAATGGGAGACTGTAATGTGGATGGCCTGATCGATTCCTAGATGTGAAATATTTGCTAAAATTGGGATAACTGTAAAGTTTATAACCAATGCATAATACAAATTGTGACATACGCATGCAACGTCTTGAAACTTACAAGAAACACACTGAAAAACGACTCAAAATAGCACAGAAGGATATGGGGAAAGTAAACTGAGGTATAACTCTATGCAATTGAAAACAATCAACGTTAATTTCAGTGACGACAGGTTGAAAGATATCGTATGAGTAATTTAGTGATAGACATGGAACTGGACAAGGCAAATAGCAAGAATAAGGATCGAAACATAGAGAAAAAGGCTGACCAATTGGTGTCTATGATACAGTGAGCGCAGTAGGAGAAGACTAAATACTCATTTGAGTGATGAAACAAATTTGTCTGTAAAAATTAGCAGATATCATGCTCGTCATTGGAGGAAATGGGAAACTCCTTTGCCCAACAACAGATTTAGAACGGTCAATGATATATATATATATATATATATATATATATATATATATATATATATATACACACACAAATGTGTGTGTGTGCATGTGTGTGTGTGTATGTGTGTGTGTGTGTCTATGTGTGTGTGTGTGTTTGTGTGTGTGAAAAGAGAGTCAAGGAGGATAGAGAGCAAAAAGATAGCGAGGTAAAAATGTATACCTAAATGTAGGATCCTAATCAAATGTCACTCCAAATCAATGTCACAGCCTATAAAACGATTTTGAATCTCGTGCTCGTATTGAGATGCACTCGATTGGTCAGCAACCAAAGGCAAGAGAGATGGAAGTCAGCGGCTGGGTGTGTCTCTGCAAACGTCACCTCACTTTCCTGGGCGGTCAAAAATGAAAAAAAAGTAACGAACTAATAAAAGATGCAAATTAAAAGAAAACTTCGATGTCAGTAACGACCCTCCAAAAAAACAGCAACCAACATATTAGTTTGGGATCTAGGCGTGTTGGTTCGAGTGGGAACCCTTTCTAGATTTCTGGATGCCAGAAGACTTCAAAAGCGACGTCACAAGATTCAATCATGGGTTGTGGACGACTGCCAATGTCCAGCTCATCCTCTGCCAAATTATTCCAGCCAAACGCCACTCAACTGTAGCAAAGTTGTTACATCAAAGGTTCGAAATTTACGATAGCCTGTTATCTATCTATCTATCTATCTATCTATCTATCTATCTATCTATCTATCTATCCATCAGGGACACTCGTATGATGTATGCGAAGTACTAAAGGGGAATATTTTGGAGTATATACATACGTACATACAGACTTGTGTGATATACATACATACATACATACATACATACGTATATACATATACATACATACATACATACATATATATATATATATATATATATATATATATATATATATATATATATATAATGCATTATACTCTATTGCAGTAGATGTATCGAAATGATTGATATCCTTTGTGAAATCAGGATCTATATATCTACAGTTTATATACTTAAAGCATTATACTCACATACACACACGTATGTATATATGAATATATATATGTATGTGTGTGTGTTCGTGTTTAATCCCAGCAAGAGACAATTCATGCATTGTACAATGAGAACAAAATATGAGGGGGAAAAAACACTCAGAGATTATATATATTGCATTGACATATAATGCAGAAGAGGTGAATGAAGTGACACAAAAAACTATTGATTTTTTTCGGTGTTTAAAGCTGCAAACCTTCCCTGACTATATATATATATATATATATATATATATATATATATATATATATATATATATATATATATATATATATATATATTTATGTATATATATATATATATATATATATATATATATATATATATATATATATATATATGTATATATATATATATATATATATATATATATATGTGTGTATATATATATATATGTATATATATATGTATATATATATATATATATTCATATATATATATATGTATATATATTCTACAAGTGAGGTCAAATAATTGAAAGAGATAAGTGAAAAGGTAATATATCAATCTAATAACTTGGGATGTAATATTTATTCCCACTAAATATCCAAATTAATATATGTAGTTTAGTTGTGTGTGTTTCCTTATTTTCCACACACACACACACACACACATATATATATACATGGGAGAGCTTCTTTGTGCATAAGTATATGTGTGTGTATGCATCGATGTGTGTTTGTGTGCGTTTCAGAGTTTTGGTAGTTCAGGTGATATATCAACAGATCTTGCCGTGAAAGATAAAACTAAATCAAACTAATTAATCGAGATGTTGAACTACAATACAACCAAGTAAAACTGATTGTTGAACATGGTTTTTCTATTTGCGGACGAAACCCTGAAAATCCTTAAAAAAAATCCTGATTGAATATGCAAAGTTAGTTGTACTGGTCTAAAGTAAAAATTTGATAGTACCCCACCCTCTTAATGTTGTTACATTCAACTTGCAGTTGAATATAAAACAATGTTGGTGGAAACTGATTCTAAATAAGTAAGTCGCAAAACTCGTACACTACGTTGGATTAAATAACCCCAATTCAAATAATTGTGTCAATGATGGAATTGGTTTTAGTCAACATTATTTCAGTTGAATTCATGGCATTCAACAACGCTGCCACGACATAAATAGAGGAGATATTGTGATTGGGTTTAATTTTACTTTTCTAAGAAGGATGTCATAATTGAACCTTTTATTGCAGATATACCATCCGTCCATCTGTGTGGCTTCCCACATCAATATCTCTGTATTTAATCTCTTAGGTATGAATTCATACACATACAAGGAATTTTTTTATTAAGATTTATGGAAACATGACATCAAGGGATGTAACAAAGGCTATAAGGACATACTGTGAAATAAGGATAATCATGGATTACCATCTCTCTAAGGAGGGGGCTCAATTAGATTAGGTGATAGTTTATTCGGCTATTGATTGCTCAAAGACCGTTGCTCCTGTACACTTGACCAAATAATAGATGGGTCCACCCAGAGAGGAAAGAGACGAAGACACCTCAAACAATAGAGAATGCGAGTCAGCAATATGTTAACTCTCAAAATTAAGGACTGCTTGATAACACGTGTATCAACGTTGGAATTCTTCAATGAATAGGAGGAAAGATATAGAACTCTTCGGTAAATTGAATTGAAAAAGAATTCAACAGGAAACCTTACTTAAGTGTTCATGATTTAAAATCAATGTGAAGTATTATGAAATACTTTTGAACAAACGGCGATACATGACAATCCTGCGGCTTTTTTGACAGAACAGTACTGAAACTTTTCATTTGAAGATTATTACACATATGTGTGCATTGGGGTTATTTGTGACGCAAACACATAGAAATACATACAATATATATTTTGTTATGGCGAATCATCCTTTGATAACATTTAATGCACGTATATACGTATTTGATAACGGTTGAATACGTGTATATATGCATATCTCTCTCTCTCTCTCTCTCTCTCTATATATATATATATATATGTATATATATGTATTCATATATATATATATATATATGTATTCATATATATATATATATATATATATATATATATATATATATATATATATATATGATCAAAGTGAACTATCTCTCCCAGGGTAGAGCCAGAGGCGTAGGTACTGACACATGGGCCAGAGATTGGGTTGTGGTTTGCATCAAAGACCGAGTGCGCCCGTGCAATGCGTCAGCCAATGAGGTTTTACTGAGGCTGCGCTTCGCTACGTGCATTGTGAGCATTTGGTCTCGTCCTCGGGCCCAGCTGCCGGGGATCCGTTGCCCTGGGGGCACATTGCTCCATGGCACTTGAAAGAGCAGGTCCAAAAGTGGACGCTTTCGTGGCGGAGGTTGTTTTAGCTTCTACAGTCGGTTGGCAACGGAAGTTGCGTCGGTTGGCGCTATTTTTCAAGGAATGCGCCTATTTTTCTCAAGTTAAGCCCTGATGTTGAGGCATATCTTGCTGTGGTGGAACAGAAATAAATAGCATGCTCAACCTCACAGGACAGCACAGTATATAATGAAGAAAATGGGTGTCTGTGACATCATTGAAACTATTAAAAACTCAAATGGCAATGGGCAGGCCATGTTGCAAGAATGAAAGACACCCGATGAACATCAAGTCTCACAATATGGATCCCCAGAGATTACATAAGAAACCAGGGCCGACGGAACACAAGATGGAGGGATGAAGTAGACGGATTCAGGAAATACTGGCTCTGCAACGCTCATAGTAGAGAATTGTGGCGAATCCTGGGGAAGGTCTATGTCCAACGACAGATGTTAAAAGACTGATGATATATATATATATATATATATATATATATATATATATATATATATATATATATATATATATAATCTTTGATATCAGTTTTGATTCTTGCTTTGTTGGATAACAAAGTCAGTACCAAAAATTTCATCATCCGTCTATCCAGCCATTTTGTATGTTTGCTTCTTCATATCACGCCATAAAGACATTTTCCATCATTTTATAACCCTTTCTATGGTTTTGTTCCCGGTATTCAAAAGTTGATGATTTGTGATTGCTTAGTTTTTTTCTATCGTATAGAATAAGATGTCTGGGGTTGATATAAAATTTGAAAAACATCGCCATAACAAATATCTATAAGATTGATATAAAACTTGCTAGCAACATCACATAATTCAAAAGAAACTCTTCTAGGTGTTCGAGATTTTTTTAGCCTTTGTTGCTTGAGCACTCAATCAACCATTGAAGCCTTAGAAAATCATCGCAATCTTTCAAACTATTTTCAATATTAAATTAAAGAAACAAATATCGGTCAGCTATTAAGACCTTGTCTCTCATTTCTTGCTCAATAAACAAAATATCATTTCAAACAAGACAGATACCGACATCTGTTTCTTCTCCCAACATTTGAGGGGAAGAAGTGATATATTTCCAGGAGAGCCGCGAGGAGATAAATTAGGAATAGTTCAGGGAATTTGGAAAGTAATAACACATCTTCATGTTGGAGAAATAATTATCCTTTTTAAAAATAAGATAAAAACGAATGCCAGTGAAGTTTAATCTGATATTATTTATCGATAATTTGATCGCTATCAACATCAATAGCAACAGCCCCACGGAAAAACAAATTTTCGATTTCACTTCAAAAAAGTTCGCGATTAAAAAGGATGAAATCTGCGTTTTTCTGCTCTGTAATTCTCTATCCGCCGTTGGGTTGAACTTCACAATACATTATCAATGACATACTGCCGTATGGAGGAGATTGTGTACTAAATCCGGACGTCATTTCGTAGCATTCAACTTATTTCTTTGCCTTAGTTGTTTGGCTTGTAATTTATAGTAGTAATTACCTTCTGAGCACCCTAAAAACTTATCTGCAAGTCTCTTACCAGCAAAAACTTATTTTTTTTGTGTTTGGTTGGATTCAAAATGAATCCATTCTTCACAAATAGCTAGAACAAGGACTTGATATTAATGGATAAAAATGATATTCTCTTTGTTTTTAGTACATCATCTATTAATATTTTAATCATTATTATCATTATCATTATCATTATTATTATTAATATTATTATCATTATTATTATTATTATTATTTACAATCTCACACCAGTTGCCTGGTGGTAACCGCTGGAGTTTGAGTGACAGAAAGTCTCCTCAAGTCTCCAGCCCTTCTCTCCTTATACTCATAGGCCACAGTAATACTGCGGCTTATGGTTTCACACCAGTTCTCCGGTGGTCATTGCTGAAGGCTGAGTGACAATTAGCCTCCTCAGGTCTTCAGTCAACATCTCCTCCCTCCCCCACCCATCATATCAGTGCTGCTGCTCACATTTCCGCTTTCATTTCCCTTCCTCTGTTGGGTTACTATTCACCCTCAAAGTCGCAGTCTTTATATTTCTAACACTTTCCTCAGTATCCCCGCAGTTCCTAGCTGTGCTGTGATCTGTACAGTCTCAATCCTTCCCCTTATCCTGATTTCCTCCAGTCTCACTCTCAGTGTATTTGGGACAGTTCCCAGTGCGCCTACAATAACTGGCACTAACCTGGTTTTCATGTTCCACATCTTCTTCAGTTCTCTCATTAGGTCCTTGTATTTTTCGCGCTTTTCACTCTTTTTCTTATTTACTCTATGGTCTGCAGGTACAGCCACGTATTATTATTATTATTATTATTATTATTATTATTATTATTATTATTATTTGGAATCTCACACCAGTTGCCTGGTGGTAACTGCCGGAGTTTGAGTGACAGCAAGTGTCCTCAAGTCTCCAGCCCTCCTCTCCTAGTACTCATAGGTCGCAGTAATTCTGCGATTTACAGTTTCACACCGGTTGCCCAGTGGTTATCGCTGAAGGCTGAGTGACAATAAGTCTCCTCAGGTCTTCAGCTAACGTCTCCTCTCTCTTTCACATATCATGACAGAGCTACAATTCGTTGCAGTACTTATATCTCTAGCACCTTCCTCAGTATCCGTGAAGTTCCCAGTAGTGCTGTGGTCTGTACGGTCTCTATCCTTCCCCTAATCCTGATCTCCTCCAGTCTCATCCTCAGCGTTTTGGGGACAGTTCCTAGTGCGCCCACTATGACCGATACTACCCTGGTTTTCATGTTCCACATCCTCCTTAACTCTCTTGCTCGGTCCTGGTATTTTTCCCTTTTTTCACCCTCCTTCTTTTTAACTCTATGGTCTGCAGGCACTGCAACGTCTACTATTTGGCAGGCCTTCCTTTTTTGTCTACTATTACTAAGTCCGGTCTTCTTGCCTGGATGAGGTGGTCAGTTTGGATGTCAAAGTCCCAGAGTAGTTTGTGGTTGTCATTCTCTAAAACTGCCTCTGGCTTGTGCTGATACCACTTTCTCACATGGTTGAATTCCATCATTATTATTATTATTATTATTATTATTATTATTATTATTATTATTTGGAATCTCACACCAGTTGCCTGGTGGTAACCGCTGGAGTTTGAGTGACAGCAAGTCTCCTCAAGTCTCCAGCCCTCCTCTCCTCGTACTCATAGATCGCAGTAATTTTGCGATTTACAGTTTCACACCGGTTGCCCAGTGGTTATCGCTGAAGGCTGAGTGACAATAAGTCTCCTCAGGTCTTCAGCTAACGTCTCCTCTCTCTTTCGCATATCATGACAGAGCTACGATTCGTTGCAGTCCTTATATCTCTAGCACCTTCCTCAGTATCCGTCCAGTGCCCAGCAGTGCTGTGGTCTGTACGGTCTCTATCCTCCCCCTAATCCCGATCTCCTCCAGTCTCTCCCTCAGCGTTTTGGGGACAGTTCCTAGTGCTCCCACTATGACCGGTACTACCCTGGTTTTCATGTTCCACATTTTCTTTAACTCCCTTGCTAGGTCCTGGTATTTTTCCCTTTTCTCACCCTCCTTCTTCTTTACTCTATGGTCTGCAGGTACAGCAACGTCTACTATTTGGCAGGCCCTCCTTTTTTTGTCTACTATTACTAAGTCCGGCCTTCTTGCCTGGATGAGGTGGTCAGTTTGGATGTCGAAGTCCCACAGTAGTTTGTGGTTGTCATTCTCCAAAACTGCCTCTGGCTTGTGCTGATACCACTTTTCCCCATGGTTGAATCCCATTTGTTTACTTAGTTCCCAGTGTATCATCGTTGCTACTCTATCGTGTCTATGCTTATACTCCTTCTGGGCGAGTTGGCTACATTCACTAGTTATGTGGTTTACTGTCTCATCTCTTTCACCGCACATGCGGCATTTGCTGTTTGTCTGTGTTCTATTGATTTTTGCTTTTATGTAGTTTGTCCTTATGCTTTTGTTTTGGGCTGCCATGATGAGCGATTCTGTTTCTCTCTTAAGGTTTCCCTTTCGTAACCACGTCCATGATTTCTCGTCTGCTATATCTTTTATCTGTCTTTAAAACTCGCCGTACAATTTTTTCCCTTCCCACTTTTCTTTTTTAGTTTGCTGTACTGTTCCATTGTTTTCTACTTTATTGTTTGTCGCACTATCCCTCGCGCTCTTTATGATTTCTTCACTATTTGTTTGCACATATCTATCTAGGACTACTTTAGCTCTCTGGACACAATCTTCTATGCTGATGAGCCCCCTACCACCTTCTTTTCTCTTAACGTATAGCCTATCTGTATCATCCCTAGGATGTAATTATTATTATTATTATTATTATTATTATTATTATTATTATTATTATTATTATTATTATCATTACTATCATTTATGCACCTGTAATTGGACAAGATTCGGCAGACTTCTCTATGATGGGCGACGTAGAGTCACATCATCATATATCTTGCTTATTGTGATCCTGCTTATCTTGCTTATGGTGATCCACTTAGCGATGCTCGATATCCAGTGATTATCAAGCCAATTGCTATTTGCGTTTTTTTTTTTTACTGGATTTTATGATATCGATATCTATAACTATTTTATAATCTTCCTCTCATATATCATGTTGTCTTTTGATCCGTCCATGTGAGGCTGAACATGATTCTTTCCTACATGGTGTTCAATTTGTTTGATTCTATGTTTTAGCTCCATAGGTGACTATCGCGAGGATGTATTGATGTATGACCTTCTCCTCAGGACTCTTGCAAATTTCTTGTTCTCAAACGTCGAGCGTCTTCCTCCCAACATGTAATTCACTGTCTTCCAAAGATTAAAAAAATGGTTTTCACTTTAAATTACAGGAAGGAACATCGGCCAGCGTTCAAACACTTGTCTTCTTTTCTTGTTTGACACAGGAATGAAGAAAAAACTCCCAAAACAATCAACATTTTTTTTATTGCTGTCGAAATTCTTCACGTCACAATCCTGAAAGCTATTAATAAAACGTTTTGTAATAGCCAGTAAGTGTTTTCCATTGAAAACAACAAAATCTACTTACTGTTGATTTGTATTTCAAAGGCAATCGAACTTGATTTGCGGAAAATCACAGTTTAATGTTTCCTCAATGACAATATATATTATGCGATTGATAGAAAAAAGTATCGTGAAAAGATAAAAAAGATGGTTCTGTTTAGCCATACAGTAGAAACCGCCTAGTTATCAATATCCCTTGGCACCATACCGTGTCGGGTGATCAATCAAATCAAAACATTTGGAAAAAAGGGGAACAATGAATACGTTACTTCTCTCACTTTCTGTTGGATCACTCAAAAGTTAAAATTTTCAGGAAAGCACAAACGCTGTTAGACTCAATCCAGGGAACCTATTTTGCATACATTGTAAATTGGAAACCTTTTTCTTTCGGGTGTTGGATGTTATTGGCAAAACAAGGAATCGGGTTTTCTACCCTGTCTGCCTTTAGTTCAATTGGTGAGACCCGTAAGCGTGATACATATATAGATCGAAACCAACTTGAAACAACAAAAAAACCTACAATAATTTTGACAGTACGCTAACTGTCACGGACCACCAAAATTAGATTCATTATAATGATCCAATAAACGAAGAAATTAGTTCAAAGATCTAAAACAACTTCCAACTTGAAAGAAAAACTTCTGGTGTAAAAGTTTGTTCTCTTTGGTATAATTAATAAAAGCGTTTATGATGAATTTGGTCATTACTAACGGATTTTTTCGCATTAAAATATTGTATGTTTAGGATGAAATGTTTCCTAATAGTAGGTGTTTTTCATTGAATAAAACAACAGAAGGAAAAAGAAAAAAAAAGCATGCACGCAGCCGGACACAATTGCTGGAACCTGGCCAGATTGTGTTACAGAAATGAAACCGTATATTCTTGACCGTTTTAAGCAATCATTTGTTTCAATATATGCGAAAGTCATTGTTTTTGTCTATATAGTGAGGAAGACCATTGGTGTACCAACTCATGATCAGACAACCAAATTTCTTCTTCCCATCTTTGATTTGTTCACAACCTTCCAGCCGATTCTCTCTACAGACGAATTCATGTGTTGTATGAAATTTGAACCTCCAAAGAATAAGACCGATAAAAAAACATTATTTCTCCTTACATGTTACCCCTGAATAATGCTTTAGAATTAAATTACCCAGCTGTTGCAAGAACATCAAAGATGGGATGGAGAGACTGGATTGTAAGGAGTTCCAAAAGGGTCATGATATCAAAATACTTTCTCGTATAATTCATCGAATTAGGATCTAAATCCTTCCTACATAATGGTTCATTCAGTTTAGCTGTAAGTTTGCATAGAAGTAAAAAAAAGGCCAGGGAAAATACGTACATGCCTACATATCCATGCTAAAAATCTATATGAAAAACCTTTCTCAAAAGAAATGTGATATAAAGAGGTCTGACTTACAATGCAAAGTGCCTATCTCCTACTAAAATACAATTTGACTGGAAGTAGTTGAAGGAGAGAAAATACCGTATTTCTTATACATAATGAAGAGTGAATGTTCAAATATTTCAACCCCCTTACTACACTGGTTCGATCTGTACGCTTGATATACACATACATAAGTACATACATGCATACGTACATAGCCAGCCAATCAGCTTAGCTTAAAAAATGGACAAACAATTGTTTTGGTTACAGATTTGTTTTATGGTTTCAAATAATCTTTTGATTACCCTTGACATCACTGTTCTTGATAAAACTGTATCATTCTGCATTCCGCAAGGCCCATTGGGAGGGGATGTGGAGAGTTGATTCTATTGACCCTTGTAAAGAGTTGACATCAACTCCATCTGAACACGGAGTAGTGGAATTTTTTTTTCTCAAGAGAAGTAACTGAAATAGTTTTGGATGGAAGACAGAAAGTTATTTTAGATAACAATCATGGTAGGTTGCTCCACACACTATAATGGTTAGCCTCTTCAAAAAATGCCCCTTAGGAACAGGCACTGTCTTACTATAAAAAATTGCTTGTTAACCATTTCCGTACAACTTTTCCTGTTGCACAACTTTGTCTTCTTTTAGATTTCACTTTAACAACCACACGTATTTACCTTTTTTAACGTAGACACATGTGAGCATTGAAGTTTATAATGGCATCTCATCTCAGCAAGTTGAATCCGTCGTAGCTTCGTAATAACAAATATTATATATTTATTCAAGAAATAAAGGATTATGACTGATTAGTAAATGATAGTAAGTTTGACTTACATCAAGCGTATATCAATCTCAGTCTCCCGAATATGTTCACTATAATAAATATAAGTGACACAGACTTTAATCGTTCCCTGAACAATCAGTATTTTTGCTATATTCGTATTTATTTTCTTTCGGATTTCCACTTGATAATTATACGCATATGAATCCTAAACCTGTATATATGTGAGTGTTAAAATATGCAGAGTCACCCAAAGTATAATTACTTCTGAAAGAGAGACCCGGAAGAACCAGACGCTGCTTCTATGGAACTTTTCTTGCTGTAGGAATCTTCCTTGCCAGATGAACCCGTTTGAAGTTGAAAAGAAATGTGGAAGAAAACGAGAGAAATTAACAATTGTTTAATGATGTCTGGCTGTGTTGCAAGTATTCTGTACAGAGAACAGTCTTTCGGGAATGATGATTTTAGATGTAAGATCTAAGTATGAACCGCCGTTGAGGATTAAAATCAAAGGGAACGACTACATAACAGGACCATTTAACCTGCAATTTTATGACTGCAAGTGACCTTGATTTTTCTAGATCATTGGAACAAATAATGATATGAAACTAAGCAATACGAACAAACATTCTTCCTTGATATTTACACATGAATAAACATTTAAAGCAGAATCTGTATGATATTAATTAATCCATTTCAAATTCTGGTAATTTAGAATATGGAATATTAAATATACGTGGGAAAGAAGTGATAAAAGGTAAATGAAGAATTAGTATTTAACAGATGCACATCAATACACTTACGAAGAAAGTGTACTAGATCTGTTTTACTATACTCATACAATAAGAAATTAACGATGAAAATCGACGAAAGACAATGTTTATAGCACTCAAATTTGATAAATTTCAAACAAAACAACTGTTCAATTGATATTATTCGAGGAATATTTATCCCAAGACTATTGGACCACACCATGCATATTAAAACAAAATTGCGGCTCGAGGGTGAACTAGATGAAAGGAGACGATCGCAACAAAGGACTGTTGCAACAAGTCTCATCCTTCCAACCAAGAACGTATTATAGTGATGACACTCATACTGTATTTGCTCGGTTAGACCCCCCCCAAGAGGACAAATGGTACATCCATCATCAGCTGCAGCATCTACATAAAAAAAAGGAATTTAAGAGGTGTGAAAGTATGTTTCCAATCATGAGACGTATTTCTGTCGAATTGTTCTGACCTTTTGTATGACTTTATCAAAACTTGAGTTTTAATTGCTGTTTTGTTGACGTCTAATTGACATGAATATCATTGTATCAAAGTCAGTGTGTCTACATATCACATGAGGTTCGGTCTGATAGGGTTAGGGACAGTTGCAACAAGATGTCAAAATCAGTTTTGGGAAAAAAAAAACTTTGGAAAATCTTCCTGGGAACTCAAAGTCGCTTATTGGAGTGTGACGAATATCAGTTTTCGAAATACTGTTTTTTTACAGCATATACGAATTTTGTTAGAGTTTAATTGCAGTTTGTTCCAATTTCCCTGTTTGATACTGTAATATGGAATGATTGAAAAGCTTATGTAGGATCTGCACATTGGCCTTAGGTAGGCCTCTGTTTGATGCATAAATAAAGAATCACAATTACTGCCATTTAATAAATAAGTGAGTAAATTATTCAATAGTATTTTGTGAATAGATAAATAATACTATGATATAACTATAAAACAATACATATTTTCAGAATACTGTTGAGCTAAACAGTAAAAGTTAATTGATAAAATTTAATGCATTTTAGCATACTGCAACCGCTCCTGATTAATGTTGCAACTGTCCCTATTGACAGCTCCAACATCTGACTTCTTCCATTTGAATGGTTGTTGCGAATGATTTTTAAATGGCTTGGGGTAATTTTAAGACTTTGATATATAAGGAATTGGCTGGTCGAGTCAAAATGTTATCTGGGCAACTGGGGAAAATACATCCTGGTCTCTTCTACTAGGAAGCTCGTTAGATTCCAAACTAGCTAGTTTTAAAAAGATCTGTAATTCAAATTTTTGGAAACCTGATAAATAGTCCTCTACTGTACATTGAAGTTTGAAAGCTTCGTCTAAATAAGTAGAAAAACGAGACATCCTGGTAAGAAATAGATGATTAATTAATAGAGAGTCATTATTTCTTCTCACAACAGACACGAATCTTGAATCAAATCGAAAAAGTGGGAAGAACAAAATAGTAAAAGTAAAAATCTAAAATGAAGCTAAAAAGTGGAGCGAAAAATTTCAGGGAAGCCAAGGCTAATTTATCTCTATTAGATCAAATAAAAGGGGAAAGAAAAATTGGTTTCAGGTGTATTTTTAATGCTCTGCTTTCACTTTAATTCGTCGATGTATCTTTATTCCTTTTTTCTTTCTCTGTTTGTCAGTTTTTCTCTCTCACTCTGTCTCTCTTTCTTTATCTGGCCTTGGATAATTGTAACCTTTATGCGATTCATATACTGGAAAGGAAAGAAAAAAAAGAGATGAAAAATTGAGAGATTTTTCCAGCTGAGGTTATTATTGGGCAAAAAGAAGGTTGATCACACAGTTGAACACACTTACATTAACACGTCCATATACATATGAATATATACATAAGAGCAGGCATCGGACATGATCAGAGTCTTGTCATTTTATCCTTGTAAAATGCTAGCTAAGTTAAATTGAATAGATAAGCAAATGCTGTATGTTTATGCATGTGCATGTGGATGTACGTACATAAAGTACGTACATGTCTAGATACGCTGTATGTGTATGTAGGCGCTGTGACGCATACAACTGATGATCAGCCGATATATTTTAACATCTTATCAAATTTTGACCACTGCAGTATGTAAATCATATCAGCTTTTCTTTTGTTTTATTTTGTACTTCGAAACCGGCCACCGACACATGGAAGTGATCATATCTAATAAATAAATTCCTACACATGGCTTCGTCTGTCCAATAGGAAGCAATGATTGCCATCAGGGTTTGAAGAAAAATAGTAAGTTTAGTCAGTTGGAACAGTTAATTCGAATAAGCAACATGCTTCTTCTAGAAGTTGGTTGCACGCGTGGCTTCACATGCAAGCAGAGATCAAATGAACCATGACTGAGTCGAAGTGTAAGGGAGTGTCGATGGCTGGCAGAGAAATATGAAAGTAGGAAGACAGAATAGATTGGTTCCAGAAAGGTTGCGCCCAATGTTTTATACTTTAGAAAACTAGTGATTCATTGACGGTTATTAGAATAATACGTGACCCGAATAAACGGAAACTATCCATCTGCACCTGCTTCTGTCGATTTATTTTGCGAACGAAAGAATGCACATTATAGTTCCGTTCACAGCACCCCCAACTGATGTTTACAAAACTAAAAACATCATACTAAACGGTATGAGAACTTTCGGCTTCTACGATCATCACAGTTTGTGATTCCTTCTCTTCAGACTTTTGTTTTTCCAGACTCAAAACCTTTTGGATTCTATTAGTGCCATTGTTTATAAAACGTTGTTCTTGTCACTCAGTTTTCAATGACCCGTTTGAAAAGAACGGACTTTTCCATCGAGGCTTCACATGGCCATAAGCAAACGGTAATACTACACAGATAAAGGTATATATGTGTGAGATATCCTCTTATGTTTTTTTATGTATTTATTCACAGATATTCCGTAGGGAAAAACCCCACATCACCAACTGAATAGAAAAATTGAAGAGGAAAGCAATCCATAGCTCAAGTTATCTGTGTTGTTGGTGGGACTGTGTTTGAGTTAATCTGTGCATGGCTGAATTTTATCAGGGTGAGGTATCATTTATCCAGAATCTTGCTATCTATGTTAGATGAGGGATAGACATGTATTTAATTGTGTGATCAGGGTTTGTTCCTATTGTTCTTTTGTGTTAGGAGACTGTATCCATTTGCGCTATGCTTTCGGGCATATTTGTACAATCATGCACTTATGTGCTATACATTCAGACATAAATTTGCAGTTATAACTAATCCCCCCTTCCATACACATTTGCGTGCGTGCCAACACGCAAAGGACACTAATTCCCACCAAATAAATAAATAAATAAATCAAAATCAATAAATAAAAACCAAGAAGGAGAAACTTGAGGAGTTCTTATTTCATGATATTCGGATGCAGAATGAAGTATGCATTTTCCTGTGTGAAAGATCATCTCAGTGATGCAGTGCTGATATCAAAGATGTACCGATATTTATTCCTAAACTCTTCTTCCATGGATGAATATGTTTTGTTCATTACATTAATGATTTCCAAGCCTTTATCTTCTCAAAATAAACTACGATGATCTTGTTGATAAAATTAAAATAAAAACAGATGTCAAGTTTTCAACATCCAACTTTAAATAAACTAAGTGACAATTTTCTACGTAGCGTATATCTCGGTCATAGGTCTATTTTGGCTTGTCGTGCCACTGTCAATCAACTGCTTACCGATTCTATTCAGGTCATAAGTTTGCCTCGAGGCTTTGTTTAAATATCGGCTAGAAATTTTTAAAAAACCCTGCAAAATGCGTGTCTGCTTGGAACAACGACCAAAGCTGTCCTGATCGGAAACAGTGCCATGGCGTACGGAATAACATATGAATTTCGAAATTGTGTTTTATCATATAGAAACTCATTTGATATGATCTCCTGTCGTTACACAAGTAATATATCATTCAATTAAGAACATGTAAATAGAATAAGAAAAATAAAGAAAATGGGGATTCTGTAGAATTTAATAAAACATTTTTTATCAACGTAACTCCTAAAAAAACAAACTCCTGTATCTCTATGGACGTTTTTCTCTTCGTTGATTTCTAAGATATAAGTGTGAAAATCTGTAGATCCGAGCGGAATCAGTAGGAAGCTCCCAGAATGATTCTCAATCCTGCTTAGGGCAAACTTTTGCCTTCAGTTAAACCACAAGGAGTCTATTGAAATCCCTGCTTTCCGAAGTATCTGCATGAACCTTATATGATACACAGCGTGAATAATTATCTAAACATTGACTGGGAGTTCGTACGAAAACAGGTGGGTTTTATTACATAAATACGCTGGCCATTATTTGTTGTAATGATTCGGCACAGAACATGCCATTTGATATAAACAAAAAGTAGCCTACTTAGGGCAAATCCCTCTTAATCCTATTTAGTATACTCCATAGTTTGATTGCAGCGTACCCATCACAACAGTGTGAGTTTCCATAAGCACGTTCATCACTTCGTACTCAATCTCGTCTACAGTCAATAATACATTCAGGAAAACACAGATATCACTGTTAGATGTACAATGGAGGCTCATGAACTTGGATCACGTGATGTTTTGACAGAACAAACTGCACAAAACTCGAAGAATATTCACTCAGCCAATTTAAACGCAATGATCGCACTGCACACTTGCCCTTAAAACATTGCCTCACTGTAGGAAAAGTTTCAAAAAATAAGTTGGTATTCCTCATATATATATATATATATATGTGTGTGTGTGTGTGTGTGTGTGTGTGTGTGTGTTCTAGCAGGGTTACCCAGCGTTGACTGGAAGTTAGTAATTGAAATCAAGACGGAACAGTAATATATATTTCCCTTACTCTATTAATTACTTCACAGTATATACCTGAGGGATGTTCTACATGAATCAACAGTATTTTTATTGTATGTGATGCACAAAAAAAAATACATTCAGTCCCTTTCTTCGATAGAACTCCTGGGTCCACAACATTTGCACTCCTCCCATGTGATGCTAATATGACAGAGCTATTTAGTGAAGCAACCGCAGAACAATAAACATGAACATAGCCATAGGAAAAGCACAGAGCAATGAGGTTGAGGCCTTGATCTTGAAAGACTGTCCCCGCGCCTCGCTAATGTTGATAGCAAAGCTGAGACTCACTGGGAATTAGATTCGTTAAAATTCAAAGGGAAAGTCTATTGGAATAATGAAAATCCTCCTTTTTGTCTACCACAGTTAGGATAGTGACCTCCATAACATGTGGAAGAATCAGAGAGAGAGAGAGAGAGAGAGAGAGAGAGAGAGAGAGAGAGAGAGAGAGAGAGTGCGTAAAACATAGATTGGTTAATAGATAGATAGATATAGATATGCATACATATATGCGTAAATTTAGAGAGGGAGCGAGAGAGCAAGTGAAATGAAAAAAGTATCATAAATCTTAAATATTCCTTATATTCATCTGATGGACGGAGATGTTTTACTAGAATTTATATAACAGTTTATTGTGTGTCAAAACCGGTTTCATTTAAGTATTCATAACATGATCAGAAGTATTCATGTAGTACCAAATACATGAGGACACCTATGACTGCCAATACGTGTAGTTATAATAGAAGTGGTAGCAAAAATATTGGAGTGATAAATATAACCGTTTATAAGTGACCCTTTAGATTCTATAATTATTTTGCAATCTTAGTACTCATATTCATCCCTACACACATACACACTCACACAAACACACACACACACACACACATATATATACATATATAAATGAATATATGTATATATATATATATATATATATATATATATATATATATATATATATATATATATATATATATATATATATATGCGTATGTATGTGTGTATATAGGGAGGAGGAAGACGCAGAGAAATGAGCAGATTGAAATAGATTGAAATGAACAGATTGACCATGCAAGTACATATATTTTGTTAAAATCAGCAGACAAACTTTATCTATTTCATCTAAAAAAAAATTTCTGTAAAAAACTTCATCGAAGTTCTTCACATTTGTTAAAGCAATATAGCGGCGGAGACTATTGTTACAATCACCCAAATCTCTTACCGTAGTTACGGAAAGTATGGTTATAACCATTTAGGATGGCACAGGTTTACCTTGTTTGATAGTATTAAAAAATTACAAACGGTAATACGTAAATCTTGGGTATAGATTGAAATTTTACAAAAATCCTTTCCGACGTCCGTGGCAGTCTTCCCTTGTGTAATTTTGTGAAAGATTCTTCATTTGATAATTTTCAATATAGAATTATCATCATCAACCTTTTAGCGCCTGTTGTTGGGGATAGAATTTACCACGAATCCGCCAATCATATGTGTCACAGAGTCAACATTTCCTGAAAACATTTAGTTCGTCTGGCTATCTTTTTATTTGCTACAGTTTCACTTATGATCTCAAAGGATCCACATTGTGAGTCCTGATGTCCAATGGCTGTCTTGAATTCTTGTGATAGCTCATGCAATTTAAGAAATTAATTTTTGTGCAAAACGTTGAACCAAACAAAAAAGTAATGATTGCTCTCGGAACATATTGATGGAACACATTGACATGAATGGTATCAAAAATGATAATTGAAAAAAACATTAGTTTTCCTATGATACGATATATTTATGAAGACCCATCACTTTATGTACGACTTGATTGATATACCATTTATTAACGTGGAAAGAGATTTTTGCTGCATCACTTCCGGATTGGGTCTAAAATTGGAGCCGGAAATCAGTCGCTTGAAGAAGATCTCAAAGTCAGAACTTGCCAAATATCGTGGTGGAGCTCATTTGTTATTTCATCAAAAATTGAATTAACCTGAAGAATCTTCAAAAAACCTAAAAGTTTTATGTTTTCCACCACAAAATGGTAAAATGCCATGTGGAATTTCAGCTTCCTGTATAAAAAATTGTCGACGGACAGGCAGACGAACTTGGATTTATACACACACACACACACACACACACACACACACACACACACACACATATATATATATATATATATATATATATATATATATATATATGTATATATAAAGAGAGAGAGTGAGACAGAGAGAGACAGAGACGGACAGACAGACAGACAGACAGACAGACAGACAGACAGACGGACAGAGAGTTTGATAGGGAGATATTTATGGATTGATTAAGAGAGATTGATGGATAGAGAGAGATTGATTGAGAGGGATTGATAGAGAGAGATTTATAGAGAGATAAAGAGAGAGAATGATAAATAGATAGGGTTGGATAGCTTGAGATAAAAAGAAAGATATATACGGACATTGCATGAAAAGAGCCCCCAAAATTTATTGACAGCCTTCGAGCTATAAGGACCATTTTCAGATATAACTCAAGTTCTTTGGATGATGTCTTTGACGATACCACCCTGCTGCTCAGAAGAATCATTGGAGACTGCTCAGGGATATTTCTCGATCTATTCTCGACAATCTCGCACCTACTAAACACATTTCATGTTTATGTTACAATTCTATGTAGAATTCCTTGCTGGTAACATCATATATTTATCCCATGAATAGAATGGTATGAAAATATTACGACCCCCCCCCGAATAAACAAAGAAAAGACAAAAGGAAAGTCACCAACGATTATTTTTTCTATTTTTCTATTGCTGTCAAATTTTTTCACGTCAAAACCCCAGAAGCTATTAATAAATCGCTTCTTAATAGCTGGTAAGTGTTTTCCATTGAATACAACAAAATCTACTTACAGTTGGTTCATATTTCAAAGGCAATCGAACTTGGTTTGCGGGACAATCACGTAGTTTCATGATCCGTCAATGACGATATATCAAATAAAATGGAAGGAAAGACGTATTGTAGAAAGATAGAAGGGACATGTCTGCTAAGTCACACTATAGATTCAGTCAGATGGCCAACGTCTTTAATAAGAATGTCATGTTAGGGGTGATGAATGCAAACATTAGAAGAAGGGTTGATCAATGGAAAGATTGCTTCTCTCACTTTTCGTTGGGCTATTAGCATTAAAAGAGAGCCAGAAAAGTCGACAGAAAGAGAGAAGAAAAAAAAAGGAAAACCAAATGAAGGAGAGGAAATAGATACATTAACAAGTTAGGTGAAAGAAAAAAGACAGATTGAAAGGAGTGAATAAAGGAAAAACGTTGGTGAACGAACTAAAAGAAAAAAGAGATTGAGAGAGAGAGAGAGAGAGAGAGAGAGAGAGAGAGAGAGAGAGAGAGAGAGAGAAAGCGGGGGAGATGGAAGTATTGTTTTAAACGGAAGAGGAAAGATGAGTTCTACAGAACAATGTTGGGAGAAAAAGGAAATAATGTGAGGAATGAAAAATGGGAATCATATTGATCTACATAGACAAATTGAGAGGAAGAGAAGAAGAGAACACAAGGCAAAGAAAGAAAAAAATCTGATTAAGAAACAAGTAATCAAAGAAAGAACAAAAAAACGTTGCAGAAAAATAATGAGATAAATTATGGAAGAAATAAAGGAAGTACAAAATATATGCAATTGGGAAATGAAATCAAATAAAGAATGCAGAACAAGAAAAAATCGATAGCTAGATAGATAGATAGATAGTTGGATAGATAGATAGAGAGAGAGAGAGAGAGAGAGAGAGAGAGAGAGAGAGAGAGAAAGAGAGACAGCCCAGTAAAGAGATCGGAAAAACAAACTAACAATTACGAAGAATGAACGAAAAACTGTAAAATTGAAAGTATTTAGAATGTACCGTACTGTGCTAAGTCGAGGAGATGGTCAGCAGAAAAATTAAAAAAAAATGATTAGTTTTTTTTACATTTCTCTGAAAATGAACAATTGCTGGAAACAGGTGAACATTTTAAAAACGAATAACGATACATCTATATCTATCTATCTATCTATCTATCTATCTATCTATCTATCAATCTATCTATATATAATCTATTAATTAATTTTGATTTGAATTTAAATTTTGAAAAGAGCATTATTCAATGAGGAGCACAACTTAATCGATGCATTTTATTCTCTAAAAAAACAACGTTAGCTTTTTTGAAAAGGTGTCTCAATCTGTATTCAACGTGGTCGTTTTAATTCAGCTTGAACTTGAGTGGAGAGTTTAAGAAGAAGTCCTTGATTATGTCTGACAAATCTGGGAGATGGAACTTGAAGAAATCAAATAAATTTTATTGTGGCACATTAATGTAATAAAAGGACTGATAGCGCTGACTAGAAAGCCAAAAAAGTTGTCAGTATAAATAGAAAAGAGGAAGACAGTTACAATGCTTTTTCCATCTTTGAACGGAGGAGACGTTTTATTGATTCAGTTTTATTGATAAAACAGAGTGTTGCCAAGGTTTTCATGACAAAAAACGGTGAATAACCAATCAATAGGAAATGTCATGTGACCAATGTCTTTTTGGCAGCATTCCTTGTTAGGGATGATCAATTAAGAAATAGAAAATCGGGCAATCATAAGTGGCATCATTTCTATACCCTTCTGTGGGTGATGATCACTGAATCTGTCCGAATTTTTAACCAAATTTGCCGACTAATTTCGCTTATATTTGCATCGTGAATTGAACATTCTCACCAAAAGAAAGATAGGACAGTTTCCTAAGAAAATAATAAAACTATTTTGTCTCGGTATAAGGTTTGGGTTTGCGGCTATTTAGCTCCAATGATGCAGCCTATATAAGCATCACATACATATATAGCAAGCCAGCGAGCCAACCAGCAGACCAGCGAGTCTATCTCAGAAACAGACGAAACCTGAGTTTTGTTGACGGTTCTAGATGACAGTTATCCTGATTTTTTTTATTTAATGAAGTATTGTTGACCGATCTTCATTTTCGACAAGTATACCCTTCCATTTCAGAGTGGCTGAATACCTTACAATTGATACTGTCCAAAGGTATATCTTTTTTTGAATTTCGTATTTTTTCTTATTGTTTTGAGATATGTCCAATCTGTTCGTCCAGTTCCTACTGCATTATGACATTGTTTTAGGGGAGAGTTTTTGTCTTGTTATACGGAAAGGAGTGCGTTCTCAATGCGATATAACTAGTGAATTAAAGAGGGTCTAGATGAGCAACAATAATTAAATAGGATTTGCATTTATAATAGAAAACGATAACTTGTATCTTCATTAAAGAAAACAAGGATGCACTAGGCTGAAAAGTAGCAATCATGGAGTATGGTTAATTGTTTGAAAATGATGGTAAGGGACGAATAAGTGATGCTATAGTCTTGCGTCATTCAGGTTAACATAAGTAAATGGATGCCTGGAAACGAAGAAAGGATTTTCCCACTCCTCTATGATATGTGGTTGTATTGACATGATCGAAGATAGATAGCAATCATTACCAAAACAGTCAATGCACTAATGCATATTCAAATTTAAACACTTTTCTTATTCAATCGATAGAAGATATCTTAAATAATGGGAAAGTAATGTTTCAGAATGATCTTACCAGATATCAAAGAGGATTGAATGTTTCCTTCAGAAAACGCATAACGACTCAATAATGTCTCTAGAAATTAGTCCCGATCTAAATTTAACTGAAGACTTGTTGCCGAAATTTGATAAAAGAGTCCATGACACGTCGCCATCTTACAGAATTGATCCATTGATCCAAATTTGAGAAGGTCAGATAAAGAATATAATTTTGTATCAGTGAAGACCATACCTCAAAGATTCCAAGCCTCCATAAAATTACAAAGAGGAGAAACAGACAACTAATTATGACTTTTTCTAGGTGATTCCATAGTTTTTTTACCCTATTCGTTGTAATAATTTTAATTAATTTGTATGAGGTATGTTCCATGAAGTAAAAATTTTCTATGTTTTAGCAAAATTGTTTTATGCCTTGTCTGTGATTTGCCCATTTGCTATGAAGTGAACGAGCTGATGAACATTCTCTCAGTCATTCCATAATTTGTCTTAAAAGTTGCTTCCAATTTTCCTTCTTCATCATGTTTTGTTTTTACAGCAACAACTGTGCTGTGAATACGGCTGTTGCGTACGGTGCTCTATATCATAGGTATGCTCATAAGAACGGATGTGCAAAAATGTACAATATTTTAGTGTCAGTAAAATGTAATGGGCTGTAAAAATCTTTTTACTACAGTGTAGAATTGATGAAAAGTCTTTCAACGGTACAGAATTACAAAATTTCAGTTATCAACAGATATGAAAAGTGAAACGTAAAATAGATAAAGAAAAAAGTTTTTTTCATTTTTTCCAAAGAAATCTTCAAAAGCTTTTTTGGAGGATGATCCAGCAGAAAAGTTTACAATTTTCAACTCCGACCACCCTCCCCACATTGTACCGAAAAAGCTTTTATTTTCCATTGCTCTTCGGAGGAACAGGGATATTTTTGCGTTTTTGTTCATCTATAACTCAGAGCATACCCTTGATACAAAGCTTCATACGCCATTGGTTAATAGGAGTATGCACTCTCTGAACAGTATTGGCTGTATTTTTCTATTCTCCTTCTTGTCTTTTTTATTTTCCCGTCTTTTTCAAGTTTGAACCATTATGGAAGCAATTACTATCCCACAATATTTCCTCAAGCATTTTCCCTACGGCAGTTGGAAACCCTATTAGCAGAATAAAGTACAAAGTTATAAACCAGACAAGAATTAAAGGACTTTTAAGTAGGCAAACCCGAGAACCCTGAGGCAATTAATTCGTTGTTTATTGACCAACCCAAATTTATTCTTGCTGAGGATTGGTAACGATTTTTTTTTCAACAGAAAGAAATACCGACAGGCGTAATGACTGTTAAGTTTGGGGATTGTTTGATGGAGAGCGATGAAAGAACTGAAAAGACGCACTAAGAGAAGCAGAAAATAAAGAGAAAAAATGAATGAAAATGGCCGAAGAAACATTGAAAAACAGAGAAGGAGCAGACAATTGCAGGATTGAGTTACAAAAAAGGGGGGAAATGTAAAGAGATGAAGGATTTTATCCCTCTGAGGGGAAGTTAAACAAGGGCAGAGAGGGGAAGAGAGTAGTAAAAAAAAAGATAAAAAGCGTATGGAAAAATGTTTTCAGAAAAAATGTTATAAAGGGTAAGTGTAAACAAAGTGAATTATAGGATGATGAAAAAAATGAAAAAAACTGACGGATAAATAATGACCTATAAGTGATACTGTATAATGGAAAGGAAAGAAACGAAAGAAATACGACTGCAAATAAAGTAGGTATGATTTTGTGACTAATTTAAACATTTTTGGTGGAAATATAATTTGGAAATTTTATGGGTGCTTCCAATCGAGTATCGCATCAATGGAAACATTCAAACAGAGCGGATATTGGCAAGATATATTGCGCAATCAGGGACTTAACAAACGGAACGAAAATGAAACGAAACGAAATTGAATGTAAAAATAGAAATCAACGAATAAAATCAAACATAAAATCTAGAAAGACCTATGAAAATCAGTTGTGAGTTAAAAAAACCAATTACTTGCTTGACCAGGAAATTACGTACATAGGTGATCGGGTACTTCATATTTACCATACCGGGAGTTATGTACAGTGAGTAGAAAAAGACGACACCCCACGTTTCACAAACTTAATCAAATCTTAGTATTAAATGCTTCTCTCGCTATACGAAAGGATACCGTTCCCGTGAAAATCTATAATAAGCTGAGATAGTGTGAAGCAAAGAAGCGATTACAGTTTCTATGTGGAAACTTTGTAGACGTTTGCAGACCTCCCAAATAATAATGATAGGATGATAGATAATGTCACCTGAATTTGTCCTTGCAAAAGGTACTGGAGCGTTTACAGGAGAGAGAAAGCAGAAGGCGTCTCACTTACTAACAGTTTGTTGCAAAACCAACGAAAACAGAATTTTATGTTTTTGTTTTAAAAGTGAAGGAGTGATACAAAGTTAACATTCAAAAAGCAATGATGAATCCAAACCTCGTATAGGTGAAGTACCATAACCTGCGCAGTTGCCAAAAATAATCGTCTAAATTATGTTAAAGTTCAGGGTGATATTTTCTAACTTGACCAACGTTATAATTGACGCACGTACAATAACAATTATTTTGAAAAATGGCAAAACTTCTTCCTGAAAGAAATAGATCTATTTAAAATCATTCACAAAAATATCAGCACCAGATGTGGGCATTTTCGGTCCAAAATGACAGTCAAAATACCCCAAATCAATGAAAAAATAATCTTTAGTGGTGTACTCATACAAACTTCCAAGGTTGTAGCCCGTGAACTATTACAGGGGCGCCTTGAGACGCACACAGGCACTCAGAAAGAGGAAACTGTGGCCTTCTTTTTTTCAGGCATTCGGCGGGGGAGGGGAAATACCTCTATGCATTTGCTCGGGCGAAAGAAATTTGATTGGTTAGAAAATATTTTTCCAAGCTATGGCCTGATCAGCCAGATCGATTGCACGGTAAAAAAACAATACCTCTTTTTTCTCGTAATCAATCCTACATAGTAGGGAGTTCCCTTATTAGAATTTGGCACCAAAACTGTTCGTAGGTTTCTTCAGTCTTCAAGTTGGTCTATCTGTCTGTCTATACATGTATATATGTGTCACACATACAGGTCACACCAAATGACCTCTCGGGTTAATATGGTGAACATTTCCTCCTATCTGGAAAAATATTTTTTTAGAAAATTCACCCCCTTAGAACATTTTTTTCCATTCACAATTTTCAATTTTATGCTAAATCGGCCGAATATTCTATGTCTGGTAGCGATCAAGCTTGTATTTTTTTTGAAGGACCAGACTTTGTAAAGATCAATGCCCAACAAATTTATGGGTAGTAATTCATTCATTGATCACCCCTGTTCGAAATTTTTCCTTGATCACCCCCTAACATGGCATACTACCAAAAGACGTTGGACACATGATAGTTTCTATCACGTGAATAACTGAAAATGTTCCCTTATTTCCTGAGATATCCTTTCAGCAACTTGACCGAGTGCATAGTAATTGAGGTGATCGATACAGGATTGGTCGGAATTGCTCACTTAGTGATAAAGCATGAAAATTGGCTGAGAGATATTTAAAGTATTGAGACAACCTGAAACAGGCTTCCCTTTTCAGTGATTGCTTGACAAAAGATTTTTTCCTTTTTTTGTAATGCAAGGGAAAACGGTGATTTTAATTGTTCTCTATTTTTGTTCGTATCAAGCCGATGGAAACCAATCATTTTCAAACGTAGCGGAAGGGAGATTGAAAAAAATTAAGACATTGAGAAAAAAATGGTAGAACAAGGAGAAAAAAGGTAGGACAGGAATAGATTATTAAAAACTGCTATTGGGGAAGTTCATAAAAACGAAAAAAAATAGTGAGAACGAACAACTCAAGGAAACAAAGCAATATACGAAAATAACTTATAATAGATGCAAGACATTTGAATAAAAAGGACGAATGCAGGAAATTGAAGTCGAAGTGTCACCCAATTGACACGTTGAAGCAATAAAGGCTTCCAGAGGAAGAAGAAGAAAATTTGAATTCAGCTTAATATAAAAATATTGTCGTACCTAAATCTTGCTTTGTGGATAGAACTGACTTTACTTTACACCATATCAGCAATAAAATCAATAATCCTCGTCTAATTAATAGGACTAATCTCTCTATTTTTTAAATCCATCCTGTGTATTGAACCAAACTGATATGTAAAATGGTAAAATGAGCATATCCCTATCGTGATCTGAAGTCACGACAAAGTGATTGATAGGTAGCTCTCTCACAGACTGACATAAACATACGAATTTTACATATTTGTGGAAAGTTATGTTGCATGGACGCAAAAACTTATTTTATCAATCTCTCCAAAATACATCTTTTGTATAGAATACATTTTTTTCTAATAAACAATTCTATCTGCACTACAAAAGTTACAGGCATAACCTTCAATCGGAATAAAAGTGGGAGTAGACACTGCAGTGGCCAGACTAGTATGTACCCAAACCAGTAAAACTTTGTCTTTCTTTTGGGGATCAAGAGATAGGAAAAACTTTTCGATGCTCCAGAATTTTTCGCAGTATTATTTAAGACCAGTGGAATCAGGTGGCTTTCACAGGGGATAAGGTGATCAATACTGGTGTATTTTTCAGTGTATTCTTTTTTTATGATGACATAAATTTTCACATTGAAGGTATCGGGTGACTTTAGATGCAGTGACAAAAAGTTTTATTACGATTCTGGATGGACCAAGTAAATATGCCGACTGAATGGGTTTTGATCTTTCATTGAATCTTCGAATTCTTTGGATTTATTTGCAAGTCATTTTGGGGATGTTGCAAGCTCATCAATGATGAAGGAACCTAACAGTCTTCAAAATATTCCACTTTTCCATGTCTCAAGAAAAGTAGAGATATTTCCGAGTTCTCAGCTTAAAGTTGGTAATTCGTGCACTTTTCAACGTGTTATGAAAGTTAACATTATTTTTTCATCATTTGAATGAATTAATTACCATGAACCAAATATTCTGCTTTCTCACAAAGACAATCATACTCGTTCGTTTGCTCATTTAGGACATATAGGCATCAGAAGAATAACTTTCTCTCTCTTTCTTTCTTTCTTTCTCTCTCTCTCTCTCTCTCTCTCTATATATATATATATATATATATATATATATACATATATATATATATATATACTGATACATAAACGTGAGTTAATTCTTATCTCCTTCCATAACGACTGCGATTTTACTAACCTATACCGGCAAATCTTCCTATCTTATCAGAAATTGTGAAAGCGTTTTGTTTGTCACACGTTCTGATAAACTTTTGATGTTTGAAACTTCCTAAGGCATCTACTTCTCTATAGATAACCTAGAGATGATCTTTTGATTGTGATGTTTTGAGCCCAAGTACCATTTTAGCTGCATTGATGCACAGTAATATATTTTTACTTGGTTAACATATATACATGTTTCCTTTCATATGTGTGTGTGTGTGTGTGTGTGTGTGTGTCTGTCTGTCTGTCTGTCCCTCTGTCTGTCTGTCTGTCAGTGCGAATTGTATATGACAAAATTTTAAAATAATTACCCAATATTTTTCAAAGTGGATGAAAGGATTAAATTCTTTGAGTTTTTTTTAATATTATGTTCTCAAAAAATATAATATTTGTCTTATCTGAACAGGTTATTTTCTATCCCCGAACATGCATCATCAATCTCCAAACAACGCAATATATGTATATATATATATATGTTCACAATATTTTAGCCATTGGGAACTCTGCTGTTCATCATCATCATTGAAAGGAAAGACAGTTCTAACAAGAGAAACAAAAAACAAAAAGCTTTATTTTGACAAAACAATCATGTTAGGAAGGAATTTTGATTGGCGTACAAAGAAAAAAATAATTCTAAGAATAAAAGTAAACGATATCATAAACCATAAAAGACATTCGAAGAAAAAAAGCCCTTAGGTACATTGAAGAGGAGGAATATTAATGATTTCAAAGAATTGTCATGAGAAAAGAATGAGACATAAAGTCGTCTGCATTCAGCCATTTTGTTCACAATTCAAAATGGATCCTTATCACTAATGGCGTCACCGAAGCTAACTGACAAAAACTTGATGATTAATTCGATTCCCTTGTCCTGTCAGAATACATGACATCGATAATATTAGTTCTTGATGTAGTTTTGAAGTTTTCATGAGTTTGATACAATTTTTATTATTATAAATCATCATAATCCTTATTATCATCAATTCAACATCATTCACGTTTTGAGTTGAGTTGTATTTATGTCATCAACTGCTTTTCATCGCAACAACTGTCTATTTCGTCATGCCAACTTATATTCGATCGTTGTTTGACTACATGCAAATGATATGTGCACTGACCGAACTCTGAGCAGTATCAATATATAATTGTTAATAGAGAGGATGTGCATCTTTGAATCGGCAATGTTGAATACTGCAAAGGGTCTGACTATATAAAATGCAGGAAAACAGAAATTGACCTCTACATTAGCCACTCCTAGAACAAATACCCGACGCCTCTTTCTGCAAGATCATGCAACATGAAAAGTGTTGTGTTTGAAACACATCATAAATTCATGTATGCTCCCGAACAACTGGTCATATTGAATATAAATCCATAGGCTTTGGTAAAATTAATTCAAAATTTTTTTAATTTACAATTCTTACATACAGGTTCAAATTGTATTGAGGTCTTCGAACATTCGATTCATCAAGTCGGATTATTAACCACCGAATTATTGTTCAAACTGAAGTTTGAAACTGAATAAGAGAGTTGTATTGGCAGATAAAGGTACAGTCGGCAGCAGGTTAAAAATATGCCGTATGATATTCAGGATCAGAACATCAGTTTAGAAACGGGCAGCTTGTGCTATAAACTTGACTTTTTAGGTCTGTGGAGTTTTTTTCCCCAAATCTAAACCCCTCCATTTGTATATGTGTATGTGCATGCGTGTGTGTGTGTGTGGTTTTATCCGTTGTATATTCTTCCCAAATTGTTCATTTGGAACAGAGTGCATAATCTGAAATTATGAAGTGAAAAATTTTCACTCATGTTATATGCATAGAGAGGGATAGATGAAGAGGTATATATATATATATATATATATATATATATATATATATATATATATATATATATATATATATAATATAAAGAGAGAGAGAGAGAGAGAGAGAAGGAGAGAAAGAAAGAGATAGAGTGATTGAGAGATCGAAAGAGAGAAAGATTGAGATATGCGTTTACATCAATAGATAATCAGGATTCTTTGTGTAAAATCTCTTCACTTTTTAAATGCTGCTATTCGTTCCGTGTATTCTAAATATCTACAGCGTAATTATTCTATTACAACAAAGTAATACATTTGTTGGAATGTCTGGAATTGGTCATGTTTTGTGAAACACCACGAGGAAATAGCTGACGTATGGAAGTTATCGGTTTGTTAACACAGCTACTGATATTTTTTTCCACGTTTGATCACCCTATATCTGATGTGCATACTACTACTACTACTACTTCTACTACTACTACTACTACTACTACTTTCAAGTCAATCAATAAGAACTTTCCATGGTCTTTTAGCACAAAATCACGTAGGGGTGATCAATTAAAAATCGGAAAAAAAAATGAACAATTTATTCCCATCGATCATCTTCGATCCCTAAAAAAGCCCAAATTGAATAGCGAGACACAATTTGAATCTCTTCTAGACACAATAAGCAGTATAAGTATGAAATTTCAGACCCCAAGTTTCATTGATACGATCTGTACGCATGACGTACATAATCAGCTAACCAGCCAGCTATATCACTCAGAAACACTTAAAAACTGAACGGACCCATGTTTACTGTGTTGACATTTCTAATTGACGGTTTGTAATGAATTTACTGCGAAGATTATAGCAAGCAAGGTTCCTGAATATTGCAGCGAGATCAATATCATTTGTTCTGGAAAGTGATTGTTTATCGCATTTTATATTAATTTTGGGTTGTTGTGTCCTGATGTCAATAATTATTCATCATTAAGAATGGTTTCGGCCTCATGTGAGGTTAATTATTGTTATCCATATCTACAGACCTAAAGTTCGCACTGTTTTGCCTTCAGCATTAATATATGTTGCAAGAAAAAAAAACCTACACATATAGCCACTTAATGATCAGAATATTCATTTTCTTGATCCAATGGTATGTTTCGAAATCTTTCTTTGTATCGTGTAGAAATTGCTGTAGAGAAACCTCAAATACGTTCCTCTTGCAGAGATGACATTGCTGGCGGCCTCCAAATACTCATTGAATAGCCAAATTGACGTTATATGCCTGCAGTGTTCATATTGAACTGGAAGATCAATTTGTCTACCCGTTGGGTAGTTACGCTGGCTCCTGGTTGTCATTTGGCCCCAATTAAGACATCCATTAAACTCAGTCATTTATTCATGCCCTTGAGAGGAAGATCAGTTTCTGGATAGCCCATGAAAATTCCAGCCATTATTTCAATGCGTCGAATTCTTGTCGATCACCCCTTGCAAGAACGATTCCCAGGTCGAATAGCGTTTGACATAACCATTCTACTACAGTCATTGGAGTTAAACAATGTCTAGCCAAGTCAGTACTTACATGAGAGACTATTTTGGGATCAGGCAGGAAGCAATGCAGTGACTGAATTGAAAATCCTAGAGGGGAGTTCAATCTTCACAAAACCCAATAACACCAGCCAATGGCTCCCCTTCATTCTTTTTGTACCTAGTTCCAGGTCCGTCAAGGACATTAACGATAATAGTTCTTCACGACATCCTTCCGATTGTCGCTCTCAACATACTTCTCTCATCTATGCCTACCAGTATTCTTTCTGTGATCCATCTGCTCGATACCTTCAAGTAAATTACAGCCTACCCAGGTTCACTTCAATTCTCCCAGTGAGTGTTAGATTTTTATAAGCTTCGCACTAAACCTCTTGTCTTGCTGCGAGTGATAATAAATGAATGAATGAACGGTTGAGGTTCGTTTGAGAATTTGTGATGGACATTTAAAAAGCTTCCCCCGAGCAGAACTTACTCCTCTGCGATTGGGCCGAGTAAATATTTGAGGTCGTAGGACAAATCTATAGGCCACAATGCCCCTAGCAAGGTCGAGACTCGGTATCCCTCATTGCTACGACATTACACCGGCGCACCTGGACTGACGCGCCTGGCCAATCCCCGTCAGCCCAATGGCTCTCAAAGTGTACATAGCCATGGTGGAGAAAATACACTTCGAACAGAGCCAAAAGGCCGATAAAAGGGGTGGCTATTATTATCTGTATATAGCGGTGACGTTAATGAATAACGTCAAATGTGTTTGTCACCAGCGACAGAATTGTTATGCCAAAAATAGGGTAATCAAAATGTACTTTCTTCACTCCAATGTAGGCGTTCTTTCTTTCCATCCTTTTCAATTCCTTCTGTCTCAGTTCTCATTCTTTCAAATTCTTCCTTTTGAAAGACGATCAATATTTCTCTCTCCATTCTTTACACATTTTTTTGTTTGAATCTTTATTTTATTTTCCCCCTACATTCGCTGCATATTGACTCTCCTCCTTTTCCCTCTGACTCGTCTTCTTTCATCCTGTCTTATATCTCTCCTTTTGTTCTACGATTATTGATTTCTTTCATTATCATTAATTATCGGTAGTTTGCTTTTCCCCTCTTTGAAAAAAAAGAAGATTCTGTCTTTCCATCATTCAAAACTTCTTCCTCTTCTTTTTCTTCTTTTTCTTCTCTCTATATTTCTTTTGTTCCTTTGGTTATTTTCTTTTTTCTTCTTTTTCCGTTTCCCTCTTTTGAGTAAATGCAACATTTCTTCTTCCTTTTCTATATCTTTCATCTTTTTTTGTTCAATTCAGTCAGCCTTTCTTTCATTCCTCCTTTTCCTCCAGATCTTTTCAATTTTACTATTTTAGAATCTTTTGGCTTACGTAAATACCTTTTATTTATAGTTTACTTTATTTCTTTTATCTGCATTTCTGTCTCAGGTAAACACCTTCCTATAACGGACAAAAAATACGTCGTGAATAAATTCCGAATTCAACCAAAAGCATCTATCAAAAACACAAAGAAAAATATATACTTTTAAGCTTCTTAATAACATTTCTTCCAATTTAGATAAATGTTATTTGAAGTCAAGAAAACATGTCCTGACGTAGGCGATCGGTGTCCGTGGTGAATATATGTCAGGAGAAATGGTCTCTCTAACCAGATTATATTCGTCAAAAGATAAATCGTGTTGAGATTCCATTAAAAGAAAAGAATACCTAGGCTCACCATTTTCATTATTCCTCTGTCTCAAGCTATCAATTTCCAACAGTGTTTCTTAATGATTACAAATATTTTGATATAATGTTCTGAAGGAGATGTTTACCTCACAGGTTTATGTCCTCCAGGGAGCAGAAAATAAGACCGTAGGCTTATTGAAAATGCTAAGTAGTATCTCTATGAAGAGAAAGATCTCATTGTTCTTTAAAGGTAGGTACTGCATCCTACAGCTTATCCAATAAATTGGCTTCCAACTGAAAACTATGCAACAGTCACAGGGAGAGTATGATAAGCATCATACGATGAGATCGTTGTGAGACATATCCCATAAGCCTTTAGTATACTGAAATGACAATGTGAAGTCCGTGCTGCAATGATATCATACAAAACCTACAAACTGACATTTAATGATGTAGTTAGTATCTTCGAAATTGTGGTTCATTCTTGTACAGCAATTATAGACTTAAGTACACATTTTGTACGACAGCTCGGCTAGAAATGATGCCGGTGCAACTCTGCATAATATATTGTAACATGACATATGCAATAATTGAAACACCTTTATGAATTCTTACATCAGTAAAATTACAAAGCATAACTATGAAATTGTAAAGTATTTGTTCGAATAAAAAGCTGAAGTGTCAATTTCGTAGGCTGGGACTCTGAGATCTAAGATTTTAATGTTTTAATATTTTTTTTTATCAAGGATGGCATGGAACTGTCTTGTGAACAGACTAATATTCTTGATCACTGTATATTTTGTACAATGGTGTCCTCTCTCTTTCTTCTTCTTCTTCTTCTTCTTCTTCTTCTTCTTCTTCTTCTTCTTCTTCTTCTTCTTCTTCTTCTTCTTCTTCTTCTTCTTCTTTCCCCATTGCATCCCTTTCCGCTCATATTATCTTTTTTTCTTCTTTTTCTGTCTACCCAGACTTGCTTTCCTCCTAAAGAAAATCAAGACACTTTCTTTTAAAACTGTCAATTGATTTGCATCTCATATTTCCCAAGAACTAAATGTCTCATTCTCAAGTGTCAAACAACACCACAATCATTGTCCATTTTCCATTAGCAAATGTTCCCCGCTGGCTGTAAAATATGGACACAATTCTATCAAAATGAGATCTGGACCATCAAAGTGCACTGAATGAGAATGACAGCTTTTGATAGTGGAATCAATTTGAGTAGCTCTAATTGTTGTTTTAACAATTAGAGCTACTCAAAAGGGTATTACGACAGAATAGTTAAAGTTGTTTTCTGATGAGTAAATATATAGTCAAACTTAGTCGATATAGTCATTGGAATACCAGGAACTGTAAGCCGGTGATCATGTGATTATTTCCTTTCGCCTTGCCAACATGCCATGGTTGGTCATTCAGTGTTATCTCCACTAGCGCACGTTATACATGGATTCTATTATTTTATGAAACAACCATCGTTTTTTTTTGGAAGTCACCCAGTCTTGCAGTTTATTGCTATGAAACTCAAAGAATCAAGGTAAGAATTTCAAAGTCAAATCGAACATTGAGACAAAACATGATAAGCTTTCTTCTGAACGTCTTGAAATAATCCCAAATTGGATTTCGAAGCGGTGATTTATTCTTCAATACGTTTCTGCTTTTCTGCTTAATGAATCCGTGAAATTATTTTTATTCATTGAGAAAAATTAGCATTTTCATTCCTTATCAAGTCAACCACCACCTCGA
>OY735223.1:13052704-13075204 GCA_963457665.1 Thysanoteuthis rhombus
AACTAGATGATTCTAGGAACAAAAGAAGATTGGATTAAATCATGTTATGGAAGTTAAGAAAACGATTACCTTGACACTGAAACTATCAAAGAAATGAGGATTGTGTCAATTTACCTCACCGAAAACGTCGAAATTTGCTCTTTTCTTTCAGTTTATGTGAGCAATATACAGATTCGTACAATATACTTATTCCTGCCATTGTACTCATTAGTAATAAATTGTGCATACGTGTATTACAGGGGAAGATATTAACTGAGTCTAATCAAGCATAAAGCCACAAGTACTGAACATATATTTGTAATAGTCTGCAACAATTGATTTCTAATGATAACTCAATAGCAAATGGATTCTAGTTCAAAGGCTCGACTCCAAGCAAGGCTAAGACTCTACAGTAGTAATGGTCTGCGACAAGACATTCTTTCCACAAGTAACTAATTATAAACCATTGCACGAAATCGATTCATGGTAGAATATGAATACTTGGATTATAACTGTTCATATATTTGTATATTTTTATACACACACACACACACACACACACACACAGTTATATATATTTTCTTTTTTGTTTGTTTTTAGTTGTAACAAACAACTAAAAAAAAAGAAAAAAATATGTAAATAGAATAAGAGAAAGCCCCCTGCCAGTATATATAGCCCCAAATAATGCCTTGAATGGCGATCCAAATAAATCGAATCATTTACTTGTAGAAGCTCAAACAGGGCAGAAACATAAAACCGTACCGAATCTTCTATTTCCCTATATTCAAGCTCTACTCAACTCAATGTTGAATGTATCAAGTGCTTTATGATATAGTAGTTCCAATCTGTTGTGGTTCGCTCAAGAGTGATTGCCCTGTGGTATATCGAGACAAGTTATATTTATATTCTCTAAAGAAACGATACATCATCTTTCATCTTTTTGTATATTACTGACAAATAAATACTAAGTAAATCCATTCCTACGTTCAGCCTTAAAAGGTATGGAATCGGTTGATGACGCATATATTGCTCCGATGCAGTAAAATGATTTCAATCTTTTAGCTGCATTTCCCAAGTGTTGTCATGGGGGAAATAAAAGAAATATATATATTTCGAGTGATATTTTGACAGATTTTTCATTATAAGAGAACAGCCATATGTGAGAGTAAGTATTGTTTTGTTTTGAAACATATAGTACAATGATTTCAAGAAGATTAAACATCATTCAAGGATGATGGAAGAGATAGTAAGATATCATCTGGTAAATAACATTTCTATTCAGTCAAAAGATGTGGATTTTGTGAAGGATCAATGCAGCAACAAAAAGCTGAAATGCTATTTGACATTTAAAGCTGTATGGAAATTAGTTCATGTGCAGCCATGATGCAAGGGAGATAATCATGTTTTTTTTAAATTTTCAATTTTCGTTATATTGTCTCCATGTATAAAATAATATAGGAAGAGTATCTCTTGATGGGGGAAAAAAAAAGAAGAAATTCCCGGACATGCAGAAAAAAAAAAAAAATTCACCATCCACCTCAAAATTCTTTCATATATATATATATATATATATATATATATATATATAGATATATATATATATATGCAATGCTCTTCCATAGGAATTGAGCACTCTGGTGCATGGGGAATTTATCTGTAAATAGATATATCGCTTGAATTCAGCCTTGCTGAACGTAGCTCAGAGGTAGGACATCGGTCTCCAGATCTGAAGCTAAGGTTTCAAACCTCCCTCGTGGTACTGGATGGAAAAAGGAAAGGTCTATAGTCGCACTGAAGTGATGTAATACGTCGAAACAGCTCTCAGTGGACAATACAATTTTTTTTTTTTATTTTTATATATATATATATATATATATATATATATATATATATGAATATCATACGTAAATAATTCACTACTTTGATTTTTTGCCATTTAGATCTGTGTATAAGACGCTATGGAAAACGTACAAGAAGACTTATTTTGTCGTTAACCATCACATACAATCTTTTTTTTTCCTGCTGGACACAGTCTATTTCCCATTACCAATCGTTTTATTTCCAATCTGGAAAAAGATGATGAAATTGGCAGTACAGTGTACTCGAATAATAATTCCCCTCTGTACCTACGGCACTCGAGGCGTTCTATACTTAAGATTCGTTGATTGACTGCTCTTGTACATTTTTCCTCGCATAATCGTATACGAATGTTTGCTAGTTTTGTGCTGCAAATATAATGCAGGCCCATAAAGTATATATTTAAAACTGCATATAAATCGATATTATTCTCGTAATGATTGTTTCGAGGTCCAAAACAGATTGATTGCCTGGATAAAGGGTTTTTATCTCGAAATATGCAAGCTTCTTTTATTCGTGGGAAGTTCCCCGAGTGTGCATTAATTTGCTTACATCCTTACATTGGAAACATGAAATGCACCAAGTGGTTGATACAATGTTTGAAAAGTAAGCTATTATCTTTTATGGTTAAATAACAGTCTTTATAACCCTTATGGACCTATGACTGACTATAATGAATTTTCTTTACCTCCATCTCTCTCTTTCTTTCCCTCCCTCTCTCTGTCTGTCTATCCATCAGTCTCTCACCATATATATATATATATATATATATATATATATATATATATATATATATATATATATATATATATATATATACATATATATATATTCTTGTTCAAGGGAGTAGAAGAAAGTAAGTCTGGAAATTGTCGAGTATTGCAGAATATTATTCGTATCTAGTGATCGATTGATATAATTCTCCGGGTATTAGAAATATGCTGTCTTTCGTTGAAGTGATATTTTTTTTCAATATTGAAGAAGTAAGAAACAATTCATGCCTGTACAATGTATCAATATGATTGTAGAAAGAACATTAAAATTACCCAGGACCAGAATATTTGGAGAGAAAGTAGAAAATATTGTCCCTACATCCCATCCAAACTCTGTCCACGATCAAAGACGACCACTGTCATTGGACAATATGTACAGAATTTGGGTTTGTTGAATAGATACGAGCTGTGATCTCCGTATAAAAGTTTATTTTTGTAAGACATGTACTGCTCTCAAGTATTTGAACTAGAACGAAATCTGTATGATGCTTAAGAATGGTGGGACCGTTAAAGATTTTTTTAGCAGGAGGGATTCAAATAACCTAAACATTTTGGTGACTCTTCTAAAAAACAACGTGAGTTTGCTTTTTTTAATAAACTTGATCAATTCTGAAATAATTATATTATACGTTTCTCCCATTTGACAGTTTAATTTGATTTTATTGAAAAGGAAACAATATTTTACCTGAGCCAAAAAATATAACAAAGTGCATGAATTGTTACGCAATGAAATTTGGTGTCGCTAATTTGGATGGGCATGTATATATATATTTATACACAGACACACACGCACGTACATATATATACATGTATATATATATATATATATATATATATATATATATATATATATACTCACAAATGCACACGCACTCCATCTCTCATACACACACACACATGCACATGAACACATTCTTTCGCAACCTCTCTCTCTCACACACGCACACATATATATGTAAATTTGTTATTACTAGCTTACGTGCAAACTTTTCATTGATCTTATCGAAGTTTTTGAAGAATGTTCCCAAGTAGCAGGTTTGGTCTCCGTATCAGCAGCCATTATTAGGAAAATGTGATAGTTGTATTCAAAGAGTGATCAGTAGCAGACTTGATTACAATTTTATAATTATGATAAAAATATTTTTCACGAGCATTATTATAAAATACATCTTATTAAATGTGTGAATGGAACATGCAACGTACAGTCAATGTCACTATATATATATATATATATATATATATATATATATATATATATATATATATATATATATATATATATATATTATATTTATATTTATATATATATATATATAAATATATATATCTATATATATATATATGTATATATATATATATGTGTGTGTGTATATATATATATATATATATATATATATATATATATATATATATATGTATAATTTTGCTGCTCCAGCAATTGGATGAAATCTTTGATATTTAATTCTCAAGGCATATTTCATAAATTTAACTCCATCCGTTGGATTCTCAATACATCATGTATGTAAACAAAACAATCTCCACATAATAGAAAATAATACTGTCATTTGAGATTTGTTTTCTTGAGAAAAATATTTGTCTACATATTAACTTCCTATTCTGTTTCTTGTTTTGACATTGATTGCCACAGTTCGTGCATATTTTTGATGCAGTCGCCTTTTTCGAGGAAAACAAAAGTTACTTCATTCTATTTAGGAAAATGACGAATCGTGTTATCAATATTAACATCAATCATGATTCAATAAGAAGAACACTACCATCGTTCTGCATCAAGATAATCATACCAGTGATAATGGACCGTGGATGTCTTATTCGCAAACACGTACCAAACACCAAATAATATCCAGCACCCACCATTCCGGTGCATCCAGCAAAAATGACAACGATCATCATCATCATCATCATCATCATCATCATCATCATCATCATCATCTCAGACCTAGTATGAAGCCAATCTCTATTCTATAGGAGATGCAGAGCCAATACTATCCAACACGTACCTGATACCAAATAACATCCAGCACCCATTGTTCCAAAGCAACTGGCCAAAACGACAACAATCATCATCATCATCCTCCTCCTCCCCCTCCTCCTCCTCCTCTTCCTCATCATCATCATTTCAGACCTAGAATGAAGCCAATCTCTATACTATGGGCGATGCTGAGACAATACTATCCAAATTTGTCCATCCCGTAACGCCTTTTTCTTCTTTTTACCGATCTGCAGATGATCTCTGTGCATCCATGTGAATTGTCATGTCCAGAAGTTGTTTTGCATTCTTTCAACATGACCGAACTGTTGCAATTTGAGTTTCCTGATCGATTTTATGATGTGTCCTCTTCTTTATTCTTAAATACACTGAGCACTTTTGTGATCTCTACTTATGAACTTGGGCATTATACTCTCCTGTTCAAGTTGCATGGTTCTCAGTTTGAGGAGCAATCTTTTTGCTCGATTCTGTTTCTGCTCTATAGATGGCTACTGAGAATATGCATTAGTTGTATACCCATCTTTTAATGACTAATGTTGTTTTCTGATTTTTAAAAATTTGGTTCGCTCAACAACAACTTCCCTATGTTTAATGATTCTTAGTTCGATTTTTTTGATGAATTAACGGGTATGTGTTGTCCTAGGCAGAAGTAGTGGTCCACTTCTCCAGATCTGTTTTCGATTTTTATCATTGTGCACGTTTCTTCGACATGTTTGTTGCACATGTAATTTGTTTTACAGAAAATCAAGTGAAGAGCAACGTTTTTAGTTTCTTCATCCAGTTGGTCATGCATTATTTGATGGTCATTTGGTTTTTAGCCTAAGGGACAATGTCGTCAGTGGATATGAGGTTACCCAGGTATTCGCTGTCAACGAGAGCGTCTATCAATCTATTGGACTAAGGAACATCCCTATGTTCGTTCTCAAAACAGCTGGTCACATTATAATAACTCAATAATACAATTTTGACCCACTAATTATGTAAATTATATTCATATTTCAACATTAGGACTCTTATCGATCAGAATTGGGTATTCCGTCCATGAAAACCATCACCTGACCAATTTTGGGCAGTATGCTATGTTGGGGGTGAATTAAAACATTGGGATAATCAATGAAAAAACTCTCTATCTCTCCTAACATGATACAATACGTTTGTAACAAGCAAATGTTTTTTGAAATATGATTTTGAAATCAGGAAAACACTTTATCACCAGTTTGTATGTACCTGCTTTAATCTTATTCATCGATGTATTTGGCTTATATCATGGAAATGAATACATGACAAAATAATTATAGATTGTGTTGTGACATCCACAATTCTATTTCAAATGATCCTCCACGCTTAAACGGTATATCATTTGGGTAAGACAATGTAAATAAACGTTGACACACAATCAAAAAAGGGCTGCTGCAGATTACATATCCCCTTTCTTAATGACATACAGAGCAGATAAAGACCATGAATTAGCAAATATGAAAATTAAGAGGTGAAACCTATGTAAATTCAGCATTTTGCATTACTGGCAGCTGTTTGGCTCAATGGTGGGAGCAAAAAACGTTAAAATGGATACTCTATCAGTTGCAGGTTCGATTTCTGCAGCGGACCCAATTCCACCAAGTATTCATTCTATCTATGTAGTCTAGGCCAAATGACACATCCACCTAATGATAACAGGAGATGATTTAAAAAAGAGTTTCAATACAATATATATATATATATATATATATATATATATAATTCCCGGACAGCTGTTTCGATGTATTACATCTCTTCAGTGTGGCTATAGACTTTCCATTAACCCACCCAGTCCCGCCAGGCAGGATTGAAAACTCCACTTCAGATCCGGAGACCGATATCCTACCTCAGAGCTGAACAGTCAATAAGGCTGAATCTACCAGAATGCTGTATTCCCACGGAAGAGCATTTATTTATTTATTCATATATATATATATATATATATATATATATATATATATATATATGTGTGTGTGTGTGTGTGTGTGTGTGTGTGTGTAAAAATGTATATTGATTCTTCGGAATATCTTGCTCCTTTGATTATCAGTAAATCTATATTTGTTCAAAAGCTCAAATACACCCCAATCACCCATCCTTGCTTAAGCTCTTATTTGACGTCACAGTCCGTCTGGTCAATGGCCGTTGATGAGGATTTCAATTGAAGGTGTAGACATTCACCTGCTAACTACGTCATTATTTTTCACAACCCTCACAAGTCCGCTGCTAGTGAGTGGCAGATGTGGTCAGTATAAGTGTCACTCTCCGATTGTCTACTATAATTCTTAATTGTCTACTATGATTCCTGACTCTGATACTCAGGGTGTCTTTGTGTGGAGAGTCAACAAACGAAAAGAGACTTGAGCTGTACACTGGTTAGCTGGGCAAATCGAAACTCTTGGTAAGAGAGACTGTGATTGGCCAATCGAACCTGCGACCGATTCCTGATGAAACTAATGACCCCATTTTCAATCTGCCATATGTTCTGGGTATTTTGAACATCATGCCATGTTCAATTGAATGTCCAATAATATGGGGGCCAATATTCATTCTGACAACTGGATCCTAAAAAATTGAGATGGGTTATCATCATTACAGGATCATTGGAATATGATCATAGCTCCAATAACGTCATATCTTGTTATTTCAGATCAGAACTTCTATCTTGTTACGCCAACTTACATTTTTCCAGACACAGTTTTGCAAATGATCTCTGGGGATCAATTCTGTGATTTGTGATTCCCATTGGGTAATCTGACATCTTGCAACATGGCCAGCCCACTTCTATTTCATTTTTATAACGTATTCTTTTATATCGCTGATTCCTTTTTTATTTCTTTAATATACTGTAACATTTTGCGATCTCTCCAAGTGATATTTAGCACGATTCTCGGCGACCAAACAGGAACGGTCGGTATATTTTTGATCGAACAAATCATGGTGAAAGTTAGCTCTCACACTTTAGTCCATAATCCATAAACTGATTTCAATCGGAGTAACCTCACATCTAAACCAGCCTTTAACATCGATTGTATTTCATCTTGTTGTGGGGAGACATGGATATGTGCTGAGCTGTTTGAGATTATTGATTATTTATTGGATTCGTTTATTGAGCATTTAAAATTCCTACACGGTGGTTTGATATGTTTCAGGTTACGATAGTGATCAGTACTTGTTTATCTATAGCAACCCCTTATAACTTTTGGGTTTTGACTTTGAATTCACATTATTTCAAGACTAGACTTTTATAGACTTATGTTGTGTGAGATCGGAAAATCATACAAAAAATTATTGATTAGTGAAATATATCTCAAAAACTCACCAGTGGCGATTCTTTTCGAATTTAAAAGAAGTGAACTTATATTTTGCTGGAAATTATCCACGCTGTATATTGTCTCAGAGATCTCAACTATCCTTACACCTCATCACTTACGTCTCTTACTCAGCGAATGACCGTTCCTATCAATAAACACGCTATGGAGTTTGTTCCATTTTATTTCCTTTTCAAAAATTGAATCCAAAGGGAACTCGCAATCGGTGATATTTGAAGATAGTTGAAAATTATTTCGAGTCCAACTCATGATGGAACCCTTGGACTGGACACCCACATTTCAAGCATCTTCCCATGGTTCTGATTTTCAGTAGTTTTTTAAAAATTTCTGCCATATAATCGTCATAAATATCTTTCGATTTTCCCAAATGATATCCTGATGGGTTCAAAATGTATCAATCGTTTTTGCTGTAACAAAATATCCTGCAAGTTCGACATGTTTGGTAATCAAACAAAAAAGCGTTTCATCCTATTACAGTTCTGTGAAGATTTACAATTATGTGTCACTGAGCTTCTGGGGTTTTCTGAATTTTTCTAACATACAATTCAAGTCAACTTTTAATCTGTTATATAATTCTGATGCTATCTTATACAATGTCAAACTTTTTGCCGCTAGAAGGCAATAAACACATGGTTTGCAAACAAAGTAATGATGACATGCATATGGCTATGTATGTGTGGGTTTGTCATGTGAACAGGCCGCAAAATGTGGAGTACTGGGCTGAAAATTCCATCATATGCTCCTTATTATGTCGAGCTGAAACATGGAACCTCACCAAGAGACAGACCTACAAACTGAGAAGCATGCAACGTGTCCATGGGAGAATCATTCTCAAACTTACGTGGAGAGATCCCAAGATAGCACAGTATATCGAAAAGAAAACCGGAGTCAGAGACATCATAGAAACTCTTAAAAAACTAAAATTGCAATGGAGGGGCTGTGTTGCAAGAATGGAAGACAACCAATGGACACCACGACTCACAACACGAATCCCCTGAGATCACATGAGAAACTGAGGCCAACAGAACACAAGATTGAGAGATGAAGTAGACAAATTCAAGAAATACTTGCTCTGCAACGCCCATAATATAGAATAGTGGCGAATCCCGGGGAGGGTCCATGTCTAATGACGGATGTTAAAAGACTGATGATGATGATGATGATAATGATGTTGAGAAAAATGGTTGATTCGATTTTTCAAATTTCCCCCTAGAATATGTTTGAGGAAGTTAAATTTCCAGCGTATGTTCTCGCTGAATTGGTCAGGCAGGGTCCACAGCGATTTGAAACATCCCCTCCCAATTGCTTCAGGTATAAGGTCGATTTACGACGTAAGTCTATATCAAATTGGTCTCTACCAGCAACTGTACCTGTTTCTTTCAAATTTGGATTAATTAGTTAGTTTATTAAAACAGTATTTTTGTCTGTAATTCTCGATTCTGGGAGAAATTAAGCCTTTTTCCTAATCTACTTAGAAGCTTTGGGCTATGATATCATTCAATGCAATATGTCTAAGTATTACCCCATTTTAGCCAACCGTTCCCATATATAAAATGAGGATCTGTTAAGTGGCTAAATGAGTTGAGTTTCCTGCAGGATACTAACAGTCGGATTCAAAGCTCATCGAACTGCCCAGACTTGGTCAGTTGATTTTAAAGGCAGGTAGTCGTTTCTAAATTCAAATATTGCAAGAACACAATTTTCATAACCCACATTTTGCCCTTACATGACTTAGTGAAAAGCTAGTTTTTCAAATTCATATCTACTTATGCTTCCAAACCCCATTTTACAACGTTCCGTATCAAGTGTAATAATATCAAAAGTGCACCCCCAAACAAAGGAGCAACTATTAAATGGAAAAAAAGTAGTTCATAAAAAAAGATGCTCGCCTTGATGACTGAGATAGTTTTTCCGTCAATTGCAGGGGTTAATGATCGAGCTTTGGTAAAATTCTAGGATATTGAATGAAAATTTGTAAAGTCTTGCAGACACATCCTATTCAGATAGTCACCAGGTAAACCAGATTTTGCAGTGTTTTTCGAATTTTTTGACAATGCACAATCTTTCCAAACTTGGAAATATCAAAATATGAGAATTTTTTAGGAGAGCTAAATGCAGATATAGCTCAAACTAATATCGATGTTAAGAAAAGTAGAATTGTTTGATGTGGATGTATTTCTAGCTTTGAGGAAAATAACGTTAATCTAAAAGAAAATGGCGATTGGCTCAGGGGAAGAATGACAAAAATGTTATTATTGAATTGAGTCTGTCTGGGTAATTATATGACGAGATATTAGACCCTGGGGTAAGGAAAGAGATTATGCCATCGGTTTCTTTCATTCTTTTTTTCATTTCCTCACCCCTCTCTCTCTCTCTCTCTCAATATATATATATATATATATATATATATATATATATATATATATATATATATATATATATATATATATATATAAATATATATATATATATATATATATACATATATATATATATATATATATATATATAAATATATGTATATATATATATATATATATATATATATATATATATATATGCATATATACATATATTTCTTGTGAATATGCGTGTTCGTTTGGGCACGTATGCGAGAGTACACATGAATAAGAGCATATATCTCAAAACTGACAAAAATTATGCTTATGTACTGGGATGAAATATTTGTTCATTTATGTATACATATATATATATATACATATATATACATGGACAGTTATTTACTGAGTACCTATGTCTTTTATGATCCTATTAAGCTCATTTATATATAAATGTGAGTGTGTGTGTTGATGCAGTTGATGACTATCCATCTATCTTTCTTCTTATCTCTCTCTACACACACACACACACACACATGTATATATATATATATATATATATATATACATACCTATAAATATATATACATGAATATATATATATATATATATATATATATATATATATATATATATATATATGTATATATATATATATATATATATATATATATATATAGAAGAATGTGAATGAGCCCAGTTCAGACGATTATGAATCTTTAATGATCTGTACCTGAGCAATAAGAAAGGAAAAAAGGTAGGAAAACTCCAACTTTTTTTCTGTGATGGTAGCCATGTATTTCAGCAGGACAATATGCTATACCAAATCATCGAAGTTGATCAGGAAAAGTTTAGACGGAAATGACTTCGATGCGCTGCCCCGGCCACTGACCTCCTCAGATCTCAATCCTGTTCAGCAATTATGGGATTCTATGCAGGACTCTAACTGCGTAACCTGAAGCACCTGAACGAACTGACCCAAGCATTAAGAGAACCTACACCTAATCAGGCTGGTGGTCGTAATAGATGTGCTCAACAGTACCTCTTTGTCTCTCTCCCCCCCTCTCTCTTTAACACTGTCTGTCTGTCCCTGTCCATCCCTCTGTCTGTCTATCTGTCTGTCTATCTGTCTGTCTGTCCGTCTGTCTGTCTGTCTGTCTCTCTCTCTCTGTCTCTCTCTCTCTCTCTCTCTCTCTCTCTCTCTATATATATATATATATATATATATATATATATTTCCCATTAAATAAAGGTGTGGATCCTGTGGCAGCCCATTTTGGCTGTCTAGGCCGAATTGGCAAAAACCGGATTTTTCTATTCAAAAAAATAAGAACAATTTATTACTAAATATTATCATACACAAATTTTCTTGTCCGGATTCCTGCAACAGCCTTATTTTCATCAATTGTTCATTCCATTCACGCTGCTTTGGTCAAATAATACATTCACCCTATGATAATGGTATATCATTTCAAAAAGAGTTTCAATATATATCAGATTACATATCCATTTGTAAATAACATCATATATATGTATATCAAAGTAGAAGTCAGTAACAAAAACAATACATTGCTATACACACATTACGGAGACCTAACAGACAGTAACCTCATATCCACAGTAAAATGGAAAAATATTAAAACAAACACCTATCTACCAGAACACAAGAACTCTATGTTATCTATGCCTAAATTCAAAATTCAAACCTTCACTAAAAACAGATTAACTGAAAGGAAAAAATAAATAGCTCAAAATTTCTATAAAAATCAAAAACAAAACATATTTCAACACCATAGATACAGGATACGAAAACCCACCACGATAGCGATGTAATCCTCCTTGTTATCATCAATGATAGTTGCAGCTGGATTATCAATAACACTCTCATTAGTATAATCTAATCCCAGCCTCTTTAAGAACAGCCTCATTACCTTCTCATGTTAGATACATAGAAGCAAACCCAATGAGAATAGAACAAAAGGCATATGAAAATTTCCGTGTACATTATATATATTCATATATATATATATATATATATATATATATATATATATATATATATATATATATATATATATATATATATATATATCTATATATATACATATATATATATATCTATATATATACATATATATATATATATATATATATATATATATATACATATATATATATATATATATATATATATATATATATATATATATATAAATATATATATAATGTACACGGAAATGTATATAAACTCATACATTAATCGAATAATTTGAGAACATTCAAGATGAAGACAAAAGAATAGTTACAAAGATCAAATTAGAAAGTGAATACGACGTGACGATGGTTGTGAACACAATGAGTTGATATACAAAACTTTTCTGAGGACATTTTGTTGTATAAGAAATATAAGCAATGGATGTAAACTTTGTTTACGGACAATTTGATATTATTATGTCACTAGTTGCCAACAAACAAAAAAGATAGATGAAAAAAACAAAACAAAAAATAAAACAAAACAAAGCTAAACGAAACAGGCAAACAAAAATGATAATGATAATTTATCATGTTGAAATATGGAAAACAAAATACTATTATGTTTATTCCTGACAATATGTGTACAAATAAGAAAATAAGATAATGAAATACTAAAAAAAAATCGATAATGACGTCTATTTTTTAACTGAAAAAAAAATTGGACCGTAAAGAAAAATTTAAAGATAGAATATAGGAACGACATAAGCAAAATGCCATTCAATGAACTGTGGGGATCTCTTGGTATTGCTGTCAACCCAAGGGTGAAAAAAATAAAAAATAAAAAACGCTGTTAAAATTACTCCCTACCCACTACTTCAAACTATCAACTCTCACTGGCTAACAAAATCAGTATTTCTTTTCCATGATATTATCGCGTGGATTATAAAAATATATTACGACAAACTAACCTTGCTCGTTGTTCGTGAGTTTGCATTGAATTTCCCACTATTGGTGATCCAATTTCAAATTAAGTTTGGTTAATGAATCATATGAAATGAAAAATGTAAACGCACGATGTATAGCAATTATTTGTCAATAAATGATATCAAAAATTATTAAAAAAAAATCAGGATGCACTTCGTATAGCAATGATCAGCAAGCTGCTCTAATCAGTGGATTAGTCCATATGCATTCTCCCACTTTGATGGTCTGATACCAAAGGGTACAACAAGATTCCCCTATATGATATGATTGGCGCAACTCAATCTTATATCCGTCTATTCAGCGTCTTTTGGTCTCACAGTTAACAAAACTGAGCTTTCTAAGTATCTACAACCTGATCTGAGCCATCTTTCCCCCATCCACAACTGATTTCAAACGCATTAGTTTTGAGGTATTCGAAGAAAGATACCAGCGATAAAAGAAAATGTTTCGACCAAGTGTCACAAGAAAGTCTCCGTTTTCTCCTGACGATTCCAGTTTGTGAACCACGATAACATCTTCGTCAAATCTTTCTTTCTTGTTCTACGCTTTCATGAATGGTTTTGTTTCCTTTATTCTTACAAGAGTAATTCGGCTCAGATAGAAGAAAAAACAATACTCACAAAACGATCAAAGACTTAGTCATGCGCATTCACAGCTAAAATCTACAAGTAAGTCTATCCTCCTCTTCATACACGGTACTCGACATAAGTGTTTGAACAAACAGTTCGCTCATAATTACTTAGTTTCGAAAGTTGAAATATAAAAATATCATAGAATGAACTGAACTTTATTGCAATCTATATAACGAAAATATTTCTGGAAAATGTTTTGTAACAGAAATGAATCTTCAAACGGATTTAAAATAACATTCTGAATTGTTGTTTAGAATCGGTGAAGGGGTATTCGAAAGGCCAAACTATATTGCTATTTGGAAGATTTGATGAGTTCATTTGGATCTACTTGTTCTAAATCCTAAACTTCCCTCGCTAACACATGCAATACGGAGCAGATGTTATGCTTGTTAGAATACATATCAGTACTTTTTCTATTTATCGTCAGGAAAGAGAACGGAAATCCTACCTGAGTTATTTTTCGTTGATCTTAACTTCAATAAATAATTATACAAGGTGGTGCCAAAAAAGCTGACCATTTTCTCCAAAAGTTGGTCAAGCTGACTCGTTATGTGTGTATGTATGTATTATGCATGAAGACAGCTCTTATGAAGCCAGAGGATCCAGGATTTAAATATCAACCCTTTATAATGTCTGCAAAAATCTTTCCTTTTTTTATGAACCCCCAGCATTTTTCTGGGAGATTCATTTTACAATGCAAAGTTATGTTAGATTGATCGCTATTTTGTGCTTGTCTGACTTTCAAGAACAACGAAAATCCCATTAATTCTTCAAGAAGAGTATACAACAAATGCATCCTCCCGATAGTCACCTATGAAAAAAAGACATTCAACCGATGTAAAAATTTGACCCCAATCTGAGAACCAAGCAATGTGCATATCAGAATATCATACTCGAAAAAAAAAAACAAAAAAAACATCGAGAGATCTTGATAGCACAGCATATGAATAAAGAGACGGGGGTTTGAGTCCAGATGAAACGGGTTCAACGTGTTGAAACGATATCAGTCAACCACTGAAATATCACATCACAACGTGGATCCTCCGAGATCATATGCAAAATTTTGGTCGACAAAAGTGAGATTGTGTGAAGAGTTAGAAAATACTGAATCCGTGATTCCCTTCGTAGAAAGATCTTGTGAATCTTGGGAAAAGCCTATGTCCAACGACGGTAGCAACGAGGCTGCTGCTGCTGATGATGATTTTTTTCAAATCAGACTTCTTACCAATTGCTGCTCAAACGAAATCCAATAGGGGCAACATTCATTGATCAGCACTTTTAACAATTTTTTTGTCATACCTATGCTACTGAAACATCTTGGTCACGCGAATTAAGTCACTAACTAGACAATTTTTGTAATTATTTTGTTATTGTTGTTACCTACACTCTACAAAAGCTGCAAAAACTATTACTGCTTGATCAACAATAACTCAAAGATCAAAATAGAGGTTACCCGTGATGATAGAACTCGCGTGAAATGTTTAACAAGTATAGTTAGGGGATCATCACTCGCCATAAGATACCCTTAACAGAAAGGTACGTGCTTGATAAAAACAAAATGAAAAAAGACTCATAATACAACGGTAAAAAACATTTTTCTCAGCCTAACGATCAAAGGAATTAAAGTGGTCTGATACTCTATCAAAAAGCTGACAATAGTCGAATTCATTCATCTTCGTTGTTAATCGGCCTTGGTAGCCTAAAAAACACTTCTGTTGAATTGCAATAAAAGTCTCGTAGCTCCACACATGTAATTCATATAAAGACAGAAATCTATCTCTATGAACGATACTAAATTGAAATATACGTTTTTGAAAACTAAAATAAGCCCCATTGTGGATGATATCTGCTAATAAATATCCATTTTCAGAACTTAGAATTTTCTGTTACAATATTATCAAATGGAAACTATCGTTTTGGTGCACATTCTTCGATTTCTTCTCTTTTTTGATGATTTCTGAAATAATATTTAATATTCTCTGATTTACTCAGATTAGAATTCTCATCTGATTATCCTAACGACATTTCAGCCAGTTTCCTGTCGTAGTCAGTAACGGTCACGGAATTTCCAACCAAGCCCTCTACTCAATCTACGGGGAAATATATTGTATCATGTAATTCTCCCTCGTTATGTTCTAACGGTATTGCTTATCTGACACATCTACTGGACTACTATCCCTTGGGATTGATCTTGTTACCTCCAAGCAGCTCACCTGACATGCCTAACCGAATCGGCCAAGTGCATAGACCGAGTCCATCGGTCAATACAATTGAATGATTATTTGTGTCCCAGTGTCGATGCATTGCAAATAACTCTACATCTCGTCAGTTATGGAGAAAACATTCACCAGACGTATTAGTCAACATGAGGCAGTGCAATGTCGATTTAGACGTTTTTTTTTTTATTAGCGATATTCAGAAATCCAGTACAAATGAATAAAACATTGAGAGTCGAAGATATTTCTCCATAGTTTCTATCTATCATCTTCTTTGAACTTTGCTCTTTGGAATTATATACATTTAGATACAAGATATTAAAATTAGTCACACTGAAGTAAAGTGAGTGGAACACTTCGATGTTGCATTTTCATGGAAAAGTATTTCACATGATAATTATCTCAGGTTTCTTCACGGATCCCAAAGCCCAGGCCCTTCCAAACAAGCATATTTGGACCAGGTGCCTCATTGATATCATCATCATCATCATTATCATCAGTCTTTTAGCATCAGTCAGGATTTGCCAAACTTCTCTATCGTGGGCGTCGCAGAGCTAGTACTTTCTGAATTTGTCTAGCTCGTCTTTCCATCTTATACTTTGCCGTTCTCAGTCGCACATGTGATCTCTGAGGATCCATCTTGTGTGTTGCGACGTCCATCAGTTGTCTACCATTCTTGCAAAAGAACCAGCCCATTGCCATTTGACTTTTTTTTATTGATCCTATGATATTCCTGACCCCTGTCTTCTCCCAGATGCATTGTGCTGACTCGTGGTCTCTACATGTGAGGTTGAGAGACTCAACTACAAAGAAATAGTTGGCAAGAATAGTTTGCTGAGTACAACTTTTTTGCTTTGATTACGAAACAGAAGGCTAAATTAGTATGGGTCATGTTCAAATATGAAACGCTAAACACGAATCAATATGATAAAGCTCGCTTTATGTAAGTACAAATTAATGGTGCTTACTCAGCCTGGTTGGCCAAAGGATTGAGAGAATTGGATCTTAAAAAATTCATAACCTGAAGAGAGCTGCAGGAAACAACAGCTGGATTGTTGTGGCTATATCCATGCCGTTACCCACAATCTACACGGCAGTTTTAAGTTGCTTGTAATCACATGGTAGAAATTCAAATTTAACAACCAACACAGGAATTCCTTGTCAAACAAAAACAACATGAGCTGACTCAGGTGATTCCTTCATTGTTACCTGCCTCGAAAAGACTTCTGTCAGGTCTTCTGATGCTGATAATCCCTGATTAACAAAAGAATACCAACTACCAACGAATCACCAGGGAAAAGATGAACTAATTACACTCCATTTTCCTTATAACCATCATAACCAGGCTCCCCAGAACGTAACGGAAGAACCAAAAGAAGGACATTAGGTCAAGTTGATCTGTGTTTAAAAAATAAAAGAGAACTACAGTGACAATAAAGTTGCCGAGGAAGGTTTCAAGGGTCAGAAATACACAACAACCGACGTAAGACACAGCGAATCCCTCGAGAATAAATAAATACCCCGATTCTGATTATTACTGCAGACAATAAAGACCGGTCTGGGGGTTTTCTTATCTGTTTTAGGTGCAAGAACATTCTGCCATTTTATTAGACTTTACCAGCGTTTTATTATATGATTTTGTTTACGACGTGACATTGTTTTTGTTTTCTTACCTGTTTGCTACTGTAGTTACTTCTTTCGTCTCTTGTGGCCTCCATGAAGGCATTAACTTGGAAAACAGAATGGAATTCGATGTGGCATAAGTGACAACTTTTTATATAGCTTCTACTTTGCAGTAGTCTCCATCCTCTTCTTTGACAACTTTATTATCCGGGCGAAGCAAAGATCTACTCACAGAACACACTTGGCAAGTTGTGGTGCCTACTTTCATACTCAGTCGATTTTTAATCAACTTTTTACCTCTGCAAACAAAGTTGGAGAGATGATCCTATTTCCGTCTACGCACTTTCTGTTTAACTATCTTCTCCCTGTCTATCTGTTATCTCAAAAGTATTCAATGAGTTTTATGGAATTTTGCACATGTATGTGTAGTAAGGTAATAAGGAAGTGATTTGATTTCGAAGTGGATCCAAGAATATATTTTCCATTAAAATTATTTTACCATTTTGGTTCATGCATTTATGTATACGTTCACGACTATCCACTATATTTTCAAGAATTGTCCATGAATTTTAATTGCTGGTCAACGGAAGTGAGCAAATTCAAGGTAAATTTGATTACTTACCCTTTCTTTCCCATTTTTTTTTCTTGTTTCAGTTATTGTTGAATTCCTCTCTCCTTATTCCTAACAATTGGTCTCACTGCGTCACCTGTTTTTTTTTCTTTTTGTATTTTAGGGCTTACCGTCCTTTTTTGCTTCATTCCATATACCTCTTCTTTTTCCAAAAGGAACGACCTGCAAACTTTTTCCTTCTGCTCTCTTTTTCTGATTTCATTTTTTTTTTGCTTTTTTCAACCTTTACTTTATAATTTTTTCATCGTTCGTCTTCTTTTCATTATTATTCCACTTCTTCCTTTCTGGACATTTTTCCTTTTTTCCTCTCTTCACTCTTTCCTTTTCTCGTTTTGTCTATCCTCTCGACTTTTCTTCCAGTTTTTTCTTCCCCCTTCCTTTCCCTACAATTTCTCCGTGTGTTTGTTCCATTACGTCTTGATTTCTTTATTTTTAATCCTTTTCTATTCCCATTCATCCTTCCTTTCACTTCCTGTCTAATTTTCTTAACTTGTCCCTTCTTTCTTATTTCTCTATTACTTGTTTTCTTCCTTCTTCCATTTTCCACTTTCCCCCTCGTTCCTCTCCTTTCTTCCGTTGGTTTCCCTCAATTTTAATATCATTCACGCTACCCACTTCAGTATATCCCATAATTCACCTTACTTCTTTCATCAATCACATTAAACAACTCCAAACAACGTAACCCAAAACAATAACATTTGCCCTAAAATACACATAAAACTCTCGTCGATACAGACGTAGACATTTTAATATCACCCACGTTATATAACTCAGCTCATTTCTGGAAAACCTGTCCCTTTTAATCATCAAAACCTTCACTTTTTATCTATGATCTACGACCTGATCACTTTCACTTCGTCCTTAACAATCGATTCTTATTGATTTTTCCTTGCATGTCTGGTCACTGACGGTTTAGTGCAGACAAGAACACTATATTTGGACAGGTCTAGTTAGTCACTCAAAAGAAACCGTTACGTGATCTTTCGCAGTTACGCTATCAATTAATAGCGGGGTGATCAGTTAGAATTGAGAAAAAGGGGTAAAAAAGTACGAATCTTCCAAAAAAAAACAAGTGTGGATACTGCTGGGCACAACATGACAGATTGATTCAGCATAAACTTTGTAAATATTCCTTTGAAAAAGTTTCCATTGGTAGAGCTTAAAAACGTTTTATTATACTTAAGATGAAATGAATGTTTAAATTGTTAGCCCTCTTGATCCATTAATACGACCTCTACGCATGACATGTACATAGCTAGCTAGACAGTCGAACCGAGTTAAAATCTGTAGTGACCTTTATTGTTGTTTACTTTGTTGATACTGACGATATTTTGGTTTGTACTAAACGTACTTACATAACTACAAATTACTTTTACCAACGGGTAATGATCAAAATGATGTTACTCAGCTGTATTGTAACTATAGAGTGAAAAATACATATAAATTCCATACAAAATACAGTGGCCCTGTATCAAAAGGAACAACAGCTTCAGATTTTGTAGGAATATCGTGTTGGAAGATTGTGTGGCACCAATTCATGAAAAGAAAAGCCATGACACCTTGTCCCGAACATCTCCGTTTGAAAATCTGAATTTACCCGATGATGACGTCGTTGAGAAAACTTTTCAGCCTCAGAGTTTTTCTTGATATTTACTAAACCCAGTTTAGTTCTGTAGTAGGATAATGGTTAGCTGGAAAAGTGTGCTGTTCCAATGGTCATTATTAGCACAACTTGTATTGAAAATAATTGTGCGACGACAATTTGTCGCCAGTATATTCATCACCAAAAAACTGGTGGTCGGAATTTTCGTGAAACAACATTACTAATATTACATACTATTACATTACTAATAATAGTACCCAAGCGTTTTGAAATGATGTAAAAAGAGCCTGAAGTAATAGTTATCCAAATATTTTGAACGTGATTGATGTACTAAGATGCGAACAGAAGTTTTTCAAGAATGTATTCAAGGAAGAGAAATCATCCTAAAGAAAGAATGCAAAAAATGAAATAGAAAAATACAATTCTGAACAAAAGTTCATTTTGAAAAAATTGGTTGAACAAGTTTTCTTAGTCTTTCTTTTAAAATTGTCCATTCAACAAATTGACCTGAAGCCCCATAAGCACCCAAAGTGACCGATGACGAATTGTTTTGATGCTAAAAACATCTTTTGAATTCCTGATTATACATTTGTTCGAATGGCATTGATAGATAGAAACGGTGAAAATGATTTGGATACATTCGTTTTTGTAGAATCACTGAAGTGAAGGGGAGCCGAAACTGGCCATCACCTAGATGCATAACTGTCTGGGAATATTGAGTGCCGTGCAAAGCTACAGGATTGTTCTGCAGTCGTCTAAACCCATGCTCTGACCACGAATAACAACATATTGCCAAGCTGGGACCAACGTGTGTCCTTTCTCATGCAAACACTGAAGGACTAATGACAGTATGAACTCTCACTTATGTTGAGAGACAGTGATCATCATCACTAAATACATAGATTGACCAATTGATAAATAGATATTAATAAACTACTCTTGACTTCCAGCTCCGAGAGACCTGGAATGGGAAAACCAGAGGGGTAGTAAACTATGTAAGTATTAGATAAGTAGAGTTGACTCCTATAAAATGATCGGATGTTGAACATAAGAGATTGGTTCGATTACTGTTTTTGCCACCATACTTTACTTAGAGCAAAGTAAGATTGTGATTCTAAACAGTGATGATTATATTTGAAAAAGCAGTAATCTTTGAAGAAGTAAACAAATAAAGAAAATGAATAAGTCATCATTTATCAACCTGATAAACGTTTATTTTCGATTGGTCGTTAAAGTTCCTCACAAACATTGACATTATTGTTCTAACAATTGTATACTTTGATTTGATGGTTGAGTGGATTGATTTTATGGATTCAGGATTTATAGCTTCCCCGTTTTTTCTGTATATTTGAAACTGTATTTTTCTGTATCTGTCTCACTCCATCACTCTCACCCCTCTTTCCTTTTGTCTTTCTCTTTCTCTCTTTTTCTTTTTTTCTCTCTCTCTTTCTCTCTTATATATATCTCTCTCTCTCACACACGCTAGCCCATACTTTTTTTCATAATTCTTTCAAGTGTCAGAAGGATCATGAAAAGTACTGAATGTATAAAAAGTACTTACATCTATCTCTTACTACATATGAGAGCTGTCCTCGAAGGGACCGGACTTTTGGAACGGCACACTGATCAGACGTTTGAAGTGTTTATTTCTGTTATATTGTATAGCACTGAATTTGATTTTATCTGTATAGAAAAACTGCATTATGACACCTTAGTTAGTTTTTTTAACTACACGTATTAGAAAGAACATGCTGGAAGTACGTTTGGCTTTTTTTCCCTTTCGAGTCAACGTTCAACAATCATATTGAAAAAGAGCATAACAGGATCTCCGAAAACTTCATGTGCTTACCATTTCTTTCAGCCAATTGCTTAATTATATAACTGCACAAATCAGCCAACTATTGATACGTAATATCAATGTAAATCAAATTGCATAGTCGTCTATCCACCCAACCAGCTTCTTTCATATCCATCAGCCGGCAATTGATCTTTTCCAATGTGCATTTCTGTGCAAGAATGAGCGAACACATAAATTCATTATCTTATACATACAATCTTTTCACAGAGACAGAAAGAGCAAAACACATGCACCCACATGCGTGCGTGCACACATATACATATACGAATATATATATCCATATATATGTATATATATATATATACATACATACATATATATATATATATATATGTGTGTGTATTTCTCTATATATATTATATATATATATATATATATATATATATATATATATATATATATATATATATATACATATATATATATAGTTTGTTTTTAATTTGAAATATATTGCTTGAATCAGGCAAATTGTTTAGTTGGTTTTTTCAACTTTTTTAAGAGTTAGGGCATTTCACGTTGACTCAAAAAAAGTATTATGGCTGCATTATGTAATTGCAGATACAAAAATATTAGTCTACTCCAGATAAAGTAACCGACATATAAAACAAGGAAGACTAGATATTTTTTTATCGAGATATGATATTCAAAACTATTACTTATAAGCAATTAACACCAA
>OY735223.1:13080204-13277704 GCA_963457665.1 Thysanoteuthis rhombus
GCATGTTAGGGGATCCATAATGTTAGAGGGTTGCTTTACTGCCTTCACTACTGAAGGCTTGGGCCGTATCAAAAATCAATCGAATCAAAAGATTGCGTCCTGATGCTTTTTCTTCTGACCACGTCACGATTTTGAAATCAGGCGCACTTATCATTTCATTTATTTGCAGTATTTGCTTTTGCATTTCTCTTATCCTATGGCTATCAAATCAAATTTTTAGAATTAAGGAGAAAAGAATCATTCATCACGTACCAATAAATTTTTCTACGGCTCTTAGCAACATTCAAGATCAGGTAAAATTCTCGATCTTTTCGCCATTTTTCAATATATGAGAAAGACTGAAATCATTTTGTTGGAGCTGAACATTCCGTCTGCAACGTTTTTTCATTAAATCATATTGAGTTTGGTCTAATCACAACACTTATATTGTATCTGATTGAAAGTTTTATTTCTGTTTCGATACAGGCAATATTTACTATCCTGTTATGATATCATTTCTAACTTTAATTTGGTTCGTCTTCATTAATTTATCCTGGGTTGTTATTGACAGGGATTCTGTTTCTTTCCTCAAACCCGTCTGTTAAATTCCCCCATACCTTTTCTCACTTAGATGTTTTTTCATTTTTCACTATTCACTCACTTTTTTTGTTCTTTTCAGGGTCCTTACAATTCTCCATCCTCTCTCATCCCTTTTTCCCCTCCTCCCCCCTCTCTCTCTCCCTCTCTCTCTTTCTCCCTCCCCCCTCTCTCTCTCTCTATATATATATATATATAATAACATGTACTGTCATTTTGGGAACCGTTAAGAAAAAAACATGTCAACATGGTTCAGTTTTTAAGTCGGATTATCTATCTGGATACAAATCCCCTGAAGAGACCCCGCCAATGGACCTATATCAATGGATTTAAACGTCAATATTTCTTTCTGATAACGAAAATATCACGAAAAAATTTTTTCTCGAGGATAGGGGAACAATTTACAATGTAAGTTCATGGTACATTGGTTTATTATCTTGGAAATGTCATGAAAAAGATTGATTTGTTGAAATGCATCGAAATACACCAACGGAAAATAGATCAAAATCAAGATGTAACACTTATCTCTTGAGTTTTTCCAATCGCCTTGCAAGTGTCATTTCATTTGTATTCAACTGGGTCACTTCACATCCACAACACACACGCATACACACGGACATATATATATATATATATATATATATATATATATATGTGTGTGTGTGTGTGTGTGTGTGTGTGTGTGAAATATTTGAGATCTACTTTGGTTCGAACAAATGAGTCTGTAAATTTAAATCCTCGAATGGAATACCCTTCTGAGGGCAAAGAAAAATGTCTAAATGTAGGGTTTTTCAGGTGTCAGTTAGTCAAGTGGTCATTTCCCTGCACTGTTTTTCAAAAACTTCCCAGAAAAAAGATGAAATTCAAATAGGAAGTTATTGTAATCAACCGTTGCTTGTTGAGTTCAATAGAAGATAAAACTGGCTTTGAATTTAAGTTCAAAATTAGTCGATGGATATTGATGCAGGAGATGAAAATTAATCAAAAATTAGAACAATTTATTACTCTGATTAATTTTTCTGCAAAATCTCGTTTTTTAATCGGGATGAAAAGAGACTTTTTCGGCAGCAGATTGATACATTTGAAGATGCTGTTCAACATGTAATGTATATAATATGTTGCCATTTGTTTGTCTCTCAATAGATATGTATCTATCCATCTATGAAACAGTCTCTTGATACCAAGGCACTTTTTACATCTATGTCATAGCAACAGTCCGTCCTTCTCTTTCTCAATATATATATATATATATATATATATATATATGTATATATATATATATATATATATATATATGTATATATATATATACGTATATATATATATATATATCCGTATTTCTTTTTATTCATCCAATACTCGCTCAGTTCCTCTCTCTCTTTTCCCCTGTCTCTATTTCTCTAAGTTTTTTTCTCCTATTTTTTCTTATGTGTACATGCTTATCCATACTTAGATCAGCAAAGGTTCACATATAATGATATAAATTTGATTCCGTGACTATGCACGTAAATCAAATTAATATACAATGAGTATTTGCTCGCCTCCACGCATAAATCCTCCAAAATGCACAGGAATCTATGACCAAAGTATATTTGCATTTAGTGATTCCTATACAGTGCATAGGTCTATCTTTCGTATGGCCTCAATCTCGACCTAAAAAAATATGGCCAGTAAACCAGATAATCTAATATTCAAATTATGACACTCAAGAAGATAAATTCTCCATGGCCCTCATCATAACCTCTCTTGTTCTGATAGGGCCACACACGTAGGACAAAGGGAAAACTTTAGAAGTGATTATAGTTGAAAAACTTGGATTTTGGCCTGGAAATTAGTCGTGCGTTAGACTAGACGATATCATGAAAAGCTTGTTGGCTTTGTGATGTGTTGAGTTGGTCACGTGCTCAAGAAGCTGGTCTTTTATTGGTTTAAACGTTTGCCTTTATGGTACAATGCTGAATGGATGTTTTGTCCAAAATATCATAAAAGTTGATTTTATTGTATCTGAGGACAAAAGAACAATGTGACTTTACACGTTCAATTTCTGTGCATCGGAAAAAATTCTTCTTCTCGAATCACGCATACCTGACTCTACCCCCACTTTTATAGTTATAGACTACATGACGAGCTTGCAGGTTTGGCCTACAGCCTCAATGTGCCACTGGGAAAAGGCAAATAATTTCAAGCTCAATTGTTACATTAAGACGATTTTTGTTCAGTTTCGAATGCATCTCTGTGATCGTTGCACTCTTGGCGACCGCTTAGGTTCGCTAAATGGATGGGTCGGCCCAGCTGGCTCGCCAACTATTGTTTCTCAGCGAGGCCATCTCACTGATTTTACTATCAAATTTGCGAGTGATGCTTTTTAGATATCTATTAAGTTTCGAGAAGTTTGTCAAATTTGATCACCTCTCTGAGAAAATAAAATCTTTGATTACATTCATTTACACAAAACTATTGTTGATGTACAAAATCTTTTGTAACCCAACTACCGACGTCTAATCAGTTCGATTATTTCAGGTAACGCAATAGAGGTGTTTTGCTATAAAATTTTGTTATGAATTTGAAATAAGTCTAAGGAACAGTCATGTCTATTATCCATATCAAACACGAAGCTTGATCATCGTTGTACATTGGTAGAATCCTAATGCAGAATAAAAACAGTGTTATTGTTAGAGTATTGTTTGGATCATGTTTACTTTTGTTCTTTGTTTAATATTCGAGGGAAAGGAGCCATTGAATTAACTACTTTCATCTAAATACATAACGAACTTTCAACGAAAAAAAATCTCTCATGTGTTATGAAGAAGAGATTTTGTTTTGGAATAAATATTGCAAATGAATGAGCCATTATGAAATATCAAATGGTGCTTTGAAAAGCAAACGACAGTTTATTAATCAGAAAAATGTATAAATTAAAAAGAGACAAAAATAATGAATACCATTACAGGCATAATGGGACTTTGTTTTATTCAATAATAATACAGAATAACAGAAAGAAAAAGATCTTGTTTGCTTGCTGAAATGTCAACAGCAACCAAATATCATTGGCAAACAATATCATTTGTGTCCTGCACTGGGACAAAGCGTTAATATTGAATCAAATTACATAAAACATTTTCTTGAATGTTTACTCAAACTATTAGAACTAGGAAGGACATAATACGTGGCAAGACTGTGATCGTAATTACGTTGAGAAAATATAATATATACGTGTACAGCAAAATATTTCACTACTTTATACGCATATGGATTATCTCACAACATGGATCTACACAGATGGCCATATTACATTTCGTGCATTCGTATGTACTCACTCGTTCTTTTGCATTCTGTGGACAGATTTTACAATTTCTGGTCAGGTTTTGCCATCTTGCTGATGGATAGTACTCTATTGCATGTCGAATAATCTCAACCATGGCACTGAACTTACGACTCGTTAAGACACGTTTCCTCGTCCATTGAAGTGAACCGATGGTTTTCAAAGGCAAATCATCTCATCTGTAACTACAAACACGTTATATAGACAAGTTAAACTGTGCGCATGCCGCCATGAGATGACTGATTCTTAGCAAATAGAGCTACTTGTCTGAGAATATGTAGAAAAATACATCTGATTCGGTAGGAAAGGGAATCCTCTCAGTATTGTGGGAAAGATAGGTTCTGACCATGCAAACAATTTATAAATGCATTGACTGGTGGCTGTTCCCGTCAAGAAAAAACACTTCGAAATACCACCGAAAATCTCTAAATCAAGTCTAGAAAAAACCGGTTTTTTCGATAATTTCCAAACACAAGAAAAAGTTTTGGCTATTACAGCTCACCCTATTTTCGTTTGCTGAACAAATGTATAGAGACATTTCAGCTAATTGATTGTTATCGAGATAAAAGGTAGGGTTGAAGCTAGTTATTTAATCATGGCAATGTTAAGTTTGCGTCTCTAGCCTTTTACTCTTCGTATTTATCGAAGATATGGCGCGAAGAAGTACCCATGATCGATTTAGTGCGATGGAGACTAACAAAAGAGAAAAAAAAACCCAAATGATTCAGATGTGATCGGAAGAGTAGAAGATACTTTTCTGGTGTCCTTTTAGCTTTAGTTAAGGATCTCATACAAAAACCATCTTCTAGCTAGATATCTGAGAAGTCACTTCCAACAATTTCTCCTATAAAAGCCCTGGACACACGTGTTCAATCGCTCATTTGCCTAGCACTACCAGGTGGTTATCTCTCTCTCTATCTCTCCCTCTCTCTATATATTCCTTTCTCTTCCCCCCCCCCGATCTTCTCTCTGTCTCTCTAGAACTGGTATCATTTCACTGGCCTCGTAAAATCATTACTGTTTCTCCAGCAAGTTGAAAATTAAAAAAATCATATTACAAAATATAGTCAGGAAATTGAAAGCTACGGTATTCAAATGAGAGAGTACTATCACAAAATTGAAGACTTCTGCATGAGTACAATCAAATGATAGAAAAAACAACGGCAACAAAACTGGATTGAAAATCGAGTAATAGCAGGTGGTTGCTGCTTTAATTGCTGCAATTTTTTTAGTTAAATGATTCAAAATTGGTTCGATAATGATATCTATAGATCTTTCTCGCCAGTCCTCTACCAGAAACAAATGCTGGAGTATCAATTGATTTCGAGTGAAATATCATTATATTAACAAACACTCCTGAGGAGAGTGCTTGAATTTTTAGATAATGCACCGTCTCCCAATCCTTTGTGGAATCAACCAGATACTTCTTAAGTGAAAATCTATTCAGTAATTATTGTTCATATGATAAGAATAAAGAATACTGGATTGAGAGCAGGAATTTTGAAGAGACATTCGGTCTCTGGAGAAAGCCACCGTATGAGACTGGTATTGTCTCCTATTATTTTCTTCCAAAATTCTCTCCATTCAGCCTCTTCATTTTCAATTTAGAATTATCAGGAAAAATTATTTTACAGATATTCAAAGAATTAATTTCCTCAAACAGGAAGCACCAAGGCAGGTAAAATAGTCAAAGTACAGATGTTTGCTAATGGATTCATTGACTAGTTTTATCTACATCAACATTATTGCATGAAAGTAACAATATCTTCACGGCGTTCATTGATGATGGAACGGCGTGGGGGGAGTGAAATGAAGTCTTTTTTTTACGAAGCTATGAATGCGAAGATCCATTGATGTGATTGCATTTTTATCATCACAAATTGAATGTGAACTCCAAGTATGGTTTCCAAATAGGTGATGGTGCTGTTCCAGCTGCTGATAATGTCAACAAAGCATTTAGATCAAACCTTATTACATCGTAAACTATTCAGCATTGGTTCAGTTGGTTAAAGTCTTGAAATAAGGATACCAATAAAAAGCCATTAGGGAGGTATGGTTGGAGCACCTTCCGTGGAATTATAATGAGCATATAACAGGAATTCAATTGGTTAAGGAGTCCGGAGATTAGCTTCCTTATGATCTGAATAAAATGCTCCATCATAGCTGACTTCGTGCTTCATAGCCGAGATAGCTGTTTCTGGGGTCAGAAAACAGAGACATGGGGTCTTGAGGCGTTGTCCGTATTCACTGCAATCGCTTAGACTTTTGAACTTATTATTCAATAAATATGGTATGATGTAATGGAAATGTCGTTTATGAAATTTTGTTTATAATGGGTCATATTTTCATTGAAAATTCACCGTTTTTATTGTTTATATCATCCCTCATCTTAATAAACAAAAAACAGCATTTCATGCGTAATAATTCCTCATAACTGGATATCCTACAGCGATTGCCAGACGTACATATAGACTGGAATATTTGAAAAAGAACAACATATGTGGAAATTTAAATTGACGATACCCAGGGGGCTGTAGTACATACGGGTTAAATCATTCTGATAAAGCTTGAAATGTTCCCTCGGAGTCAATCATTGTAGATTCAGTCTTGAATTGAGCAGGAGATTTTATTAGTTTGGAGGGCACTGATTATACCAATACTAGCACAAAAATCTATCCCGGGCTTTGTGCACGAAACACATATTCTCTGCTTTGGCAATTTTCCTAACTTATGTATTGGTCCTTTCTGTGATTTCACTCTACCATACATGGTGGATCTGGCTTATGCTCTCATAAAAGTTGTCCTCAATGTCCAGGTTCTTTAGAAAGATACACATCTTTTCATGAACTGTCTTTTCATCGAAGTTCTTCATATAACAATTGTTAAGTATGCAACTATTGGTGATGCAAACTGTCAATCTGACTTTAGCCCCCGGAAAAAGAGTGGGCGACAATATAGCCTGATATTGTGTGAAATAATGAGAATACTTAATTACAGAAACTGAGACGATTGCTTCGAGACGTTTTAATGAATCATGATATGAGAAGCTCGAAGAAACCTTAGTTTGTGCCAAATGAAAGCTCTCAGCGCATTACAGACGATAAAAAAAAGAAGAAAAAATCTGCCGAATAAGTTAATTTAAGAACCTTCCTCCACCCTCGGATTGATAATTAGTAAGGAAAATGCTATGACTGACGGCTGTACATGACGAACATTGCAGTCACTTCGACAGAAGATATTCAAAATTACATTGGTAATCCGGAAGCAATCAGCATTTAAGCGAGTGTTTGGCTTCATTAGATGTGAAGACAATATATTCCATCAATGTATCAGATAGATTGACACAAACAATAGGCAAATGAGTGAAACTGACACACACACACACACACACACACACATATATATATATATATATATATATATATTCGTATCATTGAAAAGGGATATATAATCCGACAAAATACATATGAATGCGTTGTATAAGTTGAAACCCTATTCGGAATTACTCCTTCTCCCGTTGTTTTCTCCTTGATTGCCTTTTTTATTCTCGTTGTCCAGGCCAAGTGACTTGTTCCCGTGTAGCAAAAGGAAAATATTCCAAGTTTCAAACACGCACGCAAGCACACACACTCACACACACACACACACACATATATATATGTATATATATATATATCAGTTGAAAAAAAAGATTCACTACACAGGGACGTTTTTGTTTCTTCCCTACGGCTTTCTTCGAGCGAATGATTCGTTTTTCTTCTTGGAACTCTATTTGAAAACGTTATTTTGAGGTGCATATTCTACCTCTCTCTCTCCCTCTTCATATATATGTATTTTCGAAAATGATTTTTAGCTGGTCATCCAAATCTAATGGCAATAGTAATATATACATATATATATATACGATATGATGTTGGGGGGAAACCTTAGAGGAGTACATGTAACTTAACAAAATTTCTCATTATTCAGTGGCCATGCTTTGATGCATTTCGACAGGCGCCGGCCATCTTTTCAGGGGGAAATATTTGCATTGTTTACAGAATATTTGCTGGAAAAGATGTCTGGCACCCGTTGAAATACATCGAAACATGCAACACGATGATAAATAGAGAATAACATCCAGCACCTACTTTTTATGGAGTATTTCATTTCACTTTTTGATTGTCACTTTCACCAATATTCTGTCAGATCACCACACACACACAGACACACACACAGACACACACACACACGCACGCGCACACACACACGTATACATGTATAGATACAGTCTACAAAGCTGTATAATTTTAAAAAACTAGAACTGTTAACTTGAAAATTAGTTTTTTAGTGGATCTTTGTTAAAATTACAGAATAAGATATCATGATACTATGTTTTATCTGTTTTTTGTTCGGATCATCATTTGTTCAACATGTAACCGTTTTGAAGTTTTGAAAGTGAACACGGAACATTACCCTGGCTAATCAAAAGTATTGAAACATTGTAAACTTATACATATATACACGTGTATATATATATATATATATATATATATATATATATATATATATATATATATATATATATATATATATATATATATGTATATATATATATATATTGTCTTCAAAATCCTGTTTAAACTTTCAGAATATGAAAAACAATTACCTTTACAAAAGAAACGCAATGTTTCCTTTTCAATGTATACTTTCTTTGGGAAAACAAGATTGTGAGTAAAACGTTCCTTACTGCAATTAGGGGAGAAAAGATCGTATACAATGTCTCTTGCATCAAGAAATAGAAATCTCAAATCAACCAACTTCGGCTGCGTCAGAAATATTTATTGTTAAAGCTCTACGGTTAAAAGGTACCAAATTCTAAAGTTATTTTGAAATAACTGTTTTTGATGATAGGTCGTGACGTATGGAATGCCGTTTTTCAAGAATAAAATGAAGGGTGATATGAACAGCAAGGATAACGAATATTTGATCAAACTATGAACCATTTGGAGCAATAACTGGTAATGGTAAGATGCAATTTCTCTAAGTCTTGCTGTCACAAATTCAGTAGGAATACGAATTTTGGTTTTCCTATTATTTGGCCTTTTACGTCCAAGGTTCAAATTATATCAACTATTGACAAAATCTAAATGCAGAATTTTCAAGGAGAGAAGTTGCTGCAAAAAGACTTTTGTATGTTTTCATGTTTTTCATACAAATTGACCCCCCCTGAATTAGTGTTGGATTTCGTGCATAAAAAAGCAACTTGCTTGGTCAATCAGATCTGTTGATTATTGCATCTGAAATGTTACAATGCAATCCTTTTACCTTGAATGGCTTCCCTTCTCTCTTGGTCTCTCTCCATATTTATGTATATAGAGAGATACAAAGACATATGATAGAGTAATAGATACGTAAAATTGCAAAATCATTATAGGCGTGTTAATTCTTCCGAATTGTTAATTGAAATGACTATTCGCTCAGACTATAAACATATCAGTTGGCCTTAGCGCAGTAAATACATAGAAAATGAAATCGGCTTCTGTAGAATTCGAACCTGCCTTCAACTGGATGCTTTCTTAAAGCGATGCTGCTTTTAACATCTGATGAAGTCACACAACTGGCTAATAACTTCTTTATATGTAATTCACGTCTTGATCATTCAATGTCCAGGTCTGCTCTCATGTTTCTCTGATGCAGACACATATTGTTGATAAATGGATATATAATTCGTCAGAGTAATTACAGATGCGTTAATTGTTACTCGAGAGTCTATTTGAGCCGAGATCTGTTTTTACGCCGAGAAATTATTCTATTTACGCTGTCTAAGCTAACAGAGAATTATGATTGCGTTCATATTAGACGTAGTCGTAGAGGACCACAATTGACGAATCACAGCGTTCTGATGCAAATTATTAACCCCACCCCTTATTCATATTCAAATGCATGCGTGTGCCGGCAGGGGCAAACGCATAATGTACTGTTTAGATGGGGGTTGCATGCGCGTCTACGTTGTTGAGTGGCAATTATGTTGTGGGTAATGAACAGATGTGAGCCGAGAGTTAGTGGCGAAAAATCGCTACGATAAGAGAGCTCCTCCAAAGGGGAGATAATAATGAGTTTTGCACATATTTGAAATGTCTCCCTTCAGAAGAAACCATCAACCAAAATTGTCTATATTCGTTTCTTCAGTTTTTAAGTGAGACTGCCTGGATTACTTACTATGTAGGTAATAATATGCTAAACTTGTCCTTTAGTTTGTGTCAGGCAGTGTTCAGATTTGCTTCTGAAAATTGGGACTTATTTTTCCAGTGATCATTGTCAAACATAAGGTGAGATAAGAAAATTATTCATTGATAACCCTCTTTTCGAATGTTTACTTGTTGAACCCAAACAAGGCATACTGCCAAAAGATATTGGTCACATGATGGTTTCTATACAGTGACTAACCAGACAGGTTTCTTTTTCTTTTGTTACGTTTTCTGGAGTTTTCTTTGAATTCTTATTTAAAATAATAGAGATTAAACCAACAGGGATATGCAAGTATTGAGGACTGCAGGTATATCTTTGGATAGATTGACAAAATGGACGAAAATGGGAGAATCGTTCAAAAAGTGGAAATGGTTAAAGGGAATAAGAGAGAGGAATGAATAGAAAGAGGGGAATAAACTTTTATATGAAACTTTGACAAGAAAAACAAGGAGAAAAGATAGATACGAAGAAAAAAAAAGGAGAGAATAAACAAGAGCTCTAAAGTCCATGGAGTTTTAGCACCATTATTGCTAGATCACGTGATTTTTAGTAAAAGATGATTTCAGATGTGGAGCATCATATCAAGGAGCATCTTCCCGTCAAGCTTCAAGTAAATCTTACTTAAAACAGTCCAGGGGATTGATTTTGAGATACAGAGTCCATATGCAATAATTGGTGGGTTATGTATCTCTGAGTAGAAGATGACGGAGGTGGTGTGAAAAAACTCATTTCTATCATATTTCAAGTAAATCTGACTCAAAACAGTCGAAATGATCGATTAAAAAACGTCATTAATGCAAAATTACGTGTCCCTGAGTAAGTGATTTTAATATATCAGAAGTATCTTATCTGACAGCATCTTTGTATCAAATTTCATGTAATTTCAACAAAAAATAATGAGCCTAGAAAATTGATCTGAATCGATTTCAGAACATTATTTCTGGATCAGTGACCCTAAGTGTTGGATTTTTTAGTTTCAAAAGAATCTGACAAAAAAATACTGGAATAAAACTGAAGATTTATCTAATGACGGACGGACTGAGACCCTTTTGAGAATGCACGCCTCTAAAAAATGCAAATAAAAAAAAGGTTGTTCACAGAACGGGAAAAAAATGAAATGATCAAAAAGATGAAAATAAACGAACTGTCAGGAAAAAAAAATGAGAAAGGTGAAAAAAAGAAAAAAAAATGAATGTAAAAACAAAAAGCAAACGGAAATGATTAAAAAGAAGAAGAAGGAAACAAAGGAAAGTAGAAAGGGAAAGAAAAAAGAACGGAAAGACGGAAAGAAGAAAGAGTGATAGGAACAAAATGCAAAATGAAAAAAAGGAGAAACCAACGTACAGAAAAAGAAATGGTGAGAAAAAAATGGGATGATGTAAATCTATAGAGGAAGCAAATACTAAAATGAAAAAGAAAAAAAAAGCATTGAAAGAAAGAAGGAAGAAAATGAACAAACAAACCAAAAAACGAACAAGGAAAAATAAAAAGAAACATTGGAAAAAAGGAAGGAGGAAAGAGAATAAGCAACAGAAAGATAATGAACGAACCAAAGAATTAAAAATAAAGAAAGGAAAAGAAAGAGTGTTTTATGAGGGAGAATGGAAAAAAAAAGAAACGGAGGGGCTACTAATAATTTCAACACTGCATATTAGATTGATAGAATAACAGTGAAAACTGTGCCGCGTTGGCTCAATCTGCTTCGATCTAGGGGAGGGACCTCAACATGTTTCTGAGGATGAAGAATTATCAATCATCGTAGCTAACAACTAACGTCTTTGGCAATTTCTGGATACCTTAGGAATTCAACAGCAAATATACCATGTTATGTAAGGGCGATATGAAAGATTACAGAGTTAAAAAAATGAGTTTTGAACAGGTCTGATTCAACAACAACACTGATCCGACAATATGCAGCTGACAGTTTGATCTTAGATAATTATGATATGAGATCCCCCAGCGTCTGCCATACCCGGCTAACATCTCTCTTACATATTATCTGAATCTCATTGAGACGGCACTTCGAGACTATTAAGTCGTTGAATAAAAAGTTAATAGCAGCAAATGGGTCATGATTCGATCAAATATCAGAAACTTTACACTCAAAAAATCCATGTAATCAGCACATGCTTCTGTTTTTAAGAATATCTTGCTGGCTGGTTATCCATTTATGCTTCCTCCGTACAGTCCACGACAATACAGCTTGATGACCGAATATTTCAGCATCTACATTACTTTTTAATTTTAGTAAGTTTGAATTTTGATTTGTAAGAAATTGCCAATGCAAAATGAGTTTTAGGTCGAAGGATTCAATTTGCATTGTTATATAAATCCAAACAGATATTTCAGTCTGTGTTTAGCAGTGGTCAAGTATGTCCATCTGATAATCGAGACTTTTAAATATCCAACAGAAGGCAGTTGAAGTGATTTATTTATTGCTAACTTTTTTCCTGATTTCTCAATTGACTACAAAAGAACAATAAAAAAAAAAACGCATACAAACAACAAACAAAACAAAACAAAACGAAACAAAACAACACGCAACCGAAGCTGTCGGTATAAATCAGAATTCCCATTGAAAGACTTACCAGATCTATTTTTTTCGTTTTTATGTTATCTCTTTTTTCTATCAAAAAAGCCATTTTATATGAAGAAGCAAAATACTTCTACCGTGAATTTTGCCCAAATCCATATGATGATGATTTATGCTCATTCTGATGCTCTTTTTTAAAAACACTTGTGAAATTCCAAGAAATGTGAATAAAATGATGAACAGCTTCATTAAAAATGCATTTCATTTGAAAGAAACACGGAAAAGTATGATTGAAGAGGTAGAATTCGATCAGCAAAAAATTCACATTTACGAATGTTTAAAATCACGAGACCTTCGAGGGAAAAATCAATTCCTTCAGGGAGAGTCACATATATCACCAGTCAATGGGATTCTTTTAAACCAATAGAAATCAAAGAGTGATCCTTTGAAAGCGATAACCTGTTTCCAACGATCTAAATAAAATGATGTTATGGCATATAACATTCTTTAAATCATGCTGCGACAGTCACATAACCTGTAAAAGCATGAATTATGGCTTCCCTATTATTGAACTTTCTGTAAGAATATGAACTTCAAAATTCTTGAAACGATGCTGATCCACAGGGAAATTATCAGATGAATATGAAAGAAATCTCTAGGATTTCGATCCGTATTCTGAAACCATATACAGTCGTGACTCGTGTAACAACAGACATTGTCATGGAATATTTCAATCAGTTTATGTTGGGCCTATTCTTGAACCTTCAACTTCTTTTATTTGGAATGTTGTGATATTGTCGCCGATGAAGTCTATGGAATTTGGGACAAGAAAGCCGTTTGCATTTAGATGTCATACACAATACTACCCTTTTTCAACCCTTTCCAACTTGTTCTATACAAAATTTAAGTAATTATGAGAATATTTGCCAAACAATGATAATATTTGAAGTTATTGTGAGTTCATGAGAAATTGGAAAAAAAACGAGGATGAAAAAGTTTTAGAAATGGACAAAAATATTAATTTTCTATAAAACCAAAAAAAAAAACGGGGGAAATAAAGGAAGGGAATCGGTTTGAAACCTAAGAAGGACTATTTATCCTACTTGATAATTGGACACAGGTAATCAAGAAAAAGGAACAAAGACAAGAAAGTGTGAGAGTAACTAGTAACGAATGCATGAAGGAAGACGGATTAAAAAAAATCAGAAAAGATGTTTTGAAATTATTTAGCGGTGAAATTGAAGACAAAATATCCTGCTTATAACTCTAAAGTGTTCGAAACTAAAACAGGAAATGAAGAAGCAATTCTCGTCTTTTATTGTTTCTATATTCACGCCGACAGCGATATTCTATATATGACACGTTCTTAAACGGGATGCTCAATTGCTGCCTCCCTTTGCTGAAGAGCAACTCAAACCAGCTGCATGGATTCACTAACGCCTGGGGTCCTGTCGCGACACAGAAGGAAAAGTAGTATGGACTTCCGCCACCTTCAAAGACGAATTCGGATAAGTGCAGTTATATCAACTTTCATACATTTGTCTCTCTTCAACCTCCTCTCTCTCTCCTCTCCGAAATTCCCTCTCGTTTATTTTCTCACTTTTACTCAACATTCTCTTTCCCTCACTCTCTCATCCCCCCTCTCTTCTCTCTCTATCTCACGAAATCCTCTCTGATCCACCTGGGTTGTATAAATTGCAGTACTCCATAAGGTGGAGATGTGTAGTTCCCTCAGGAATATTTCGTATCAGTAAGAGTAAATACGAGTAAAGGACCATTAGACGACTGTTCTTATGCATTATTTATAATTTTATTATTTCTCTTGATAGATGTATCAGCAAATAGTTGGATGAAAGCGAGTAGAAGGGGGAGGCTTACAGATAGATAGATAGATAGATAGATAGATAGATAGATATGAACAGACTGAGAGTGAAACAGATAGATAGATATATAGATCGATAGATAGATCGATAGATAGATAGATAGATTGATAAATAGCTATGAACAGACTGAGATAGATAGTTAGATAGAATAGACAGACAGATAGATAGATAGATAGATATGAACAGACTGAGATAGATAGTTACATAGATAGATGGATATGAACAAACTGAGATAGATAGATAGATAGATTGATAGATAGATGTAATCAAACTGTGATTGGTATTGACATATGATACACTGGTAATATCTGTGATTACACATAATTTAGTACCGGTTGCCAATTGATAAACTGTTCTAAACCAGCCAAGTTCAAAATCTGACCGAGATAGGGACTAAGATTAATGTTCTCAAGAAAAGCATGATTCCGATTCCTCTACCTAGGTATGGATCAGGTAGCGGATAGTGAAATTGGGAACACCATTTCAAATGCTTGTCACCTCTTAATTTATGTTTCATGTAAGAAAAAAACCCAAGAATCTTTGCTCGGAAAGGCCCAAAGAGGACAGTAAACATAAGCCTGTTGATGTAGCTATTCTACACTTTACTATATTTCAAGCTGTACTCTAAACCAACTTAACACTGGGTGTTTGAAGTTGAATGTATCGACCACTTTAGGAAAAAATCCATCATGTATCAGATATGGCTTTATATTATTTTACAGTATATCATGCTACATTGCATAACCAATATGTACTATATATATATATATATATATATATATATAACAAATTAATAATTGTGTCATCCACAGATAGCTGTTTTGTTGTATTACATCTCTTCAGTGTGGCTGTAGACTATCCATTATCCCATCCAGTACCACGATGTAGGATCAAAACCTCTGCTTCAGACCCAGAGGCTGGGATTCAGCTCTGCCCATATGCAGAACTGAACGGACAATTAAGTTGGGTTTAAGCAATATATTCACTGACGCATGAACTGCACATCCACCAGAGTGCTCTATTCTCAAGTTGGAAGAGCTTTGCATAAGCTTTTAATGAACGAGTTACCACACTTAAAGCGTGGTCAACCCTGGACCAGGGAGCGTTAATTATAATTATAGGTAATTGTGTCATCCATACACAGCTGTTTCGTTGTATTACAACTCTCCATTATCCTATTCATTACCACAAGATAGCAATGTTTGGCGAGTAAAACAATGCGAGTATACCAAATGTAGTACGGGCTTGTTGCTGCCCTGTTTTAGCTTCATACTTTGCTGCTAACCAATTTGGATGGCATTGGAATAAATCTGAGATGTTGACAGTTGGCTTTGAATGTTTGGGATCGAAAAATGAACCATTTGAAGAAATGGGTTACTGTAAGAATGGAACTTCATAGGAAGCTGCTTTCACTTGACTTTGCTCTTATCATTGAACTAATCAGCCAAAATGAAACGCACGAATGAAATAAAGAGGAAAGAAGAAAAAAGAAAATAATCAAGGACGAGCCGAACTAACATATAAGCAAAGTCCAAAATAACTATTTTCTGTCGATATCTAATCTTCTTCATTCACTGTCTATATCTGCTCCATTGTTTCCAAGCATAAACAATTATATTTTTAAGAAATGGATATACAATCCGACAGGATAATTAGAGACACGCCATATTATTTGAAACTCTATTTGAGATAACCCCACTTTGATACAACGGCAGAAATGTCATTTTGGGCTTGACAGCAGAATAAACAATAAATATTTTTTTGGATTATTCCTACATTTCTTGAAATATAATTGTGCTCATTAAGGAACAATGGAGCAGATAATGGCAATGAATGACGAGATAAGATTCGAACGAAAAGCAATTATCTTGGTCTTTGCTTGAAAGTAATTTCAGCTCCTCCCTAATTTTTTTTTCTCCATCTTCCTTTCAAACATTCTATTTCACTTTTCTTTCTCAACCACTTATTATTATCCATATCATACAAATTCCGTTTTCCCCAGATATTCTTGCCACAAATCTTATACTTCGACCCGTAAGTCATAACTAATTCACCTTTTTTCGGACGTGACAATCCATACCGCTTAGGTAGCAGCCTATTCTCTCCATCAAATATCTTCATTTCTTGCTCATAAATCCTTTAAATGATATCAGCCATTCACAAAAGCCACTCACGATATCCAAATCGCACAAAACTGCATCTACGCACGCATCCAAAACATGCAATTACGTTATCTAGAGCGACTTTGCCATAACAGAGATTTAACCTTACCTATAATCTCTCGCCAAATGGTTTTACAAACACCCATGAGCCGTTACATTTGCCATTTTCCATAACTGTTCGTGCGTGATAAGGTGCACAACATCTATGATTTTAGAGGCATCCTTGTCTTTCCATAGGAGGCTCTGTTTGTAGAGTTGTTTGGTCTGTCAGTCTGTCCCCATATTGTCGTCTCTCAGCTGTTCTTATTAAGATTTACTTGAAATTTCATAGAAATATGTTTGATGAGATGCTATTTTCCTGAGAAAATATTGCACCAGAGCCATGTGATCTGACAGTAATGGCATTTAAGCCTTGCTTTAAAATCAATTTTCTCTGTTGTTATCAGATGTGATATTTTCTGATATTTTTTATGAACTTGATAAAATGGTGTCCCTCGATAAGATGGATTCTTAGTTAAGTTATACCCTCCTCAGGGTCACCTGATCTCTCAATGATGAAGATGCCCCATCACACTTTTTTTTACTGTAGCAATTCTGGCCATTGGGCAGAATTTCTCAATAGTTAATAATATTTACCAAATTTTAGTGAGCCATAAGGGGATATGAGCGCAATTCACTGAAATCGAACTAACTACAGTCGAGATAATTCCCTGAGACGACTAGCTAAGCATGGTTGAGTGAGTGAGGTCATCTCGGGTGCTTTTCACTAATCCTGATCAACGTATCGAACACCTCGAGTAAATAGTCATGTCTTATGTGGCTCAGGGGCTTAGGCAATAGAAGCCATGTCCAGCATAAGGGCTCCCCGTCCCCTAAAAATGACTCTCACGGTGATGCACACATGGATTATTCTGACAGAGTGCCAAAGTATGCAGTGAGTCAAATATATATATATATATATATATATATATATATATATATATATAGAGAGAGAGAGAGAGAGAGAGGGGAATATATATATATATATATATATATATATATATATATATATATATATATATGTATATAGACTTGGATAATACTGAGAACAGACAAAGATACATGGAACAAATTTTTATTGTTTAATTAGAAAAAAAATCGCGACTGAGTTAGAAATAAACAATAATGAAAAGTCTTTGATTGTTACCGTCTCAGATAAATGGATGGATTTGGAGAGAGTAAAGGATAGATATTTAGTAATACAGGTTGATATAAAGTTTGTCTTTGTAACGATACATGCCGTTGGAAAATGTCTCGAACATACCTTAAACGTATATATTTTTCCTCATTTTTCTCTTTTGGATTCATACGTCAGACAAACCGATTTACCTTCCATTAGCCTTCTGTGTGTCAATATGCTGCCTTTTGGGGATGGAAGGGTGTCAGTTGTTCGATCTTGGTCTGTGGTCAGATACTGAGATCGCAACAGCGTGCACAGTCATCAACCTCAACATCCCCGAATCCTGCCAGTCACTGAAATTAGCCAAGAAAGTTGTTGAGTTTGAAATCTTTAGTTCCGATCCACAAGAAATTTTGGCGAAGCGCAAGTATTTTCACTGATAAGGGTTGCACTTTCGCAGCTGGTTATAACTCTTCACGCCAAAATGTCCAAAAAGAGAAAAGACACAGTGGGTGGAAAAAATTGGCAGTGATACGTCTTGTTTATTTACGTCGGCCCTAATCGATTTCTCGGAGTCCCCGTCGCTAAGTTAATGTTGCTGGTATTACCTAATATCCGTTTCATCAGCTCTGATATCGATATCATCGCCATATTAGACCTACACTTTACACTGCTCCACCTATGGAACCCATCCAACGCTAAACATTTCAATCGTTTCCCTGTACTATGAACACCTTATATATCCTTTATTGAATTCAAATCTATGAACTAATATAATTCAAATTTTATTTGAGAATGAAGGAATTATTTTCGAATCAAGTTTTATTAGAGGGGGTATCATTTCAATTTTGGAATATTGTAGTAGATGAAATATTAGAAATCTTCATTATTCAATTTTTGATGTATTCATTATTATTTCATTTTTGCTGTATATATTGACTATAACTATTCAAATGATATTGTCATTATTTTAGTAGGGAAACATTATACAATAATCCTGCTACTTTATATATATATATATATATATATATATATATATATATATATATATATATATATATATATATATATATATATATATATATATGTGTGTGTATGTGTGTGTGTGTGTGTGCATCAGTGTGTTTGTGTGTGTGTGATTATAATGGGTGCAATCTCATATAGAAACATTTATTTGAAATGATGACTCGTGGATACACAGTTTATGCATCACAAGGCCTAATAAACATAAATAGAATAAATAATCAAAGTATGACGGCTGCTGCAACCGACGTGGTTACTGCTGAGACGTAGCAATGATCTTACTATTGAGCTTAACAAGTAAATTCCCCCCTAAACACTTTTGCAATCTATTATCGTTGGGTCGGATCATATGTATCCATTTTTAATATGTGTGTGTGTATGTGTGTGTGTGTGTGCATAGAAAAACCGGTTCAGTCTCATGCTTGTGGCGCCACACCTGAACGTCTGATTCTCCAGAAAAGGTTCTCAGAAAATGCACTCACTCGAGGTCACTTGAGTTCACGTGAGGGCCAGGGCTGATGGGATACGCGAAACGTTTTCCATGAAGATGTTACAATTAAAAATGTTCGTTTATTGATTGTTGTATTATTTGTGTTGATGAAGATGTTCTATTGAAAAAGAAATGTTTGTTTTATATTTAAGACTAGTGATAGCTGAGTTAATTCGGGTGTGTTTCATTGATTTGATCATATTCAGGGAGGGTTACGGTGTTGATATATTTATGGTTCGAGATCTTTTCCCGTTATTATTATTGTCATTATTAATTTTTTGCATTTTCACACCAGTTGCCTGGTGGCCATCCCTGAACTCTGAGGGACCAGCAAGTCTAAAGCCCTATAAAACCCTTTCATCTAGATGTCATTTGTGTCTCTCTTTCTCTGCCTTGCCCCCTGCTGTTCCTGAGACTCTTCATATCTCATTGCATGCCCTCCCTTGCCAAGATTAACATTCCACCGTTTCGCACACATGCACTTATAAACGTGCGTGCGTACACATACGCACACCCACACAGAGATACGCATTCTCCATACCTTCGATTACAAATCAAGTCATGGATATATCCAAATCCTCTTATCTATTAAATATATTCTACTTATAGCTCCTACGACTTCCTCGATTCCTTCGCCTCTAAATGGCAACTATCAGCGAGTGATATATCATTTTTCAGCCAGCGTACGACCAAATAGTAACAGGAAGATACGCCCGAGAGTGATATACAATTTGACCCTTGTTCACCTTTCAAAATCGTCATATTGACGAAGAGCCAGGCTGGGTTTGAACTTTTACAGTAAATACGATACGCTGCTTTTGCCCTGGGCTAATATCGAGCTATACTCTATTCAATTTGTGGGATTAACATGAAGAATTTAAAAGAGAGAAGATATGAGGTTAAACGAAAATTTGGCAATTTTTGTATCTCTCTTTCTTTTATGTTGGGAACCGTCAACCAAATCAGTCAACATCAGTCAACAAATGATTTTTTTGTCAAGTGGCTGGCTTTCTATGCATGCATGAGGCTGATATATTAGAAATTCATTCTCTATTGTGTCTACGAGAATCTGAAGTATAATCCTTCTCTAAATGATTTTTTGGGGATATTAAATTTGCAATTTACCTTCATGCTAAATTGGTGTCTTTGTTTGCATCCGGCAGCGTTCGAGTTTTTTTTCCTGAAATTCTGTACTTTTGGTGGCTTAAAAAAAGCAAAAGAATAATTTTATTCATTGAATAGTACTTCACCAAAATCTTAATTGATCTCCCCCAAAACGGTATTGTGCCGAAGATGTTGGTTATGTGACAGTTTCTATTGAGTGATTATAGGAAATTTTTATGATTTGCTAAACGGATGTCGCTTTGCCAGTGGATACCCTGAGATAACGAAAAGGCAACGGAGCAGAAAGAAAAGAAAAAAATCCGACGGATAGAAAGTAGGTATGTATTTGAAAAGAATGCATTCTATAAGTCGTTGACGTGAACATCGTTCAGATATTCAACATCCTCGATAGTGAAACTCAAAGATACTCACGTTTAATACTTTGAATGTCTAACTTATATCACAACTGCTTTGAAGATTAAGAGAATACACAGACGCACATGCAACCCCCACACTTTATGTATGTATGTGTATTGTGTGTGTGTGTGTGTGTGTGTGTGTGAGAGAGAGAAAGAGAGAGAGAGGTGTATATCAACACTCCGGGAGTTGGACATGAAAAGAATTAGTTTGCCCTGAGACCTATATTAAATTGTCATGGATAGAGTAGCCTACGTTGGCATGTACTTACTGGCCCCGAACAGTTTTCAATATTCTTTTATATTATGTTGAAACAGGCCTCAGGGGAAGTGATGACAAAAGGAATGTGTTCATTTGCAAACCTACTGAATATGAAGTATCTAAAGGTCAGAACAAAGACCACAAGAAAGCTAGTGAAGAATATTACCTTTGCTGATAATGAAACTTCAGTTGCCCACACTGCTAAATTCTGACCTGCTTTGCAAATTCCCCAAAATTCATTGGTTTTGATGTCAGTCTAAAGAAAACTGAAATCATCTATGAATCTGCACCCTGATCAGAGTACCACCCACCATCCATTCCCATCTGTTTGACTAAGCTGGGGATAGACCAGATCTTAACACATCTAGGTGGCACTTGGCACATTACTAAAACATGTATAGGCGTCGTTCAGCTGCTTTATCAAGTATTGATATAGGTCCCCAAACGCACATCATACATTTTCTCATATGAATCGATGATCATTGCTTCTCAGCCTTATGTCATTTCGGCTCAGTCAAACACGTTGTAGTTATAGATTGAAATGATTAAGAGTCTATGTAAGTATGTATGCGGAATGAGTGAATGAGAGAGAGAAAGGAAGAAAAATACAGCACAGTGGACAGGAAAAAAAGACTTTGGTGATATTGTAGTCAAAAGACAGAAAGGTATATGGTAGTGAAATAAGTGATGGGTTATTAAAAGTAGAGAAAAAGTGAAGGAAAGTATGGGGAAAAAATTTACCGATGTCCTTCACTTCTCTACTCGACCGTCCCTGTAGCAATAAAACATTTGATGCAATAAATTTTCGGTAACTGAAAATAATGATACATTGAAATGCTGTTGATTACTGGGCTGGTTTGAAAACTGATAATTCTACCCCAGCCTCCATGTTGTCTCCTTCTCTTTCCCTCTTTCAATTAATCTATCTGCAAAGCCAAACGAAAAGTGTCAGATACAAACGCATCCTTTTTTTTTGAACAAAAACAACATAAATTTCATTGTTTTATTCTTGTTTCTTCCTGCATTGATTGACTCAAGGATCGATGAACATAAAAGTAACAATTTGATTGATATAAAGTTAAAGAATAACTGAGTAATAATGTTTAAAAAACTTCATTAACAGTACAGGAGCTTATGGTTTCATTTTAGAGATCGATACATTGACTGCAGAAGGTGTTGAAGAGCGATAGTTATCTACAGCAATGCTTGTATCTTATGCAAGATTATCCATTTCAAGGTATCTATCACTCAGATAGAACCTTGTTGCCATCAATCACAGAACCACACCAGATATCTTATCGATTTAGCTCTATAACAACAATGATGGAATTTTTTGTGATCTGCAACTAATAGGTTAAAATTGAAGGTTACAAAATGGTTTACTTTCCTGATTATGCATTGCATGATTTTAATTGAATTATCTTGACGAATTTAAAGCTTGTGATAATAAAAGATAGAGCTGAATATAATGATGGAGACTGTCTCCTTGTCGTTGCCTCTCCTCAGTAGAAAATCTTTCTTTTAATAATAACTCCTTGGACGTATCGTTCCATGATCGCTGGCTTATGTCAATATGTAGAAGACATGTCGGGCACACATCTGCAAATGTATAGATTAATTTCTTCGATGATGCCATAAACCCCTTCGGCACATTTTGGCGCTGATATAACAACTCGCACTATGTCAAAAAGATTCTCCAACGTCGTCACAGAAGAATATAACATAGTCCAGTCTTGTCCCAGAAGAATCCATTTTCTTTTATTTTACTTCTGTTCAAGTACATCGATACAGGGCAGGTATACAGATGAAAAATATATGGAATTTTGTTATGTTTGAAAAGGAGTAAAAATTTTAAAAGTCTGTTTCTTGTTATCCTGAAAGATTAACAATGATGTTAATGATGATAATAGTTCAGACCTGATCACATTTTTCTTATACCTTCCTTTCTTCTCCCACTCACTCTTTCACGCATACTCACGTATGCACCATGGACATTCTGTTGCAACGTTATTGTCCAAATCTCTGTCTTCTCACACCCAGGCATCGAGGCATTTTTGTTTGAAGTTTCGACGACGTAACACTGAAATTGCAGTCAGACATCCAATGTATAATGTTTGGGGTTGACTAAGGTATGAAACTGAGGTTATGTATATATAGATATAAAGTTTCTTTTTTTATAGGTTTAATTGCTATGTATATTCTATTGAGTAGCCAATGATTCATTTAATCAACCAAAACAGGTTATTTGCTCGCTACCGACTATTCTCATTGACGTTGTAATACTGGTACATAGGAATTTTCAAGTTGTATTTTGGGCATCTTACCAAGCAAAAAATCTATAGGCAGTGAGGTGACTGAGTGAGCTCATTCACCGTTGACTTTTACATTCACAATGACGGCCAATTCATGTCCAGGGATTTTTGCTGAATCTTTGGGTCACCCATAACTTACCAGTCGTTTCTTGCTGTCCATATTTGGCTCCCTGCAACGTCTGTGTTTTCTGAAATCTAAAATTACTGATAACATTGAAGTGGTTTCGGACTGTGGACGAGATAAAAGGAGTTTGAGACGAGGCTGCAAACGGCAATAAAAATACCTCAAAAAACAAACTAAATTTGTGGAATGTTTGCAAACGTTGAAAAGACGTTGGGATCGATTTGCAAAGTCCATGGAGGTAAATATTTTGAGGGGACTAAGGCAACATTATTTTTGTGGGTATATTGTCTTGGTTGATATCATATGGACAGACCTTGTAAACTCACACACGTTCAAGCACGCACACGGAACACACACACATATTGATGTATAAAGATATATGTCGGCATATTCATGTGATTGTGTCACCTATCCTTCGTACTAAAAGCCACATTCATCTTGGAACCATTTCATTAGTTTTAGGAGTTCGATCCTCACAATGTATCTAATGACTTTATACCAAAAATAGCTAAGTCAAGTCAATAACTATTTATGTGATATGGAAAAGGAAAGCAGATATAAATAAATTTTACCAAGAGATGTCTTGACTGAAAGTGAACGTAGGATTTTGATTGAATGTGCTAAAACCTGCATTCCAATGTTTTTTTTTATACAAGTCTTGGCAAAATGATGGGGGCGTGTTTTTTTACTATATGTAAACGCCTGTGCTGGGTCGCATACGGGCATACGTAAACAAAGGGGAAATGGAATGTATTTCTATCTGGGAGGCCCCGCCGTTTTTTTAAATCTTTTCCATTTCTTTTTCTAACGTCTTAGCCAAGCTAAATGTACTTCAGTCGCTGTAGAACTTCATGTTCCACGTCTCATTTCCCAGAAGGAATTGACTTATAAACTAGAATGTCACCAGCAAAAAATGGTTGTTTTAACGTGTCACATCTTATCAGGATTCGAGATTAATAACTACCCTACGTCATTCATCTGTTACAGGTTCTTCTTGTTAGTTCATTTGATATATATACATATATATATATATATATATATATATATATATATATATATATATATATATATATATATATATATATATATATAACCCTACTTGGTCTGTTTGCATTGTGTTCGTTGTTTTTTCTCCATCGTATGAGATTGGGTAATTTTTTTTCGTCTGGGAAATCGTAAAGTTTATTTGATGTTGATCGGTGTGGAGGTAGTGTGCAAAGAAAGAGCAGCTCTAGGAAAGAAAAAAAAATAGGGAAAAAAAAAGGACGGAAGCTTCACTACTACTACTATTACTACTTCTACTACTACTGATAATAATAATAATAGTAATAATAGAGATAATAATGATATCTATAATAGTGATTATAAACGAAAGAACAAAATTCTTTTTAATGTTCAAAAATATGATAGACAGTCTCGGTCGTTGGTAAGAAAAAACAAAATGAAGAAAGATTTAGAACAAATAATGTAAGTGAATGAAAGGAAGAATGAAAATCAGAGTATGATAGACAGAAAAGAAAGAAAAACATGAATGAAAAATGGTCGAGTAAAATGCAGATCAAAAGAAAAATGATAAATGAAAGACTCTTAGATTTTATATTTAAAAAGTGGGACATTTTATTGCATTGGCAGACCAAACATTCAGGCGAGAGGTTCACTTTTTCAGCCAATTTTCTGACATAAATTGTCACGTGCAATTTTCATGGTTGAAATAAAAAAAACAACCCAAAAACATACGTATCAAAGATGAATAGTTCATTATACAGTATAGGTAAATAGTATTTTTAGTGTTTTGGTAGCATTTATCTTATATTATTTGAAGACAGAAAAACGGAAGCTGCCTACAAACATCTTTTAAGATTCACAATAAATTATATTGATGAATTGGTATCGGCTGAAAAAGTGAACCTTCCACCCGAATCAAAGTTCACATCCTCCAAAGCGACGGATAGCCCGAAGTTGAGCAAGAAGGAGAAAAAAACAACAAAAATACCAAAATAAAATGGAACATAAATTGAGAAAATTGAAGGTTGGGACAGAAAAAAAAAATTCTTATATGGAAATAGCTAATAAGGAAAACGATTTGAATCGGATATTTAAAGTATTACTGAACAAAGAAAAAAGAAGTGAATACAAGGAGCCGAACTCACGCGGAAAACAGATGAAATTTAGTCAGTGCAGTTATGATTCAAAATCTCCAAAATGACACTCACGACACGTCATATCAGTCTAGCAGTTGTTTCCGAGAAGCAGACAAGCGTGAAAATTCTTGAACAAAGCGATCAAAGTTTAATGGTTTGGTGTTTGCTATCACAAATGGTTTTTTCAGAAGAGAAGGTGCCAAAACGAAAGCAAGCCAGCCAGCCAGCCAGCCAGCCACGAATCTCTCATAAACCCGAAATGGAATAAAAAATCTGGAATGTTGTTACAGCTGGCGTGTTTCGATGCTGAGGTTTGGGGAGTAAGTTTTTATTATTGCAGTTTAAATCATATATATACATATATGAATATATATGAATATATATATATATTAGAGATATATGTCTATATATCTATATCTATATCTATCTATCCATCTATCTATCTATCTATATATATATATATATATATATATATATATATATATATATATATATATATATGTATATATACACACACATATATATATATATATATATATATATGTGTGTGTGTGTGTGTGTGTGTGTGTGTGTGTTTATGTGTGTGCTGATTTTTGTGGCATTTTCTATATTAAACTATTATTTTCATACGGACCATCTTTTTTCAAGACAATTTGGACTTCTTGTCCGTAATGATTTGTTCGATCATCCGTGTGTTTCTTAGATTTCTGACCTAATTCTGAATAATTTCAAAGAGATAGCATATTATAATCATAAAAACATTGCAAAAGAGTTGTTGGTTCAAATGATTATATTTATATCAACCTTAAACTTACTACCAAAAATATGTTTATGCATAAACCCAATATCAATAAACGAAAACACTCCACCAGCCAACTGATTTAGAACTGTTCGAAGCATTTGTATGTTTATCGGAATGGAATGAGATCCGTGTATAAAATAAGAATCCCTATTAGATTGAGGGATAGATTGTTGGATGTTTCAGAACAGACCCCCATACAAAAAAATAAAGGTGTTTGCATAGGTACGCGTCCACATGTCTTAAATTTCAATATGGATTCATTTTTTCTCGTAAATAATCGAATATATCTAACAAAGCATTTAAGAATTGTAAAGCACAAAAGAAAACATGAATCCCCCCAAAATGGTTTTATGATTTCATACAAAAACGACACACGTTATTCAAGAACCTTGAATAAGCCAACTATGGCTTGAAGATCGAATGAAGCTAACAGGACGTTTAAATATATTACATAAATATATTACATGTATTTATTGAAAACAGGTGTGGTGCTCTACTGGCACACACAGACGGACAGACAGACACACACACATTGATTCTATTCACATTGTCTTGGGTGAGTGATACTTATACTATTTAAGAATCATTTCAAAAAAGTTTTTTTCATATAATATAACGCAATGTATAATTCATTTCATCGGATCATATATACCCATTCCGCGTTGAAAGAGGTGAATAGATCAAGAATGGAAGAAATTATATATATATATATATATATATATATATATATATATATATATATATATATATATATATATATACGTATATAAATACATATATATATATATATATATATATATATATCAGCAAATATTTTTATATGTACACGCATATACATATATACGCATATATATACATATATATATATATATATACATACATACATACATACATACATACATACATACATACATACATATAGGTATATATGTATGTATATATATATATATATATATACGCACATGTATATAAATATGTATGTGTGTGTGTGTGAGTGTCTGTGTGTGTGTATGTAGAGAATACATAGATTGGAGAATCAATAAACATCTATATGCATTCGTAGTGAATATGTACATCTTTATGCATTTGCTAATATAAACTCTTCAGCATATGAATTATAAAAAAAGGATATATCTCTTCATAGATTTATTTCCCCTGCTCTTTTTCAACATTTTCCTATGTTGAGTAGTGTGAAAAAGATTTGTTACGTGCACTTTAAGACAATTGCTGTTAACAGGACCAACTTACCTCACTTTGTGTCAATACATACTGCAAAGCAATTGCCATTTTCTTTTATAACATGAGCTTTTGTTTTCCGAAGAATTATAAAAAAAAAACGCTAAGAGAATTTTCCACAAAAGGAAAACATAACACTCTACTTAGCATCACAAAATAACATATCAGCATGCAATATACGCTAACAAATGTTAACAATATATCTAAAAAATTTTTTCACTGCATATATGAGACATATGTTCATTATGATCAATTGCCAACCATCAATAAGCAATCAATTACGTAGGTAATCCTCACGCGTACATAGAGTGTTTGCATGTATGCAAAAAGTTTGGAATCGGTACACTTAGAGGATGTTCTTCTAGGTGTCTTTTACTCAGTATTAAATAAACTAATCATAGATATGACACCAAATAGTTTGTGTTTAATGGCTTGATATTCTCACTTCAAAAAATATGACTCAAATCAATTAAATTGAAATGTTCAAATCATTGGCACTTTTTTCCACAGAGAAACAAATTATGTAATGCCTCACTTCTGAAAAAAGAATTGATGAATCATCAAAAACAGCTCACAATTAGTACTTTGTTTCCAACTGCAGGGTTTTGAGGCACTGGAATCACTAATGAAAGACATTTTTCTATCAAGGTGGATTCCACTTTCTCTAGAAGCAGTTTACTTATCAGATTTGCAAGATGGAGTTGATACTCTTTTCCTGTAAGAGTCTTTGCTTTCTGGCAAGATGCATTATCATTATTATGAATGACTTCATAATTGATAAAACTTTTTTTGTATCGATTGAGTGAGAAAAGTGTCCAAATCCCAAAGTGCATTGACTGTCAAGATGAGGATTACCATTCCCCATAGTTCTTAACCTGACATTAATACCCATAATATTAATGATCTTCTGGCAGTCATCTTCATATGCTCCATCAAATGACATCTGGGCCGATACCGATTCATTACTGAATATTACACGCACTCCATGATTGCTTCTATCTAGCCAACTGTATCCTTTTCTCTTATGTTTAGGGGTTAGTGTTGGTTTTGGTTTGGCTCTTCTGTAAGTAAACACAATTTCATTCAGCTGATTGATTACAGTTCAAACAAAATACAAGATTCTATTTCTCCCCTTTAGTTTCCTATTTAATTGTGCACTTTCTATTTTCAAGGCATCTTTCTTTCAGTTTTCTATCCTAATACCTTCATGTCTTCTGAGAACTACCTGTATATTTCCCTTTTAAACATTCCCATTTGCATTTACTTGATCAAATTATTGGCGCTGCTGACTCAAAACAACCAACATATTTGCCCCACTCTGCGTTCGATGTCTCTCTAGAAAGAGTTGTATAAAAACTCCCTATTTTTGGGGTAATGTTTCCCATCAGTTGAACCAGTCCGATCATAGAATAACAGCAGCTCAATATTTGAATGTATTCTCTTTTGAGTGTAAATTTATTCGTGTGTTTACAGCTGTACAGGTATTTGTTTTTGAAATTGAAATTACATGTTTTTTTCAGAATATTTTTGTCGACATTGAGTGCTTTCATGAGGTTTTTCTCTTCCTGATTTTGAAAAAAACCTTTGGGTGCAATGATTCCGTAATTTTTTCGAGGGAAGTGAATAATTTTTAAGGAAAACATACACACACACACACACACACACACACATATATATATATATGTATATATACATATATATGTATGATTCTCAGACTGAATTCATCCAAATCTGTATCCTTCATCTAAATAGGAATATGTAAGCGTATTTGAATCTGTTAACTGATTTCTATCGCAATACATTTGCTTGGAGATCACGCATGAAGCTAACTGTTGATAACTGGCTCATTCCGAACATCTGCACAAGAAAATGGTTGTTTTCATCAAAAATCCTCTGACATTCATATTATGTTTACTATAAGAAAATAGCTCAATCGGCTTTCCATTCCACTCGGCGCTGACATAGATGTGTCATGACGATCATAAGGTCACTTACTTTCTCACAAGAAAAATAACATCAGTTAAACCGTTTTTTTAGTCAATTTTTCAACATGATGTGCTTTCTCTTTCAACAGAGAAACCTCATTCGTTGGCTGTGTTGGGTGCTAAGTAGAAAAAGAGAAACATCTTTATAAATACAACGGCTTCAGTTGTTTTAGATTCTTTTCTTAAAAAGAGAACAGATTGTTAAGTTGTTTTTATGTCGAAATTCGTAGTCGATTTAAGGAAGAAATATAATCAACGCTAACTCACTCTAGTTGAATAATGGATAATAAAAGTAGGAAATACCTAAATTCTGAACACACTCGTTCATTCTCTTCCGTATCAATAGGATTCAAATTTCACAAATAAAAACATTCACGCACGTATGCATGATAATATACAACGGCACACATACACAACCAAAATTGTAAGCATAAGTTTATTTGAATTTCAAGTTCATCTGGCTGGCTGGCTATGTATGTATCACTGGTAAAAGCTGCACCACTGAATGGGCTTTAAGTGAGGGTCCAAGTTTGCATATAAGTTTCTCCTAAATTGTTCGCTTGGTTTGTAATTCGATCCTTTTCAGATTTTTCAATTGATCATCCCTAACAAGGAATGTCCCCAAAATACGCTGTCCACAACACAGTGTCCAATTTATGACTAGCCAGACCAGTCTATTCCTGTCTTTGTCCTCATATACACTGAACCATTGGTAGCAAGTTGTTGATGTCAATTGTTGGCTTATCCTTGCCAAAGCTTTGGCGAAACCTAACACGGATGAACCATACGTGAGCCATTACACATTTTAGATGAAAAAATATATCGGGTCAATATGCTGCATTTCCTTGTTTTCCCTCATCCAGTCTGTTTCCGGATGTTAATTGACCATGTTTGGTTTTGATGTTGGTATAATGTCGTCGTGTCTTGAAAATACTTATTTCATTTTCTCTTTTTCTTTTTGGTATTCTGTGTGGATTTTTTTTTGCACTTTGCGTTTAATAATTCATCAATCAATATATGGAATTATGTTGCGTTTCAACTGCTGCTTTATATAATCTTGGTTCATGATATATGTGTGTGTGTGTGTGTGTGTGTGTGTGTGTGCGTGTGCAAACTAGAGACAGCTTAATTCGTAAATTGATTAATACATGAATAAAAAGACCTAAAAATCGCATCAATACAGCGACCAACATAAAAGACGGAAATAAGGAAGAAAGCACACCAAAAGAACGAAAGGAAGGAGAGAAATGTATAAAGAGAAGGCAAAAATCGGAAGTGTGATTTGAAAATCACACAGATACCCATAAAAATGAAAATTTTCAACTTTGTAAACGCTCAAACAAACTATGAAAAAATGAAAAAGTATATAAGAAATTTCCAATCATAATATAACTAACAAAACGCACTCACTAATGAGATAAATAAGGAAAAGAGGCTCCCAAACGGATATATAGAAGAAAAGAGGAAAAGTAGCATTTTGAATATATATATATATATATATATATATATATATATATATATATATATATATATATATATATATATATATATATATATATAACAACAGAAAATATATCTTATCCGTTGGAGTTGATTTATCATAGTTAATAGAGCTGTTCATATTAAAAAAATTTTGAAGATATGTATCCTTGTAAGTAATATATTCAACGATAATAAATATTCTTTGTTACTCAAGGACTCTCTTTTGAATGATCTCCTGTTATTACACATTGACATTAAGAGACTGTTTTTGTTTGTGATCATTGGAAGGCAGTTGGGTCACCATTGATTCAATTGTTGACCATTCCATAAAGTTTTGAGAAAGTTGAGGATTACATCTTTGAGGAAACAACAAGATGAGTTACGTAGAAAAAAATTTCCATCACAACAATGCAATTGCAATTTTCTCTATTGTAGCAGGGGCTGCCTTACGATAATTTTGTTAGGAAACCTCACGTATAATAAGCAAAAGGTGGGCTGAATGGATGAACATATTGATAAGAAGATTAGTCACTCGTGAATTTTTATGTATACACATGTTGAGGTGGGGAGACTATAACAGCAAGCAATAGATGGATAGGTAGGCTGGCTAAAATAGACTGGTGTATAGATAAGTAATGGTTAAATATCATCATCATCAACATCCTCTTAGCGTCCAACGTTGTACATAGACTATACTCAACATTCGTCAAACATCTCCATCTTATATCTGCCGATCATACTCTTTTATAGAATCATTGGGATCCATACTGTTAGTTGCGGTGTCGTGCCGTTGTGCAATATTTTTGCAAAATCTAGATAATTGTCATACTTCTGTATGAATTCTGAAATTGACTCTTTTCACCCACCGTGACAAAAACAAGAACAAGACTTAAATGAGGTGTATGAAGGTCTATATATCTAACCCACATTCCTCCAACATGATTTGAATTCACAACCGACTAATTGCCAGCAGGTTCATTGGCTCGGTTGAATTGACAAGACTTGGGTATGGACGAAACTTTATTATATAGATATAATCGGCCTCATTTCATCCTAATAAATAAATACGTTCTAGGATAAACATTTCAGTATCTTTTCTGTCTATTACATTCTAAGAATAGTTATAGTAATCATTTTCAATCAAAATATAAGGCAACTGACCAGCAGTAGCCTGTTTTTTTTCTGTTCGTTTTTTTTATAACTATTTAGTCCCTCCCCCAGTGGAGGTTCTCTGGTGTGAAGTGTAGAAGTGCATTAGGAATAGAATTGATGAATTTGCCTTCCTTAAGAACATGTCTCTTAGCGAACCCAAAGCAGCATGATATATTAGCAGAGATCAACTTGGAGAAGTTGGTTGATGCCGGTCTCTTAAAGCGAAAACAGTTTGGTCATCTATTCCCCACAGTAATTTATTTTCGCATTCAAACTTCATATCGGTCAGAAAAAGGATCCAAATGTTCAGGCTTCGATAAATGACCAAAAGCGTGATCCAGCGAGATCCTCTGAGAAGATACGTGGCCTTTCTTTTTATTGCAACCTTTTGCTTTTTTTTATCTCTTCCTTCTTTCTACCTGTTCGACTTTTGGTTAAAAACCATCAACAAAACTGTCAACAAATGTAAGAATAGGTTTCTTCAGTTTTCATATTGGTTCCACTGGCTTGCTGGCAATACGTTTCGAGGGCTGAAACATTTACTCCTTATAATTTCTCGGAAAAAGATGTTTTTCTTTTCTGAATGTCCCCGCTAAATAGGTTTTTAGAGAAAGATTCAATTTGAAATGTAATTTAATGTTGAATTGGTCGGTTACTTTGTGCATTCTTGTTTTTTTTATTATGACTTTTAGAGTGATCCCTGTTTAGCAAAAATTTATATGAGTATTTTTTTCATAATTGATCATTCCCAACGCAGCATGCTGTTAAAATGAATTGATCCTGTGACGGTGTCTACCAAATGACTTCCTAGGCCAAAATCTCGTCATTTCTCTTTTTTTTTTTATCTCTCTGCTTTTGAGGGAACAATTTTTTTCTGATTTTTTTTTCTCCGATAGCAATTCCTCGAAAATACTTTCTTTTTTTTATCTCTCTCTCTCGTATTTTCTTCTCTCGGCCATTTTATTCTTTCCTTTATTGTCTCAGGATACGTTTTTCTTTCTTGTTATCCTTGCTTTCTTTACCCCTTTCTTTGTTATGTTTCATTTTTTCTCGTTTTCCTGTCCTTTTCTTTCTTTCCCCTTCTGTACCTGAACGCTTTATCGTCTGTTTTGACCCTCACTATATTTCTTCTCTTTCTTTTCTTTTCTCTATATGATTTACAAACTATTTTTTATCCATTCTTTCTATTTTCCCTTCTTTCTCCCTTTCCGTCTTGGAATACTTCACACTCCATTTCGATTCTCTCTTCATTTTTCCCCTTCTCTTCTCTTTTCATCAATTCTTCCCTCCCCTGCCTCTCATTTCCTCTTTACCTTTCTTGCTTTCTGAATATAATCCAAACTCCCTTTATTCCCACCCATCTACTGCATTTCGAATATTCCTTTTTTTTACATTATTTTTATTTTCCTCCCCTTTTTTCATTCATTCATTCATTCATTCATTCTTCTTCTTCTTCTTCTTCTTCTTCTTCTTCTTCTTCTTCTTCTTCTTCTTCTTCTTCTTCTTTTTCTTTTTCTTCTTCTTCTTCTTTTTCTTCTCCTCCTTTTGCGTCTTTTTCTGCTTCTCTTTCGTCTTTTTCTTCTTTGTCTTTTTCATCTTCTTCATTTTTTTCTTCTTCTTTCTTTCGTCTTCTTCTTCCTCTTCTTTTTTGTCGTTTTCCTCTTTTTTTTCTCCCCCTCACTTTCCTCCCTTTCTCCCCTCCACCTTTCCACTCCCCCATTTCTCCATCATTCTGCGCACTCTTTCGATTCATCCCTGATTTCCCCTGATTTTCTTCATTTTGTAAGTGCAGTTTTCTATTTCCATCATGTTTGCTCCTATTTTATTTGCAATATAAAATCGACCCAATGGTCCACCATGTAAATCCCCCTTCGTATATCTGGGCCAAACCAATCGCATGCATGTTCAGCCAGCCGAGAGCTAAGTCTTCTACCCGAGTTAGTTTTCAGCTTGACCTTACGGTCACGCTATTCCCGATGTTCATCAATGAAAATGTCACCGATTTTACTGCTATTGGTCAGTCCAAATTGAAGAAGATGAGCGATTGGAATATATTGCATTTATTGTTCAGTCCTTTTCACAAGGGAAAGGTGTCGTTCCTTTGTTATACAGGACTTATCATACGTTTTCGAAGGAACGCACTTTTTGTTTACAAGCCCTAGTTTTGAAAGTTCGAAATGGTACTTTCATGTCAAGACAACTACACTTTATTACAAACAGTACGACAAGCCATGTGTTTTCTAATGTTTTGTTGTTTTACGTGCTAAACTTCTGGATGATATGTTTTCCTTTATCGAATCGACTTCATGAATGGAAAGATTATTTTTTATCCCTCTACGATGTGGTTCAGAATCGAACAAACAAATTGATTTGGTGAATTCATATTCGATTGTTTTGAAGAATTGTTATCCCACTTAGTTGATTTTGATTCCCATACCCGAAATCCACAATGGGTCTTGCACTCCTGGCAAAAAAACGTATTGTTCTACAAGATGGGTTTTCTACTATGAGATCCCTATATTTACCCAATGAGCTCCAGTATTGGTTCGAAAAGTGACAATCAACCCCACAACACTGGCGAACCGATCTTCAAAATGAAGTTACTTTAGTGATTGATCAGTATGAGGTCAATCAGTTCAATTTTGTACAGATTAGTATTTCAAGTCCTATGTACTTCCTAGTCAACTTTTGTCCTCCAGATTAAACCCCATTAATAAATATTCAACTTGTACTTGCAACTCCTGCATTATTACTAGGAGTGATTCATTTTTTAGCCTCTATTACTCCTCCACAAGAAATGCAGAGGAAATAGTGGTCGTATTTAATATTCATCCATTTTTTTTCATCCCCCAAAAGTCAATGTATCGCTTTTCCGCAACCAATTTCTATTGACTATGCACAAACGATTATAGAAAATTCAACAATTTCTTTCTCTTTACGCTACTGCATTTTAAAATTACAGACATTAAATTTTGGTGGAAACCAATGAAAGGTCCCCAACTGCTGTGACTACTATCAAAATGAGTATTAACAAAAGCTATATCTAACAGCAATGATTACTGCCACAATTGATGTTACGTTTTTTTGGCGTGAATCGATAAATTCTCCCCCATGCTAGGCTTATCACTGGTATCTCCACTATATTCTATTATCTGCTGCTTCTCATCCGCCCACTCCCCACCATTGTCCTATTTCCCCTTTAAAATCTCCAGGGTCTTTTTAATACACTGAAACTCTCTTTCTATTGGTATAAATGGTTCTATTCTTTTAATGCCATCAATGTAGGCCATAATAATTCCGGGATACCTTTCTCCTTAATGGAAGGTTCTATACATCGTGTAATGAATATCGTTATCTGATGATTTGTTTCACACAACCCATCCCACAAGTGACTACTATTGAGAATCTAATCCAATGTTATATTCTGATACTGTTGAAACTTACGCGTACTGTTCATTATCTTAGTATTTGCTGATTCCAATGACAAGAAAAATCAGTTATATAATAATTTCTATCACTCTTACTACTAGACTATTATATTTACTTTTGACTATAATTTGTGTCATCCTTTTTTTTCTACAACTAACTCATCTGGGCAGCTAATCAAAAGCGCAGATCTAAAATCAAAAATGCTCAACTCATGTCATCCTTGGCAGGAAATCCAGTTTGTATGAATAATAAACATGGAAAACTACCAAGGTTTCAGGTGGGTAAGATATGTTTCTACAGCGAAACCCTTACTTTTGGATCGAATAGTCCATGGTTACGGACTGAGAACCATGAATTTCACCCTGTTCATTATGAAATATTGGTTGCTGAAAACGCATTTTTTCTTTTCTTTTCCAGGTTTCATGTCGTAGGATGTAGTATGAAAGAGTGATCCATAACTGTTCTATGTCTATTGCTGTCCTTACAGCACAATCCAGTCAACCCATTGATGTTGTTTTACCACTGAGAGCATGGGAGATCTCTATTTCACTTTACATCGATATATCCTCGTAGTAGTGTTCAGAAGACGTTATTTACTCTTTAAATATCCCTTTTTCTTGAAGATGTTTGGTGTTTTCTTCTTATTCTGTCTCTGAAGCACTTCCTCGTTGGTTGTTTCTCAGGCTATGTCAGTTCCTACATTCTGTACATAACCACATCTCTAATTTTATGTACTACGTTTTTTAAGTGTTGTTTGTTATTGTCCAGTTCTCAGCTTCATATTATAGAGAACACTATTCATAGAATGTTTCTTGTTGAAAATTCGTTATGCAATTGATATTCAATGTACGGCTTCTTTTTTGTTTTTTTCCGTCTTCTTGTTGAAATACTTGTTATCCGCACTTTCTTGAAATATTGAACTTAGGGTCATTTTTTTATACTAACAATGCTTTTTTTCTATACATTTATCTTCCCAGCCATGCATCTGATTCAGTATTCCTAGCATTCACTCTGCTGTTCCATCTATAAAGACTGTGTCGTTGGGTGTTTCGAGCAGCAGACGTTAAATCCACCTATATTCACATATCCCATACCTTTCTTTTTTCAATGCCAACTTTAATCCTGGATTTCAACAGAGTATTCATACAGGTTTTGTCCATATTTACCAAAGACTCAAAGTTGAAATTCCAAAAAATCGGAATCCCTAACGATTGAAATCGACTAAAACTCATTTCTAAATGTTCAAAATCTCAAAAGTGTTTAGTCTACATTATTTATGGAATAACTCTTAAAATACATCCATTTCACAGTTTTGGAATCTTCAGTAAAACAAAAAATCACGTTCATCAAACGGGAAAAAAATCCCAAATTCTAATCTCGGCTCCCAACCGTAACCAATCGTTTGGTCGATAATAATTAAAAAAAAACAAACTGTACTGCAGTAGGGAATACAGTGAAATATTGATGAAACACTTAAATCAAATACCAGTGAGAGGATCAATATAAATGTCCGGATTGCATGATACCAATCATTTTTTTAGCCTTTAAGTATAATTGAATTTTTCGGGAATTTAACTCTCAGGATCTTAGCATAACTTGATTTATACAATCGTATCAGTTCAAAAAAGGCCATCAAGTAGCAGACTGTATATGACCAACGAACTGCTCATGCATTTATAGCTCAACATTGGTTTCTAAAATTTCGAAACGGAGACGGGATTTTTGATGATGAAAAAGGTCATGAACCTCCCTCTATAATTGCTGACATCCACTTGAGGCCAACTACTGAGATGGGCCTATGCAAACCAGCTGGATAGGATGCAGAAGGGGTACATTTTAACCATTCTACTGTTTTTTTTTTCATTTGCATCAACTTGGAGAAGGACAATTGCTAGACAAATGGATACCGCTCAAGCTGAACGAAAAAAAAAGAATTGCCGATACAAAGTCTGTTTAGCAACAAAAATGGCTCATTCCCTGATTGCATTTTGACATGTGACAAAAAATTGGTTCAGTGAAACAGTCTAAACTTGTGCTGTGATGGACACGGATGGTGCTCAATAACAGAAGAGCATACCTGCATCAAACGAAAATTATGCTAAATGTTTAGCATTTGGTAGTTGGAATGATCTACGATAACTTCTTGAATCCAGACAAAACCATCGAAAGATTGAAGTATTGCCAGGAAATTGATGAATGCACAGAGAGCAGCAACTAAATACCGCTTTTCGTAAGAAAAGATAAGAAATAAACACATGAGTATATCATGTATTGTATGAATGGAAAATGATAGAATTGAGCTTGATGCTCGTTGGAGGAGGCTTTTGATCAAGTCGCAGCAAGAATAAGTTAAATATTGCTTTTTTTTGTTCGTCTGACGATCAATACTATTGGTGTCATTTACTTTGATCAAACAACATGTTTTTCACTACTTATTGAATATTGTCAATATATGTTGCAATAGTATTGCATTCGCTAAAGTATAATTCAATGCCAACGTTACGGTAGTGATCTAGCTTTTTTTTTCAGATAAACTCGAAGTGGACATCAAGATCGTTATAACGTAGCTAAGCATGATGTCTACGATGGCATTGTCTCAAGCTCCAAGCGTGACCAAAACTACCACTTTTGTAATCTACTATACGTGTTCCATCAACTAAGCTACCACACCTTTAATGCTGTTAGAATAATCTAATTGTCAAACTGTTTCCTTATTTTCCCTGATAGCTCAGCATTATATCAACCAATTTCACTTACGCTAATGTTTGAATGATAGTATCTTTCAAAGATGATTATAAGTTTAATTTTATCATATGTGCTTGTGGTTTTTTCAGTGATCCTGGCTTTACCGTTTGGTCTACCGGCTTAAAGATTTGCAACAGTTCTCCACTAAGCTCCTTCTGAAAATGTTGCTAATTTCTTTTTTTTGGAGAGAAGGCGTTTTGATATTTCGGGGATGATTTTCTAGAGCGATTTGTGATTAATTAACTAGTACTCCAGTAACCCATTCTAAAGATGTTTTTCTTATTCTTGGAAAAAGGGATGTTACAAACTTTATGGTTCTTATTCTGACGGTTTTATCTATCATATTTACATTTACAAGCTTACAAATGTTTCTACATGCTTTTCAGTCGATTTAAGATGTTTTCTACTTGGAAGAGACGGGTTATGTCTGGATTATTTTTATGATGGAACAACAATCCAAAAAAATAGTTTGAAGTATAGAATAACATATTGACAGAATCCATTACTTCTTGATATGTAATGATATTCAAAAACACTCGCCATCTTCGGCAGTCATTCTGTTTTGGCTATAGACAGAAAAATTTGCATCGATACTCCACTAGACCTCGTCTAAAATGTCTTTGGAAGGAAAGCAATTTTTAACATGTTGTACTTTGCTCGGGTGAGTTTATGAACAACATAATTATCATCTAGGGTCTAATTATCCCTACAAGTCTTTTTTTTTTTTTTTTTTTTACTCATATCATATGTTTACTGTGGAAAACGCCAGCGATATTGTAAATTGACCAAAGAATAAGTATGGCAAGAATGAATTCCATTCTTGCCATACTTATTCTTTGGTCAAATTTTTTTTTTTTTACTCAACTTGAAGCTTTGAAACTTTTTTTATATTATTGACTTTGATTTATATTACAAGTTGGTGGAAACACGTCTCATCTTCGAACTTCTCTTAGGTAAGTTCTTCTCACAAACGGTTGCAAGTGTTATCCTTACTAAGTAATTTTGGTAAATATCATAAATATATATATATATATATATATATATATATATATATATATATATATATATATATTGGAGCAATGTTCTACAGACTGGTGATAGGTATCTTCAAAGGGAGTGTCCACGTACCACTGGAAGGAAAAGCGTAGATCATCATCAGTCTTTCAACGTCCGTCGTTGGACATAGACCTTCCCCAGGATTCGCCACACTTCTCTATCATGGGCATTGCGGAGCCAGCACTTCCTGGACTTGTCTAGCTCGTCGCACCATCTAATATTCTGCCAGCCTCGGTTGCACATGTGATCAGGGGGATCCATGTCGTGAGTCGCAATGTCGTCAATAGAGGGCTCTGAAAAGGTAACTGCAGATAAGCGGAACATTTTGAAGGAAAATTAAAAATTACAAAAATCATACCTAAAACATTTTCAAAAACTGTTATGTTGTATATACAGTTTTTGACGTTTTTTGACAAGATTTGTCAACATTTGTTCCCGTAAGGAAACCAGTTGTTCAGGATATTATTTTACATCTAACAAAGGACAAAGACTAACCTGTTCAGAAAATCGATATTTGAAGTTGATACTAGCAATGCATTGAAGTTTGATCTTATGTTTATTTCCTTGAATCACGATACACTTTTCCTTTCTACGTTCGATTTTTCTAGCGCTTCTGTGGTTTCTTCTAATCTATCTTCAATTTTTCATCTCTGCCTTCATTTTCATTTTGTTTTCCTGACATCCTTTCTGCTTTTTATTGTTTTTCTTTCTTTCTTACCAATTCTTTTTTATATTCAACTCCTTCTTTTTTCTTTCTCCCCATCCTCTTTTTTATTTCCTTTTTTCTATCTTTCTTTCTTTCTTCCTTTCTTTCTTTCTTCTGGATTACGTTACTATTCGTTTGTCAAAAATTTCATTCGTCTTATCCATATTATGCATCGTCTGACACGGTTAAAAACAACAGTTGTATCTGATGATGTTTTTCTTTCACATGCAGAGGAACAGAATGTTTAAATGAATTCGCTTTGCTAGTTTAACACTATATTCATTTGAAATATTACAGTTTTACATCTCCACAAGAATTAATGAGGCCATATTTTTTCATTTTTTAAAGTTTTTTTTAACTGAGTTTTGGGCTTTTGGACGAACCAATACAAATCCTGACAGTGTAACAACGTGATAAAAATGTATCAACCACCAGTGCCTGTTCTTGAGAATAAATCGCAAATACATCAGCCACGTCTCAGACCAATCACACTCACCTATAATTCGATGTGTGTTTTAAAAGTCTCCAGATTTAATATTAACGACGGAGCTAACCTGGGGCCAAAAATGACTCACTCTTTTTCGAAGCATCGCCCTTGAAACTTGCACTGATAACCAAGCATCTCTTCCGCTTTCATAAACAGTATGTGAAATCTTCTTTAAGCTTTTGCTTGTTTTTGTAACGGTATGAAATCTTTTTTGGTGAAAGCCTCAAGTCACAAATCAAATATCGACTATGGGTAGGGGGAAATCATACCAAAAAAAAAAAAATGCCCCCGGCGGCAAGAATAGACAGACTTAGCCCCACACATGGGATATAAATAATTGTCCGATTGATTGCTATTATGCAAGGAGGGTTCATAACCCATTCTTGTCCAACTCAGAGTGGCTCAACGCTCTTCTGGCATTTTTTGTTCTGGTAATTTTTGAAAGATTGCAAAAGATTGAATATCGTGAGTCATCTTTATTCATAATAAAAGACAAGATTTTGAAAGAATACGAAGATAAAATATTAGATTGAATATCATATTAAAGGTGACACAAAACACTAAGAATTTTTAATAAAAATAGAAGAAATAATAATGGAATTCAAATCATAAAAATGATCTTAAACGCAATATTCATTTGAGTTATTACTCTTCTCATTCATCCGAAAATGAAATTGGGAAAATGGCACCATTTTCACGGTCTGTTTATTTTTTTTTTCATCGATTCATTTTTTTCGTGTGTTATATTAATTAATAAAAACCAAGGAGAACGAGATTTAAAAAGAATACGTTTAAAAAGCTGTTTATTCTTCCATCGATTTCTTCTTGAAATGAATTTGTTTGTCTTTACCTCTATCTCTATTTGTGCAGTGTCCTTTTTGTTTATATAATTCTCGATATTCGAGGACAACCCTAATGTGCAAGCATAAACATGAATTGAGCATTGGTGTTACCTGGCTGATAGTGCCGGCAATTGAATGTATTGTACTGCAAGAGCATTGCATTCAAAATGACCAAACAGGTCATGTTTTACTTTTCAGGGTTTTGGCAAAAAAGCATTGTTCAGGTATTCTAGCCCAAATCCACATTTTAGAATCGATTTGTTTCGATTTCTGGATTTTCCAAACGGGTTTTCAGTTCGAGGGTGAGATTGAGAAAAACACATCGAGCCAGATTCCGACAGACGTCTAGTCAAACTGTTTTACAAAATGTGAAGGATTCTGGTACAAGTGACAAAGGTCTCATGGGGAATACTGAGAGTGAAATGTCATTGTAGTAGGGCTATTTTATCATTATTTTCAAATGGATAGATACTCTTTAGACAAATCTTTTATATGAAAGATTTGATGTATTAAAAACTGTAAACCGAAGCTGTCAGCAATACTTCCAACTTAGGTTTCTCCAGTTTATGAATTGGTTGGCTTTGTATGCATGTGGTGCAAGTACGGGCCGTTTTTTTTTCAAAACATCTTTTTATAATATTACTATCCCAATGTTAATTTATGCTAAATTGATCTCTTTGTTCGTGCTTGACAGCGTTCATGCTTTTTCAGCGACCAAGCGAAAGGAACAGAATTCATTATTTCATTTTCAAATTCTCATTTGATCACCCACAACACGACATGCTGCCAAGATATGTTGGTCACGTGATAGTTCCTACTCAGTGACTTACCAGATCACGTTGTTTTATATAATCTACCCGTAATATGACTGATCACAATGATAGTATATCTCAGACATTTTACGTCCAAATTTCGTTTCATTTCTCATCTTTTTTACAGATTTCTGCAAGTTTGCATAACCTTTTGGTTTTCAAAAGGAGATAAAGAAACTTGATTGCAAGCGTGTTGTCATAAAAAATGATTGAGAAGAATAGATTCTTGGTTGTAACAACGATCAACAGACAACAAGAACAAGAGTAAGAGCCCAGTGATAGAGGGTGCATTAGAACAAATGGTTGAACAACTGAAATTTTAGTTAGCTTCATGCAATTAGAATGTTGAAGCAACACTTTCATTTTATGAGAAGTTGAGCGAACATATAGGACCCGAAGATGAATGAAATGGTCGACGAATACATCTATGTCTGGAACTAAACACAAAGTCTAGATAAATATTTCAGTGTTGAGCAAAGAAAAAAAATAATTGATAAATTCAAAATATAACTATTTCAGTTTGAACATTATTATATATTTTCTTTTGAGTCGCTTTTTATCACAAATTATTCAGGCTTATATATATATATATATATATATTTTTATATATATATATATATATATATATATATATATATATATATATATATATTTATATATATATATATATACATATATATATATTCATATATATATATATATATATATATATATATATATATATATGCTAAAAAGCTATGATTTGATTTCTTCTATGAACTATTTTCAGATATTATCGTCTTTGTTAAACTTCTTTAGAAATGAAAATGTTTTTTCGTCGTCAAGATTCATTGATAAGCTAGATTATACCGTAGTAAGTGATATGATTTTGGCGTTTCAAGATTAGCAAAATTCACTGGTTAAACTGTATCAGCATATTCTTAAATAACAGTTCACTTGAGTCGAAATTGACAAAGTTCAGCTAGCGTTCACGCATATCACTTAATCATTGAAATACCCTCCAGAGAAAACAAAAAAAAAACAAGTTGAAGGAAATTGAATGAAGCTTACATATAAATAATTATCTTGTCTTTTAAAAAGTCACTCCTTCAAGCGGTCGATTTAGATAATAATCAGCAAGAAACTCAGTCATTGTCACTTGATATTTATAAATCAATCAGCAGACAGGCAGACAAGAAATGGTTTCTGTAATGTAATAAACAATGACACTTCGTAAAGAGAGAAACCTCAGAAAGTGTTCAGAATATTGAATTAGTTTTTTTTTTGTTACAATTGTTCTTTCATTTTTTAAATTATCTTTTATAAAAAAATCAGTGCAGTTTGCTTTCTTCTCGATAGAGACGATCAACCCTGTCAGACTTAATTGTACGAATTATGATCATAATCAGTCTATTGCTGCACAGAGACCTTTCCCATATCCTTCCATGGCGACCTCAATTGTGCTAACTTCCGCTGTTTTGCCGGCAAACCGTTAAATTTCATCCTTTTATCTCGCGTATGTTTTCTTCTAATTGTTTGCTGTTCCATGGACAACCAGTGAACCTTTTGCTCTGTTTATCGTCATATGTTCTTCAAATTACCCGTCTATATCCATTTCTCTTTTCTGATAATCTGTATAATATCCTCCGATCTAGTTCCTTCTACAATAATTGTTGATTTTAAAAAAAGTTTTTTTTTTCAGTTATTCCTGTCTTAAGTAAACGTGTTTGTCAACTTTTTCAAAAACCTTGCTCTCTACTCTTATATTTTTTCCTTTCTTTTTTTTTTTTTTTATTGAACATTACTTTTGGTATCCATTTCACGAATGATCAATGCAAACCTGATTCATTGTTTGATCGATGATAAATATTGTAGAATCCATTCAAGGTTTTAGAATGTATATTACGTGAAACTGTTATCAGATTGCACGATGTGAACTTCAGATACATTTCTATGATTTTTCTAGCACTGCACGAGTTGGCGCTCAGAAATTTAGGACCAACGTAAGATATAGATATAAACAGTGGGAAGTGGACATAAAAGAGTTAAGACAGATCATGACAATCGTTCAGCTCATGTTTTCCCACAGTTGGGATGAAGGAATGAAAAATCAAATACAACCTATGACGAATACAAAATAACGAAAAGCAACACTTGGTCTTTTTTCAATCTTTATTTTGATCTTCGAGGCGTACCATATGACTCACCAAGCCAGTTGTATGCCATTCAAATATTTCAAAATAAACTCTCTGCTGACTTTTTTTCTGAAACTATCAGTCAAAACTAACAGCTTCAACGTCATCTAAATAAACATATATTTTCTTCATTTTTTAAGTAGGTCAACTTGCTTAAGTATCTACGTAAGTATCTACGTATGGCAGGCAGCATCAATTGAGTTAGAGGACTGAAAATGCAAATATCTACTCTTTATGAGTATATATATGAAAATACGTTTTGTTTTTGTTTTCCAAAGTTTACCTCAACATAAGTTCTTTCATCATCTTCATCATCATCAGTCTTTTAGCGTCCGTCGTTGGACATAGACCTTCCCAAGGATTTGCCACACTTCTCTATCATGGGCGTCACGGAGCCAGTACTTCCTGAACTTGTCTAGTTCATCTCTCCATCTAATATTTTGCCGGCCTCGGTTGCGCATATGGTCTCGGGGAATCCATGTTGTGAGTCGTGATGTCCATCGATTGTCAGCCATTCTTGCAACATGGCCAGCCCACCGCCACTTGAGATTTTTTATGGATTCTATGATGTCTCTAACTCCCGTCTTTTCCCGGATGTGCTGTGCTGTCTTGTGGTCTCTTCATGTGAGGCCCAGCATTATTCTTTCATGTGCACGTTGCATGGTTCTCAGCTTACGGGTCTGTTTCTTGGTTAAGTTCCATGTTTCAGCTCCATAAATGACTATTGGGAGGATGCATTGGTTATACACCCTTCTCTTTAGGATTAATGGGATCTTATTATTTTTGAAGGTTGAGCTAGCTCTGCCAAAGGCTTGCCATCCCAGTGTGATTCTTCGCTTGATTTCTTCTTCTTTTGAGGGTCTCATGGAGATTCGTTGCCCTAGGTAGATGTAGTGGTCTACTTTCTCGAGTTCTGTGTCCTCGATTTCGATCTTAGTGTTCTTATCTCCAATGTGGTTGTTGCACATGATCTTCGTCTTGCTGAAGTTCATGTGTAGGCCGACTTTCTTGCTCTCCTCATTTAGTTCATCTATCATTAGTTGGAGGTCGTGTAGGTTCTCTGTGAAAAGGGCTATGTCGTCTGCGAATATGAGGTTGCTCAGATACTCGCCGTCTATTTTAATTCCTTTACTCTCCCAGTCTAGCCTTCTGAAGATCATCTCGAGGCAGGCTGTGAAGAGTTCAGGTGAGCTGGTATCGCCTTGTCTTACTCCCTTCTGGAGCTGGAAGGGGTCCGAGTCTTTATGTAGCCTGATAAATGAGCTGCCGTGATTGTATATATGTTTCAACACTTCAACATATACTGGATCTACACCTTGCTGACTGATGGCCTCCATGATCTTAGGGATTTCTACAGAGTCGAACACCTTTTTGAAGTCGATAAATGCTACGGCAAGTGGTAGTCTATACTCTGCTGCTTTTTCTTTCAGTTGATTTATCGAGTGCAGGTGGTCCATGGTCGAGTAGCTTCTTCTAAAGCCAGCCTGTTCACGTGGCTGGTTTTCATCGAGTGTTTTTGTGATTCGGTTGGTGATGATCTTGTGAAAAGTTTATATACACAGTTGAGCAGGCTTATAAGCCTATAGTTGTTGAGGTCTTTCGGGTTTCCTTTTTTATATAAAAGCATTATGATAGCAGTATTCCAATCGTCTGGGACTTTACTGTGTTTTAGACACAGGTTGAAGAGGACGGCCAGTTTCCTATTGATGATTTTACCCGCTTATCGGAGTAGGTCGATGGTGATGTTGTCTGGTCCAGGGGCAGTTCCTTTCTTCGTCTGTTTAATGGCTTCCTTCACCTCCCACGGGGTTACTTTTGGGAAGTCCTCTAGTTGTTTGCCCGTGTCTTGCGTATCTTGCTCATTGTTTTGCAGTCCTTGTTTGGAGTTCAATTTACAACTTATGCTGAGTTCGTCCCTTTAGTTTGTGTCCAGCTGCCTTCACGTATGTTTTTTGAAAATTTGGACATTCTAGGGATCACTATCAAACAAAAATTGAGAGAAATAAGAGGTTCATTGATTCTCCTTTTCTCCACCTTTCAATTGAATATCCCACATACAGCGTATGATAAAAATACCTCGGTGACCTGACGGTTTCCATTGTTCAATACATTTTTTCTATTTTTTCAGGAGACCTTGATTTGTATGACTACACTATCTATTGTTGTTGCTGTTGTTGTTGTTGCAATGTTGCTGCTGTTGTTGTTGTTGCAATGTTGTTGCAACGTTGTTGCTGCTGCTACTTCTGTTGTGACATTCAGGACCAAGAGATTATTCATTCTGGAGTCTGTTACGTTGGTGTCAGGCCGAATATGTAAGGCACTGTGTTTCGACCCCGCTGTAAGAGTTTACGAGACTAACCCATGTTATACATGAGGTAAACCAATTATTATTCTGAGTCTTGAATTTGTTCAATGCAGGGATACATGCCTTGGGCACGCAGAGAGGATTGGACTTATTATGATCTCTGAGATTAGCTCGTTCAATAGAGATGTGTTTAAGTAGGTATTTACTAGGCGAAACGTGGATTAGTTCCATGAGAACAGAGTTCCAAATTAGAGTTGAACTTATTACCGTGGAAATGTTTGCAAGGTTTGCTTGCTAAATATCGCCCCAAAGTGAGGCGCCTGACTGACTCACGTAAACTCTTTGTAATTAATCTTGATATTTTCTGACTGCATTCGGCAATCATTCATAGATAATTCCACCTTAGTACCCACGGTTTTTCCACCGAAATGGCGACTCTAAATAAACAAATCAAGACAAAAATTTAATAACAAAGGAAAAGTTTTCTGAGATTAATTGGGTTTTTTTCTTGTTCACTGAGGAGTGGCTTTTTTTTCATTATTTAAATACTGTAGGCAAAATGCCAAAAGAAACATTGAATGGTCGAATAGCTGAGGTCCAACAACAGGAAGACACTGTAATGGCTGAGTAAATAATCTGATTATATTCTTTCCTAACTAAAATCCAAAATATACATAGAATGCAGCAATGTTTTCCAAGTAGGGCCTTTGAAATCTTCTTACACTGAAATATACCTGTGCTGTGAGTTTGGATTCTCCATATTTCGGAATATTGCCTTAATTTATGAAAAGTAATCCCCATTAGAAAGCGATTCCATGACCTGTGCAAAATTTAATCCATGTTCACTATGTCCCAAACCAACTCTTATATGAAGTTTTCCCGAAAACCATTGAAACTTCCCGGGGATACTATGGACAAACATGTGTTAATACGTATGAATTTGTAGAAAATGAATTTAAAAATACTCGATCGGTGGGAGATTCTTGGATTTGCTCAATTATTTGACGAATTCGATTACCGCCAATAGTCCATCCCTAAAAGATTTATGGAAATTAATGGACCACTTTCAGAAATATTTTGTAGAGAGCTAAACAAGTATAGAGACATAGTTTTGAATGCATATGCCTCTTCCAATTTTTTGATTGAAGGATATGCATTATATGAATGGGTTTTACTGTAGAGAGTTCGATTCTAACTATTTCAAATACTGATGATGCGAAAAATGATATCATCTCCTGCAAACTGAGGACATCTCTATTTGTCTGCATGCACTGTTGAACTTGGAATTTACCAGATATATTGGTCATCAGACATGTTAAAGCAGTGTCCAATTTGAAATTGTTTGGCTCAGTAATTTTCGAGAAATTTAATGAGGATAGAATGAAAGTTAAATGATATAGATTTTCTAAATAGTTTCTATGAATTATCTCCCTGTTGAAGTATTGCAGGTACTGATAAAAGTCAACAGTTTCAACTGATGTAGAAATTCTTAAAAAAATAATCAAGCACTATAAGAAAAGTGATTTATTCTAAAGCAAGTATGCCGTAGCCTAATTTCCAATGAAAACCTACAAGCTTTAATGCCCCCCCCCAAAAAAAGATAATGGAGAAGGCTGAGGAGGGTACTTGAATATTGAGCTGGCTAACAATCAGTCGATCTTTGGTAAAAGCCATCAAATTCTATTGGTGAAGAATACCGAGGAGTATGCTACAATATTGAAATGTCTCCACGCCACCTGCTCTTTGCGTGGGGACCACCGCTTACCAACGAAAGTAGATATCCTCATAATAATGAATAAAGCATACTGAGAAGTTTTGCTATCACGTGAATTCAAGCCAGAATCATTAGATACAGATAATATGAAGACTCTAAACAATGAAATTTGGAGAGAAAATGTGGAAAGCTTCATAGCTTTAAACACTTAATGTATAAAAGAAATTTTTCCCAAATGAATGTCATTTCAATCAATTATATTGTAATATCTGTTAATGTAAATTATATATACGTATACACATATATATTCAGGCTTTGCTGAGTCAGTACTATTCAAACTTGTCTTATTTTCAGTCGGATATTTTTTTGCATATGATTCGTGGTAATCAAAGTTGCAAGTATTGATGTTCAGCATTTTTCTACAATTCTTCCAACACTACCAGATGATAACCATTTTAGTTTTTGAAATGGATTTTATGATATCACTGAGTCCTGTTTTGACTCCAATACGCAATAACATCTTGTGATCTCTCCATGTGATTTAAGCATTATTCTCTCCCGTGCACCTTATATGATTATCAGTTTAAGGGTCAATATAATGGTTAGGTTCCATCAAAAAACTCAGAAGCAGGTAATTTGGAATCTCTAGAACCGTCTATTGTTCATTTGTTTAGAAGGCCTTTTGAGAACATTCATTGCAAACTGAAAATACGTGGTGCCTTCCGCTCCAGGTAAATAGAAAATTATTTCCTCAGAATATTAATACTTTTCATTCGTAATCATTTTCTTTATACTATTCTTCCCTTTCAACCTTTTTTTTTGCCTCCGTTGATTGGAAAAAGAAAGTGGTATTGAATGGCAATATTGAGAAAATGTCTTTTGTTATGGAGTGTGCAGGCGCAGCATGTGTCAGGTTTTGTGTAAGATTGGCTTTTCGTGATTTCAAAAGGAGAGCTCAGCTGATAGCGAGCTGTTGTTGCAAATTACTTCAATCAGGGTAAAAAGAAGAAAGGTGTTACTCCAATTATTTCTTGCCCTGACTCCATCACTTCCGATCCATTCATGTGGAAACACTCCACCATTTACGTTTATTCTCCTTTATTTTCTCTAGTCAGGATTTTAACCTCCAAAAATTAGTCATTTTTAATATCTCAGGAACTATTGCTCAACTTTGATGTTCTAGTAATCAGCGGGGATCTAAGAATAAATGGGTCAACAAACATCCTCACGTGAGATCAATCATTGGGCATAGAAACACAATTGAATTTGGGTGATATATGACCGTCTAAATGCTTGATGTCTGAGCAGGCTAATTCTATATATCATGTATAGCGTTTTGACCAACAGTTGCATATACCATGTCTATTAGCTCCAGATTTGGCTACTTGCAACTTCTGTCTTTTTGGAAAAAAAAAATTAAAATAATCAGCCCATGGATGATGATACTAAAAGAAAACTTTGCTGACTTTTTTGAAATATGAAAAGGGGTGCAGAGACTCTTGTGTTGGTTTCGAAATATCCTCTGGACATTTTATCTCCTTTCCTCAATCCCTTGAACACTCTTATAAAAACAAAGATTTCTATCTTCAGTATACAGCCAACGCTTGTTGGAACGATTCTCTTTCGACTAAGACTATTCAATGACAGACGTGTTCTAACAGAATGCTTGCTTTTATCATAATCACCACCACTGCCATCATCATCATCATCATCATCATCATCATCATCATCATCATCATCATCATCGTTTTGCATCCGTCGTTTGACATAGAGAGGTTTTGAAAAAATCTTGGTAAAGATCTATCATGGTTATTGCAGAGCCAGTATTTTTCTTCACTTGTCCGGCCCGTCAAGTCAGCTTACTTTCGGCCAGCAACGTACCATGGTTCTTAATGTTGGGGTCAGTCTTTTAGCTATGTTCCAGCCCCATGGATGACAATTGGGATGATTCATTAATTGTAGGCCCTATCTCATAGGAACAGTCAGATTTTTTTTCTGAAAATCGAACCTACTCTGTCGAAAGCTTAACAACCAAGTGTCATTCTTTGCTTGATTGTGGATTTATTGTAGATGGTCTTATGTAAATGTAGGGGGCTGATTTTTTCGGCTTTGCGTTTTCGACTTTGGGTCTTTATTCTCAATGCATTTGTTTTTATATGACATTTGTTTTGCTGAGGTTCATGTTAAGCCCAAAATTTCGCTTCATTAATTTAGTTTGTCCAGCATTCTTTCGAGATCATCTATTCCGACTAAAGACGAGTACTGGAACTTTTATTATATAATGAATGAATCAATTACAAAAATATATATTGTTTTTGTTAAAATGAATTGAGCTCATTGCAACTGTAAAACATTTCTTACGATATTTAAGACTTTTCAATTTGTCAGATGAGAGCAGGTAAATGTTGATTTCGTAGGTGTACCTATCTATAAGAATGAGATAACTCTTTGCATATTTCTGACATAAGTATTGAAAAATTGCAAATTCTGATCTATTGGTAAGAAAACGATTACTGATCAGCTGGTCATAATTTTAGATCCTGGTTAGGGAATGTTAATTCTCAACTCTGAATTTGGTGAGGATTGTCGTTGTCAATCTTGTCTTTGTTCAGTAGGAAAACAAGGTTAACTCAAGGACTGTAATGGAGTTTTAACAAAGAAATTTTCTAAAGTACTTTTTGGTTTCTCATTCGTAATACACTTCGTATCAAATTCACCCGTAATAACAGAAAATCCGTTATAATGATTCCCCGAGGACGCTATAACAACTGGAGTCTACTGTAATTGTAAAATTCGAAATTTTCTTCATCAAACCTTCCTGGTAGACATTTCTAGATTTTATGAGAATCAACAGATGTACGAAAAAAAATAAGGCAGTCGATATTTTCGACAATGCCGCAAACTGACACTTGTGAATACTCGGTATCTTAAACCAGCATGATGAATGGCGTCAGTTTATTTCTATTTGTTATAGAATCTCCCTCACGTCCATTGCATTCATATGCGATGTATTGTATATAATTGTGTGAAATAACTCTGCAGGCGTTGGTTATAGGTTTATTTTTTGTTATTGACGATTGGAAATTGATTTATTTGTCAGTATCATTCTGTTTCTTTTGAATACAGATAATGGCTGCTTGGAGTAAAGGGTTGTTACCCTTCTTGATACTTCGGGGGTTTGTTTTCTATAATACAGATATATTGATGGGCTTTGCTGTTTATTGATGTGCTAATAGGAGGGAGAATTACTTCAACTGCCACCATTCCATCTCCATCTGGGACAGACGAGTTGCGAATAGAGGGAGAGGACTCGGAGTTGAGAGGAAAATGAATACTAATGTTGAAATAAAGGGAGGGTGACAATGCAAGACAAGAGAGGGATGGATAAGTTGGGTTGGTGAAGAAAATACTATGGGAAAGGTCACAGTGGAAAGGAGAAGAATGCAGAAACAAAGAAAGGAAGAAAGAAGGTGAGAAGAAAGGAGGAGGAATAACAAAGATAAACGACTAAGGAAAAATTTTGAGAGGGGAAAGAATAAATGAATTGAAGAAAGAAAAACAACAAAATAACGAGATAAGGAAAGAAAAAATGATGAGCAATAAGAAAAAATGGGTGTGCGCTCATGTGTGCGCGCATGAGTATATATATATATATATTATATATAGACACACATACACATGTGTATATATATATATATATATATATATATATATATATATATATATATATATATATATATATATAAGTGTGTGTGTGTGTGTGTGTGTAGATATATATATGGATGGATTGAGTGTGAACAGAGAGAGAAAATGGAAATTTATCCAGTATATATGTTATCCCGTGGAACATCTAAAATGTGATAGACTATGATTATTTCCCAAATAATCGAAAGATGGTTCAAAGTTAGTTATAAATATGGTAACAGGTAGAGTCAGCCAACTACAACTACTCCCTTCTTAACCAAATAAATATGTATAACTATATTTTCATTGGCTCTTAACCGACTTCAGAATTACTGCATTATTTTTATCGAAAAAATATCTGTAGATCAATTTCTATTGCAGAAAGATATGTGTTATATAAAGTTATGTCGTTTCGTTTTGACCGTTAGGGATAAGGATGTTATTTCAGCCAATTTTTTTTGGATTAACTGATGTTATGGATCAATAATATATACACACATTTAATGATTGTCGGACTTACTTTTTTTAATTAATACGAAATATGGTCATTGAGAAAAGGTCATTCAATAAAATGTTCTCCTTAAATGTTGGTTTTGGATCGTTCCAAATACGTAATATTTTAGTAAAAAACAAATTAGTAGTGAAAATCTACCTTATTTTGACGATAAGATTTGATATAATCCATATTTTGAACTCCGTCTTGAAACGTTTTGACACATCTTTCACCTAAAACATTCTTGAGTCTCTACCCTGTTAAACTGATTCGAGGCATAATATGCAAAATGACAGGGGTTTTATATTGCTGAAATATCAGATTTCTTGTTCAGTAGCGAGTGTTCAAAACAGCAGGACCTTACTCTAAAGAAAAACTGACTTTGTCACTAAATTGAATTATATGTTGGTCACACTTGCTTTTTAAGGATTTGCAATTCCATGCAGATCCAGGTTATGTCAAAGTGCTGAAACATATGCAAGCACATTAGCTCCTTTATCAGGCTTCATAATGACTCAGCCCCTTTTCAGCGCGAGGAAGAAGCAAGACAAGGTGATACCAGCTCACCTAAACTCTTCACAGCCTGCCTCAAGATGATCTTCAGAAGACTAGACTGGGATAGTAAAGGGGTTAAAATAGTTGGTAAGTATCTGAGCAACCTCAGTTTTGCAGACAACATTACCCTTTTTGTAGACCTCCAACGACGTACAACTGATGATATATGAACTAAATGAAAAGAGCAAGAAAGTCAGCCTAAACATGAACTTCAGCAAGACGAAGATCATGTGCAACAACCACATTGGTGATAAAAACACTGAGATCAAAATCAAAGACACGGAACTGGAGAAAGTATATCATTACATCTACTTAGAACAATAAATCTCCATGAGACCCTCAAAAGGAGAAAAAAAATCAAGCAAAAAATCACACTAGGATGGGAAGGCTTTGGCAAAGCAAGTTCAACCTTCAAAAAAAAAATAATATCCCATTAATCTTAAAAAGAAAGGAGTATAAATATTGCATCCTCCCGATAGTCATTTATGGAGCTAAGACATTGAACTTAACCAAGAATCGGATCTGAAAATTGAGAACTATGCGCATGAAAAAAATATGCAGTGCTTTACATGGGCAGACTGCAAGACAGCAAAGTACATCAAGGGAGAGACAAGAGTCAGGGACATCATAAAATCTCAAATGGCAGTGGTCTGGCCATGTTGCACGAATAGAGGACAACCAATGGACATCACAACTCACGACATGGATTCCCCAAGATCACATGCAGAACCGAGGCCTGCTGAATATTAAATGGAGAGACAAGCTAGAGAAATCCAGAAAATACTGTCCCAGCCACTCTCATGATACAGAAGTGTGGTGAATCCTAGTGAAGGTCTGTGTCCAACGATGGACATTGGAAGACTGATGATGATTATGAACCGAAATTGACATCTGAAAATCTTACTGCTTGTTTAAAAGTAATGTTTGCTAATCGTTCATATATATATATATATATATATATATATATATATATATATATATATATATATATATATATATATATATATATATTTATTAAACAAATAACATTATTTACCATAACAAATATTGGAAAATGATTTAATGAAATGATTTTTTTTATATTCAGAGCTCAGAAATTTCTAGACTATATATATATATATATATATATATATATATATATATATATATATATATATATATATTTGTGCTTGACATGAAATTTGATATTATTGTACCATGTGTGCATTTTTTTGTGGGGAGCATTACATGTTTGCAATGTAATTCCTTAAGGAACTTTCAATACAAAACAGCAATGTTGCCATCGTCCACAGCGGTGTTGATCATCCCCCTGAAGCAAATCAGAATAGGATGTAATATTTCGATTACTTGATCATCTGATAAGAACGTTTGATTTGAGTTTAAAAGGCTGTTCTATCCGATATCCAGTTGAACGAAGGTTCACTGCGTGTAAAATGCCTCTCATATAAGGAGACCCACTTGATACTAGGATGACTTGGTATTTAGTACACCTGACTCAAAACCAATAAATACTCGTTAGGGGATTTAAAAATCTTAGAATTATAAAAGATATGACTCATGAAATCGGAGAAGAAGATGACACAAAATGGTGGAAAATTATTGCTCCGCATATATCCTCAGCCAGGTGTGGGATGTGAAGGCAAGTCTCTTTGTTTTTTTTTTTCGGTAGTACTACAGTGTGCCATCTATTGGGTCCAATATTTCATGAACAGTAATGAGCATACCTGCAGTGAAAGAAAATATGCCCATGAAAAGAAAAGAATCACACTAGGATGGGAAGGCTTTGGCAAAGCAAGTTCAACCTTCAAAAAAAAAGAATATCCCATTAATCTTAAAAAGAAAGGAGTATAAACAGTGCATCCTCCCGATAGTCATTTATGGAGCTAAAACATTGAACTTAACCAAGAGACGGATCTGAAAATTGAGAACTATGTGCATTATTTGATCTTCTCTCCCCAAGCCAATTGCACCTCTTCCATCACCAAATAAATCATGAACATGCATCAATTGTTTTTAGGGATACTGTGTGACAGCCAGAAAGGGAGGAGAGACGCGACAGAATACAAATTTTCTCCCATTTTGTTGGCGAAAGCAGATGAAAATAATCTAATACATAAGTGTCATTCTTTCCCATGGATCTGTTAAAGTAATCAAAATGTTCTTTCTCTTTATTGGATGCTGATCGGAATTCGCTTCATTTATTTAAATAACTTTTCCTATGTTCTTGAATTCTGAGCTCATTTATTCTTCTCCACGGATTATTTTTCAATCCAATGTTTTAGATTCTTTTCTACGAGATACGCTTGATTGAATTAGCCATTTTTCTTTTTTTCCCTTATCTTCCTCACTGCAAACATCAACAAAATTCAGGTTTTCCTTTTGTCCACATTCAAACCAATCCTTTCATTTTTCTTCATTCATCCCTTCATTCGTATGAAATTTGTTTGTTTTTCTCCATTATGTGATTTATTCACTTCAGAAAAAGTTGAGAAGGCTCAATCGACGAGGATCCTATTCCATCTTCCGTTCCCAAACAAAAGAAAACGCATTTTGCAATAACGCTGAAATAGAAATAAAAATGAATGAGTCAAACCTTTAAAACTGAGGCAATTGATTGAAATATTGCAACAAGAAAGTTTAGAATTAGAGTATGAAAAATCTCGAGAGACGCATCATATATTTTTGTTCGAGATAAATATGGATTTAAAGAAGAATACTCCGTTGCCATTAACTGGAATGTTTTATTTGCTTTATACAACGCTCTATCATAGTCCAATTAGTGATCTATCGAAATTCTGTTTATACTTTGGCGTTTAATCGGGAATTAGTTTGGATACGTCACAGAGAAATTCACCATGTTTATCAAAATCTTTCTATGAGTTACTCCAAGGGGTATAGATACGGCAGGGCTAGACCGAAAGGAAACTGATCACAAAAACATTATGACCCCCAATCATAATAGCGAATACGAAGTATAAGGGTTATCACGTCTTCAGTTGTTTTTAGGGGTCGAGATCTGTTGTCTTGAAAGTGGGTTCAAGTGAAGCACCCTGGAACAACCCCCCTCTTGAGAACTGCCCACAGATAAATGGCTCTTCACAATTTCCCTCCGGACGATTTCTCATTGGGTATGATCATTTACTTGACCAACAACCTGATCAAGGGAAAAAACAATAAATTTCCCTTGGCTACGCTATTGTCAGGAAGCAATCATGTGAGGGCTATCCCTTGGGGAAATTATCCAGGGGAACCCGTCTTCGAACTTTCGAAAGTCTATAGATATATCGGAGTCTCAGATCGAGGGGTCCCCTGGGTATGTTTTCCGGGATTGATTCGTTTTATATGTTGGGAGTCTTCGGTAAATAACTTCTGTGAATGATTATGCAGCCAAGAACTGTTAAAACATTGATAGCTAATATTCCTTAATGTTTGAATAAATTATTGGGTGTCCTAACACGGTTTTTTCATCGAAAAATATCTATTTACGAAGTGTCCGTGGAATTTGTGTATAAGTGTATGTGTGCATATATGTTCAGTATTTGCATGCATTTACATTAGCTTATGGTATGTGCCTACGTTCATGCATGAATGCTTGTATGTGCATGCATGTGTATAAGTATGTGCATGTGTGTGTGCTTCGACGTATGCATTTGTATGTATTCATATATTCATCAAATGTCCTCTGATAAAGACAAAAAATCGTAACACCAACGAGTGAAAACCACCATGATGCAGTATGATGTCCTCCCCCCCTATCGAAGTTAGGAAATCATAGAAGTAGACGAATACCTGAGTAACCTCGAGATCTGATGACATCGTCCTATTTGCAGAGACATTTCATGATTCCCAAATGATACTTGATGGATAGAAGAGAGCAAGAAAGTCTTCACATGAACTCAGTGAAACAAATGTCCAATACAAAAAAACATGTTTAGGGCAAAGACACAAAGGTCAACATCAATCACGTAAGGCTGAAGGAAGTAATTACGATATCTACTTGGGGACACAAATCACCACGATATCCACCCCCAAAAGAGATCAAGCGATTAACCAAAACGCGTTCTTCAAGGCAAGAACCCTGCAACGTGCAATGAAAACAGATCATGCTCAGCATCACATTGAAAACCCACAAGACAGTTGAGTATATTGGAGTAAAACAGGTCCGAGAAAATAATCCATTTGAAAACTGATATATCAAAGGGCAGATCATGTTCCAGAATGTCAGACGGCCTCTGGACATTATAACTCACAATGTGGATCTCCAGACAATATACAGATCAGTGGCCGGCAAGAAGTAATATTGCGTGACAAACTAGGCAAGTTTAGAAAGTATTGGCATGAGACGCCGATGATAGACAGGTCTGGCGAATCTTGGGGAAGGTCAATGTCCGATGACAGACGTCAAAAAGATGCTGCTCCTGATGCTTCCACTGCTGATGACACTGACATTGCTCTTGCAGACTTCTTTGGAACAAAGATAGGGTTGCCGTGAATGTATGGTTCTAAGGAATTAATCGTTTTTTATGGTTTCATTAACCGTAAGTAGCAAACGACAAAAGTTGAATCGATCACCAAATCTATTTTACATTTTTAAGAAAAATATGGACGCGTTTGAGTTGAAAAAGTATACTTATACTTGTGTGTATGTGTGTTTGTGTGTGTGTATTTCCATCAGTGCCCGTTTAAGCTGGGTAAGATATCCAAGGAATGATTAATGGCTGTAGCTATTTTTCAGAACGCAGGCAGTTTGGTTACTTTAGGGGCCTTTTCTAATATGTAATGCATAATATCCGTAGAAATGCAATATTCGAACTACAATATAAAGTAGTGTCCGGTTGATAGAAGTTTTCAAACCAGTTTTGACTTAGTTTTGACTTTTGCATTAAACCTCTTGAATAGTTATAAATAACAATACAAAAAAAAAGACGGTATCAATACTTGATGTAATGTAAGGTTCACCTTTAGCAGTATGATTACATTGCAAATAGAATTCAGTTGAAATACTTGTCTATGCCGGGCAATACATTCCAAATATAAAATAATTAATGAAATTTTCTGACCTGTGAATCACATTTGACTTCTTGATGATGAAAAAAATTTCTGCCACTTCCAACCCCCAAAAGGAGGAAAAAAAAACCTTTGCATCTGACGTCTCAAAGACAATTTCATTATTTTGGCCTCTCGAAAAGTGGAAAAGTTTCCTTGCTCTTCATACTACTTACATCGTGGATTATATTCCTTCACTTTAAACTCTTCGCATTGTGAGAGGTCGACATTTCTCTTCTGTCCCTTTAAAGCAATTCCTTTTATTTTCCACTATTTAAAAGGGGGAAAGCTCCTCTTTGTTTTTAACGCCTCAAAAGATTAAAAAAATATTATTCACCCCCTACCCCGCAAAATTGCCTTATGTCATCTGAGTATGTATAGAAAATATCCTGAGGCTTGTGTCAATTGAGAATGTATGGTAAATATGTTTGGGCTGAGCCCAAGTTTAGTTTCCATAGCATGATAGAAAATTGAGTACACATCACACACAAGATAAGTATAAGGAAAATATAATATATGATACATAGAATAAGATGAAAGTTTCACTTGACACTCATTAAAGAATACGTACATAATGTATGAATTGAGAAAATATATCTATGGACTAGATGTAAGTCCTCATGTCAGTATTATAGATACATTATATATAGAACATCCCTTTAAAAGCCTAAAATGTACCTTCTAAATTCCTTTTCTGAGCTCACTTTGGTTTATTGAGTAGGCAAGCGAAATTTGGTTTGGTTACACCCATATTTAGTTACTTTTTAACACTTTCCTCTGACTTATATAACTGAATGTATCAGGAAATATCATATGATACATATATAGTGATGTACATTTGCAGACTTATAGGTTTGCAAAGAGAACATGTTGGTCAAACGAATCCCAAAGTGAGACGAGAAGTTTGGTGGCCAGGTTAAGGCGATGAAGTATTTTTCTGGTCTATGAAACAATTCATGTACAACTTACACCGTGTGGCAGACTCGTACAATAAAACTGTCCCTTAAACATCCTTATAGCATCAAACCATGAAATTGCAGCTGTCATCCATTTACACTCATGTGTCATCTACCAATGATCTTTGAATTCAATACTTGCTGTCTGCTAATACGTCTTTCAACTAAGAGTATAGTCTTTCCCTATTGTTTTCTTATTGATAACCTGTCTTGAAATTAAATACTTTAAAACCAACGTTCCTACGGAAACAACGCAAACGGGCGGGAATTTATTGAAAGAATCCAAGTTTTGCTGACAAAATGACGATAAAATAAGTAAGGAAATATTCACAGTTTTCACGGCGTAAAATGTCAAAAACACATCATTTTGTAATAGGTGATATCACAGGTATTTTATAAAAGAAACAGGTTTGTTTAATCGCTCATTAGAAATCATCAAGTGAATAATGTCCTTTGACATCATGTCTTGCTGGGGTTGATCAGTTAAACAATTTGGAAAAGGAATGATCAATGGAAAAGTCACTCCCTGTGCTTTTTATGGCATATGGCCATTAAGAGTCATAAAAAAGCATGGAACCACACCAGACACAAAATGAGGGATAACCATAAATTTATATATAAATTGAACCAAAACCAAAAACTTTCGGGGATAGTAAATGTTCAAATTTCCAACACTTTATCTCCAATACGCGCACATTTAGGATCGATAGATGGATAGCCAAGCAGCAAACATGCAGAACCACTTAATAACGTGAGAAACTATGTTGATAGTTCAACTTGATAGTCTTATAATAAGCCATGGAAAGGGGAAAATGGTAAATGGTCAGAATGAAAGTCAGTTCATACATAACTGCAATTTAGGGAAAATACTTGAATTTCGATTTTTTAGTTTTCGGACTACGGTCAAAATATCTCTATCCATCTATCTATCTATTTATCAATATATATATATATATATATATATATATATATATATATATATATATATATATATATATATAACACTAAAAGATTTAAAAATATAATCAATCATTTTTTCGCGTATACTTCTGACTCCTACGGAATAATATTTGAAATTATCGAGAACTTTTGGAGATAATTAGTTGGATTAACATGAATTTATCACTTCATCGAAAGAGGAATTCCCAGTTTAACATCTAAATTTGATTGATGCTCTGTTCCATGTTAAAACCACTCAGAGAGTTTCAATAAATTCACTAAAGCTTTTGAATTCGATGTGCAGATTGACATATTGTCATGGTGCTTGGAGTGAATTATAAAATATTCCCGACTACACCCCAAATTTACTCATTCTTTTGGTTGTCTATGTTTAACGCGAAATATGATTGTGCTTTTTTGAAAACCTTCAGTGATGTTGCCTGTACAGACAAAGAACGCGAATGAATACATACACATCTCCCATTTATGCTGGTAAGGTGATTAAGGGAGGACCAAAACAAATATTAAGATCAGAAAGAAATACAGAATTCCTAAAAGGAACAATGAGAATGGTGGACTGATCATAAAAGCGTACAAAAAAGAACAGAGAGAGAGAGAGAGAGAGAGAGAGAGAGAGAGAGAGAGAGAGAGAGAGAGAGAGAGAGAGAGAGAGAGAGAGACAAAGATGAAGTAAGGCAGGGTGATTGAGGTTGTGAGAGAGGGAATAAGACGAAGGCTGAGAGATAGACATGAAGAGATATAAAGAAGAGAGAGAGAGAGAGAGAGGGTGGAAGGAAGAAGGAGAGAAGGAGGGTAAACGATTAGGGAATCGAAGGATGAAAGGTCTGTGTGAGAAAAAAAAGAGGCTTAAAAGAGAGATGACCAAAAGAGTAGTAGGTATTTGTTGACGAAAATTCAAATATGGTAGAAAAGAATGCAAAGAAAGCAACAAAATGTACGTGAGATAACAAATATATCCATTCTTTTCCCATCACGTCTTTTTCATTGAGCTGATCTTAAATAGCTGGTGATTTTTTTGTTTGAATCCTTTTTGTAGTCAGACGCAGGCTGGACATGCCATAAAAGTCAAATCAAAAAGAAGCGAGAGTTAGAGAATAAATACGCATGCATGCGTATTCACGTTCAAAGTAAACAAGTAGAAAAGACACATTTAGGAGTAACCTTTGTCATGGCCCTAGAACGACTATTAGTCTTACAAGCCATTGACAGCAAATTCCATCCTCTCCGATCAAAACTCAAAATCAAATGTGCTCTCATGCGATGAGTCATATTGGGCAATGTCTCCCTTTTATACGATACGGTATTTGTTCATGAGGGGAGTACTCATTGTTTGTGTAGCCATTGTAAGTTTTTATGGACCCTGGGTGCTGGCATAATGACCACCTAACTCGATTTCTCAGCTTTGCTTGGAACTAGATATGGCAACTGCCATCTTTTTCTTCTTTTTTCCCTTGAAGTAGCATAATCATGACCTGCTTTACAGTTTCACAGATCCAATCACGTTACTAATAACTCATTGTTAGATTCATGCATTCGTGAAGGGCATTAGTATCAGTATACCGCAAGCAGCCCCACCCAAAACTCAGAATCGAGGTTTTAAGGAGTGTGACGGGTACAAGGACTCCATCAATGATTTTTCTGTGAAATTCAAGGAAATTCTTCGGATAAAGTGATTTACTCGTGAAAGACCTGCTGTTGCTAAATGGGAAGTGAACATCTCCCAAGCTGAATCGTTGGGGCTGGATTAGGGGAAAAGGAATGGATTACTCGAAATGGGATTGAAATAAGAATTTATCCAAAATTGTTCATATCCATCCGTCGTTCTTGGTCTATTTACATCGGCCTGACCATCTGTCTATCAGTCTGTCGGTCTGTCTGTCTGTTTGTGTCTCCGTCTCTCTCTCTATGATGAGATAAGGATTCACCACACAAACACATATATGTTTTTTTCCAGTTTTTGTTTCTTAAGGCTAGTGATACAGTTTATTTAAAATTCTGATTTAAGACATCATATGAGGTAATCACCCCCACATAGTGTTGTATCGCTCATTTCGAATGATATAACGGATTCATGAATAGTCTGTGTGATTATATATCAATTTCTTATTATCAATATCTGCTTTGACCATTTACAAGACACTGTATGAATAAAACTGGGGATTATAGATAAGGCAGTTGATTTGGACTTTGCCTTTCAAACGAGTTGTTGGGTTGATGGGGAGGGCAACAGTAATTTAAGCAATTACCTCGTCAGGTGCCGGTTTGATTCGAATTTTGTCAATACATATCTCGTAACACACATGCACACACACACACACACACACATACGCACACGCACCCACACAAACACACGTATATATATATATATATACATATATATATATATATATATATATAACCATTTTTGTTAATATTTTCATTCGAAATCCCGTGATCATCCTTCCAAAAATATCTATAAATAGATGAATATTAAAAACATTTCTTTTACGGGAGGAAATTCTATTTCCATCTGATTCTTCCCAAAACCAGTAACGATTTTTCTTCTTCTTCTTGATTGTCATCTTCTTCTTCTAGTTCTTCTATCCCTTCATTTTCTCACCTTTTTTTCACCACATATCACCCCACCATTTCCTTGGTTCCTCCCTTTTTATTCTCTGATTTCCCACTCCCCATTTTCCTACGAGATAATTTGAGGCCTGTATTGGGCAGATTTATTCTTGTTGACATTCTGCCATGTCTCTCAAATATCTTCAACTTCTTTTCTCAAACACAAAATATATCATTATTATAAATTCTCTTTTTTCTGTCAAACTTTGGGTTGACCACTCCGTAACAAAACTACCCTCGCAAAATAATTCAGAGTTATTCTATCCAGTCATGTTGAATCAAACATGTATATAAACTTAACATTACCCTCCTAAGATTTGAAATTTGGACCAAGAGCATGCTAGGTGGTCTTTTTACCAACTATCCCTACCTGACAAATTTTATAGATCTAGAAGAAATGTCTATTTCATATACAAAACTAAAATTGTTCAAATATATTCCGTGTGAATAAATGTTGAAGATTTTTTATTTTTGATATAATACGACCTGAACATGGCATCTAGATAAAAAAACATCGGTCACCTGACGATTTACATTGACTGACAAATCAGACCTGTTTTCCTGTTGCTCTCCCATATTTCCCTCCTTTTTGTCACCATTTTACATTCTCCAGGCTTTTCCTACTAACATCTTGTCGTTTGCTTTGTACGAAATTATTCTTCTTTGTTATATTCTTCGTTATTTCATAGTGTTCAATGTCCCATTTTTCCTTTCCATGAAATATATCTCTACATCAAATTATTCCTTTTTTGTACTCCACAGCTTCTTTTTCGACGTCGTTGTATCCTTTCTTCAGCTTCGACGACGTTATTCATGAGAATTTTACGTTAATTTTTCACAATTCATCTTGATGAACGTCCCTGCTTTCAATTGAAAACTTGTTACTGAAAAGACGGTTTGATTACACGGAAGACGGATTTGAAAAGAAAGAAACTTTCCCAATTCTTCCAGAATATCAAAAATAATATCGAATCCGTGCACAGTGTCTATTATCAATAGGTGATGTATTGATGAATGCAAAATAGAAATATATCCGAATTTCAATCGCTGCGAAGAAATAAAAATACCTGATGATTACAAACCAATCAAGTTAGATAAAAAGATGTAAACAGTCGATAATCATGTGATCAAGTAACAAACAAATCTTTTCACATTCCTTTTATTTTGCCTTATTGGTCTTTTTCTCCTTCCTTTTTTTTCACTTTTATCGTATTATTTTTTTTCATCATTATTTTTTGCCTTTTTTTCTTAAAGTTATTTCAATTCCTTTTCACGCCACCATCAAACACTATTGTACTCATCTTCTCCACCTCTTGTTCGGATGCTGGGAAATCAGCGTTCGAAATCGTCACACACAGCAAAACTATATCAGAGTCACAGTAATATGATTAACTACTTATATACTAGTGAGGATTTTGCTCATAAGTACGTCTTAAATCCACCATTGAAAAAGAAGAATCTTACAATGAAATAGCTTCTTTTCATATAAAATGACCTTATATATATATATATATATATATATATATATATATATATATATATATATATATATATATATATATATATATATATATATATATCAATAAATTTTTTCACGATATATATATATATATATATATAAAAGATGAAATAATTGGTTTAAAACTCATATATATATATATATATATCAATAAATTTTTTCACAATATATATATATATATTCAAATATATATATATATATATATAAAAGATGAAATACTTGGTTTAAAACTCATATATACTTATATATTTATCAATAATTTTTTTCGCGATATATATATATATATATATATATATATATATATATAAAGATGAAATAATTGGTTTAAAACTCGAACATGTTAATGTTTTTCCTGTATTTCTTCTTTTTTTTTTTGAGAATGATATGATTTTTAAAAATCTATGATTAAGACGTTTTGAAAGTGTGTCCATTTCCATGGGTTAAAACCCCTCTTTTCATTCTATCCATAATTTCTTTCTCTGTTCCTCATTTAGTAATTGTTCTCTGGTAATGCAATGTCCAAAATAACTGCTTTCAACCCAAATTCTAATCTTATTTAATCTTGTTCTATTAGTATCTTCCAACGTGACAGTTATGTTTGAAGAAATGGACGTATTAGGTCCCACGGAAAAATTGTTTTTGCATCGTTAAGAAACTTATTTCAAATGATATTTCCTCATCATTTGAATATATCACTCAATCTAGACAACGTGAATACACTAAACAATAACTATAATGCAACTGCTCAAACGTAGCGATGCTGTCACATCTGGGCTAAATAGCTATTTGCAATGCTAAGGATCAGATAACTGCTTTGACCCAAATTTTCATCCCGTTTATTCTAGGTGTATTTGTTTCTACTAACGCAGCTGATATGTATTATTGCTGCCGTCACTCACAAAGAATGGGTACATAGTGATGCATTATTTTTGTATTACTCTTTATGAACGATAAGACATTTTTTGATACTCTCATATGATATTTGGATTCAAATGGCTTCCTTTAAAGTTGACTTTCCAATTTAGATATAATATATGATTTGAGAAATTTGTTTTGAAAAAGTCTCCGTCGATGTCTGTAAAATTGCAATTCTATTTTTTTCGCTATGAGTAATTATTTCTTATTACTTTATCGTTGTGCTTTGTTATGATACTTTGAAAGTTGTCCATAAAACTATAGCGTACTTTGAGCTTGACTTGTTGCCTATTTTACACAGTGGGTTGCTTAAGGAAAGTGTTGTATTTGTTTTGAGAATAGTTTCTCTATGTGGATTTTTATTGGTAATTTGAATGGCAATGTAAACCAGATGATCTATCTAGGTCTAGCTTTCTCGTTGTTCTTGTGATTTACTCTGATTGATTTCTATTTATCATCGATAATAGCACTGTCCTCTGGGTTTCACTGTATTTTTTTACATTGTTAAATATTAAGCTGCTCAAAGAATTGTATATGAGCTTAGTTCAAATGTTTTAGGGATCTTTTTTTGGTAGATATTAGATTTATAAAATTTCAAGTCAAGATGTGCACGTATCCCATGCGTAAATTGCATATATATATATATATATATATATATATATATATATATATATATATATATATATATAGTGGCTTTTTGCATTGACTCTCTGTACATAGGACCCATGCAAAAACCTTTGATACAATGAGGTTCCTTAATACAAACAAGTTTGAATGCAAACACAGCCGATGCAAAAAAAAGGATATGTATTTGGTCGTCCGTGTTTGCTCGTCTATTCACATGATATCTCTGAAAAGCTACTTTTTTCATGTGTCCATATTCGTTTTATCACTCGTTCTGTTGTTTGAGAAGGGATACATCATGGAAAATACTTTTTTCTGTCTTATTATATTTAGAGTTATTTCCTCAGGGTACCGCTGGTTTTCTTGGCTTATATATATATATATATATATATATATATATATATATATATATATATATATATATATATATATATATATGTGTGTGTGTGTGTGTGTGTGGTTGTGATTATGTTTTATTTGCTTTTAGTTTTCAGTCGGTCCAGAAATGTTGATTCTATCAAAATTGTTGCTTCCAACCAATCAGAGAACAGCTCTATTTTACCGTTTTAGGATTGCAAGAACATTCAAGAATCTTCCAGGGCCAATTGCATCGTTTAACCATATTCATACTTTTACCAATGGCAAAGTGGACTGATATTAACTAAGTAGCTCCCAAAGGGGTTCTGGCTCCAAATGCCAACAAGTCCTATCAAATTGGATGGAGTCCTTCAGTGTTCCTGGTCTCTGTAATGCTTTCAAAGTTTTCCTGTTGGTTTTTATTAGATCACTTACTATTCTACAGTAAGATAACTTATGACCTTTTCATCATTGTATAATTCTCTGATTTTCTGGAGAGCCTGATTAAACCTTTCATCGTCACAAATAGATGTTTGACCACATTTTCAATGCAATGCGTGAAGAGGAATTAGCTGACCATCTTTGACGAGTATTATGAATAAAACCAAATTCATAGCAATCAAATGATTTTTATGATAATTTATCGCCTCCCCTATCGATCATTATTGTCTGACAACTTAGCTCTATCCAATCAGACTACAGGTGAATTCATTTTCTTGGTTCATTTTCCTCATTCTCCGAATAGTCTAGCCAAAGCTGTCAACGTCACAATTAGATTTTTCCCACACAGTATATTTGGGGAGATTTTCTGACGATTTGATACTTGGAACTTGAACAGATATCATGAGAAAATGAGTGAATTCATAGCCATCAAATAATGTTTTGATGATTATTTATCACTTCTTGGTCTATAATTCCTGGTTTCAACGGTCTAGTGAGATGAGATATGTGAATATTACTTGAAACATTACTGTCGACCAAAAGAGAGAGTGAGATCAATCAACAAACATTTAAGAAAAAGGTAAACGTCGCATCGGCTTCCATTGTTATCACTAAAATATTTTCTCATTATATCCCTTCTTTCACCCTACCGATGTTTCATATAATTCTCTGTTTGTTCTTCTCTCATAATGTCCGTCTGTCTGTCCTGTTGCTTGCAGTTTTATTTCTTCACTCTGTTTTTTCTCACTCTGCTGTTGTACTCTTTTCGGTTGGATACCCTTCTCTGTTTTAATTTTCTCTCTCCTGAATTCTATTCCAGTTTACATTCTCCTTCGCACTTTTATCTTATACCTGTATCTTTTCCCGGTCTTCATGAATTTATATTTTTCAATTTCTCCCTTTGGCTCTCTTTGTTACTCCCTGTTTCTTGTTCCCGTCTCTTCTTTGCTATCTCATATTCTCCAACACCTCTTGTCTTATGGTCCTATCTTGTCCGATCTTTTGAGCAACATTTTTTTTTAATATCCAACCATGATGGTACATTTTATATCGACTTTTGACAAATATTCGCCACTATTTTTAGTGCGTTAATTCAGTTTTATTGCCATTAGTACCTGGTCGCTACAAATGGAGATCAATTGACAAAAGTCCCTCCGTATACTAAGTGATTTCAGTGATTAGATGGAATAAAACTACTGATGGGATAATAGTTTCAATGGAGAGTGTATCGACCCAGAATGATGTGGTGAAACGCATCAGTAATCGAATAATAATATCTCCAACTCTCTACTTCTCATATAAGTTTATGGTTACTAAACTTTGTGGCAGCATTGATATAATCCAGGATAGGATTTGCTATCTTTTATGCAATACATTAATATCTACTTCTCTCGGTGCTGAGGTGCACTTCCTAATCAAATCTCTTGACCTGGGGCACGTGTCTGAACCTATTCGCCCTCGGACTAAAAGATTTGATATATATCGATGAGAGATCCATGCACAGAAGAGCTATTTTAAAATTAATCTTGGGATTTATACCTGTAGACTTTCATGCACGATGAAACCTGACTCCACCTATTGCTTCAGCGTCTCTCTCAGACTCCCCCTTTTTTTACTCTCTCAGTCTGCCCCCCCCTCTCTCTCTCTCTCTCTCTCTCTCTCTATATATATATATATATATATGTGTGTGTGTGTGTGTGTGTGTGTGTGTGTGTATAAAGTATATCGTATGAATATTACTGCCGATATGTACATTATTTTTCTTTTATACTGATAGTAGAAAACATTTTGATTCCCCTAGTTATTGGCATTTTTTACAAATTGTCTTATAAAACTTGTATGGTGAGGAATTTGACTTTATCCCACGAAAACCTTACTGACACAGCCATCATTCCTCATGTCTACAATCTATAATAGAAATAGTTTTTTGCCCTAAATACCAGCCAACGTCTGAAATATTCTCAGTCACGCTCCTTTCTGAACCTGTTTGTTTGGGGCCATCGCATCAGAACCGAATTTTGCAATTGTTTATAGATTTTTTTTCACTGTGACCATATTGTCTCGTCATCTTATTACAGTATGCGACATTTTCGTATTTTTTAGCTGCTATCAGTCAAACAAAAGAGATTTACGAGGTAGCCTAATATGACGTCGTCTCAGATGCTCACCCATAAACCTTAAAGACTTTGGCTCTGCCAGTTTCGAGATGAGCCAATACAAACAGTTATGAGATTTTTGAGCCTGCATGTATTCATATGTGTGTATTTTGGTAAATGTATGTATCTATATTTATGTTAACTTGGACCCTTTGACCCTGTGACTGCTGTTTCGAAATTTGCACGTGTGTCTGTGTGCATGTGCACTTAAGTGGATGTTCATGTGTTTGTGTGCGTATACGTGTGTTTGTGTTTGCATGTGTGTATGCTAGTGTATGCTTCGGCGTGGAAAGTTTCTTTTTTAAATCTGTATTATGTTATCTGTTGCTTTACGTTCTTTTTTTCTCCCTAAGATATATGATTGTCAATAATTCTGCATTTTGTAACAGTGAACCGGTAAAGTTCACTAATCAACTTGATGAAAAACATGAAAGTTCGTTATGAGTTCGAGGAACAAGTTATTCCGTCAGCAACGAAATGATCTTTTGTTCTTTTACTCCTGGAACTGTACTTAAGCTTTAGCTCGTCTAAACATGTAATGATTAGCAAAGTGTCTTTGTAAGAGATGCAGCTGACGTAGTTAAAAAGAATTCCTTAGTTTGATAACGTCGTACAATGGCCAAATTCAATATATATATATATATATATATGAATATATATATATATATATATATATATATATATATATATATATATATATATATGTATGTATGTATATATATATATATATGTGTGTGTATTTGTGTGTATGTATGTATGGTACAAAAACAAAACCACAATAATATATCAGTGGTCAATATAAATGGTATGCACATTTTTATTATCTATATTTTCGAAGTGCAAAGCTATATATGCTGTCATTTCTGCTGACACAGGTACTGATATTATCAAAAACTGTCGACGAAATCTGTCCCTGAAACTGTCACGTTGGTCTGACTGGCTATAAATATATTTATCACACGTACTAGCCACCATAATGCAAGTAAACTGATACAAATTTCAATATTTCTACTTATTATGTCTAGAAAAAAATTTACTTTCAAAAAATCCCCCTTATGATACTCCTTTATATGTGATTAAGTTTACAATGTAAGTTTAAACTGAATAGATTCCTTAATTTATGTGCACTTGTTCCTTCAAAGTGATCATTGCCCAACAAATAACGAAAGAAGTAGCTTATTCATGAATCATCCCTTTAATAAAAGATTTTAATTGATCTACTTTAACATGGCATACTGTCAATACTCGTTGGTTATGAAACAATTTCTATAGAGTGACTAAACAGGCCGTTTCATAAGATACATTTTTATTAGAAGTAGAATCATAATTGAGTTCCACATTTCAACGTGAATTTAGGAATTGATGCATTGATTTCTTATCCGTGTAATTAGCAAATCCATTGAGTTCGGGGAGAGCGGTCCTTTTGATTACGCAATCAAGAGTCAGGTAGGAATCCATTTCCTCCAATGATTGATGGTACAGACGTGGATCACATAATAAATCAAGGGAGAGAGTAGAAGTGGAGGAAAATTGAATAAACAAACAAAAATGACAACCAGAAGGAAACACTAAAGGAAGTAAGACGAAACAAAAAAATTTTTAAACCAAGAAAAGAGTAGAAAGAGACATATTGGAAAAAAAAAAGAAGAGGGAAAGAAAGAGAAAAAAAGGAAAAAAGAAGAACAACAACATCAATAACAAGAGGAAAGCAACAAGTGTAATTAATATTCATCTCATATTTTAATGTCGTGATAGAATATCAGCCAAGAGATGAACTTTCAAGCAAATAAATATGAGGTTTCTAACTGGTGTAAGCAGAGAGTCAGAGAAGTTATCGATTGCTTGGTAGAGTATAACACACAACGTTGTCCATGTTGTCAGTAATACTTTTATCATATCATGGCAACTGCATTGAATACTGATCATCTACAATCATGTTTTTATTTTGATTCTATAGTTTGAAGCTTCATAGTGAAATCTTTAACATTGCAAGCGTTACTGACAGGAGCTACCATATGTATGATGTGGAGACATTGCTAATGATTTTATCATAGACATCCATTGAATGAAACGAAATAAATATACATTTTTTAGTATTGATTGGAGGATATTATTCACAAGATGCTGATGAAATGGTTTTATCACATGTGAAATATATTATTAAATCATAAGTTAAATAAAGTTGCAGATCATGCAATTGACCTTAGAGAAAAGTAAATACGCAGAGAATGGTTGGAGCTTGCAAAATGTTTTAGTGTTCTACATCATGAATCATCAGTAAGATGGGTAAAGAGCCTAATATTGCTCAAAAATTGATTGGTTGGAGAGTTTGACGTTTCATTCAGCAGACAACGTACTACAAAAAACAGGATTTAAGTTTTTGCAGATCTGCTCAGGATTCACTGCTCACAAAAATATCTCATGGCTTGAATTAATTTCGTTGACGAATATTTAGTTAAATACAACTATTTCAAGAAATATACTTTCGTGAGATTAGATTATGGTTGGGTTTTTCAGTCGGATTGGTTTTTAATTTATAGAGATATACGAATAAAGGCCTAAAAGTTAAAAAGCACAGTCTGAACTATTGAAAATGTTGTTGGTGATAACATGTCATGTGGTTGCCCTTAATGTAAATACACAGTAAACCTCTGTATGATTCATAAGAAGGTAGATCGAGCTAAATACCCTAAAATTTTGAATATTTATCTACTTTGTCTCAGAAAGTTAAACCTGAGAAGTGGTTGGCTTTTACACCATTATAATGGCCCCTAGAACATTTCTTGGAGGATCTGAACATTTGAAAAAAAAATAATGTTTTCGAGTGACACAGCTGATCTTCTAATGCATTGTCCATGCAAGGGGAAAAATGAAGATTTGGATCATATGAATCAACAAATTTACGAAGATACGTGAAAGAGCATGACCAACCACAAAGAGAAGTCTCAAGGCTATCAGAGCAACCATAGCTACATGGCTAATTATCAACGTGCTCCCAGAAAGGAGTTCAATACTTTTTGCTGTTCAATAACCGAGAAAATGGATTTCATATCTTTATCAGAAATTTTCTTGTTCCATTAGTAATGCTGGTTCCTTTTGAATGCAAAAAATTCAAATACGTTTTTTTGATATTTCTGAAAAAATTCTATTCATGAAAAGGATTCAATACATTTTCTTTACCGATCTTCATCTAGGATTCAAATATACTAACTTTAGAACATATATCATGAAATCAATTTGCCCATTGGTGTGTATGAGAATATTCTCAGAAATATACACTTGTACACACACACACACACACACACACACACACACACACACACACACACACACACACACACATATATTTATCTATATATATATATATATATATATATATATGTAAGGATCGATTAAGCGAAAAAACTCAAGGGTTAAAAAAGTGGAAGATATATACATATATATATATATATGTGTATGTATATGTGTGCACATGTGAATACATGAGTATGTTGTATATATATGTTTAAGTATATAAAATTTCACATATATCTATCTATCTATCTATCTATCTATCTATCTATCTATATATATATATATATATATATATGTATATATATATATATATATATAGACAGAGAGAAATAGATATATAAGATGATACTAACTTGACTATAGACTACAATTTTGACCCTTGTCTCGCCCATTTATTCCTTACTGCCAAAAAACTCCCTTGCAGGTCAGCTTGGGGTAAGTGTTTGGCCTCAGGCCATCTCGCTGCAAATAAATCCATCATCTCACCAGATTTCTTCAACAACTAACTACGACCAGTGAAAAAAAAAGAATTTCAAATAAGAACTTCTCACGCTGCCTATTAAACGATAGAGAATAATTGCTGATGTTGCATTTATAAGAGAAATAGCTTGAAATACGATCATTAATATTTCCTACGGTTTTCTAATTGTCAACTGCGCACTTTTAGCACTAATAATCATCGGAAGAGAGCGGAAAAAATACACGAAGGGAAAGTCTTTTCCCTGATTTAGGTGTCTTGGGACACTATTATGATAATTCCACTGGTATAACTTTTTTACTGAATCCTCGTCATTTCATCATACGACCATGAATACTGAGAGTCAAATGCATAACTCACTAGAAATCATCCCCAGAACCAGCTTGCTGTTCACAAATATTCTTAGTTGGTAGTTAAACCCTGTCCATAGAGTATCCCAGCATCCAATATATTTCTTTTTTAGGATCGCCCGTCAGGGGTGTTGTTGCATTTTCGTTGATATCGTCTGAAATCTATTTGTGAGACGTTAGAAGTCGAAAGGAGCCATACTTTGTCTGTCCAGGTACATCAGATCAAGGCTGAGAAGTTTTGAAAAAGAATTAAAAAAAACAAACAAACAAACAAACACGCAAAAACTTGGTTTGCTTTACCAATATGAATCCAATAGCCACACAATATATCAACGGACTCAATGACGTAATACTCAATAATCTTAAGGGAGAATTCCTGTTCATGAATGCGCAAAATTGTTCACTCTGATTGTTTGCCAAGTTACATGGAGGCAGTGCAAACTATTCTACTAAAACAGCTGATTTTTTCTCTGGATAGAACTCGTATAACCCGTTTTATTTTTGTGCATTTGCCATGATTCCAACAAACATTTGATTCAAGAGAAACAGTGTCTGATGTCTGAAGAATGTTGGTACAAAAATCAATTTAAAAAAAAATAGAACACTCTTTGCCTCTGCTTCTTAGAGAATTCAATTACTTGCCAAGTACATGTTATATATATTATATTGTATTTCAAAAAAAAAAAAAAGAAAGAAACAGGAGAGTCATTATCAAGACGGTTCAATTTAAAAGATTCAGAGGGAAACGAATTGTTCAGAATTTTGTTTTAACTTGTGAGTTTGCAGTTGATATTATTTACTTTTTACGACATTTTTATGTTTCAAGTCAGTCGTTGGCCATGGAGACCGTTTTAAAGAAAAAAAATGCATTATAATTCACCAAATTTGCGTCAGTCGGTCTTTTGGTCGGTCCATGTGTGACAGCTTACTGCAAAACTATTCAAAATAACCTCAGAATGTATTTTTGTTTTCAGTTATCCCATGATGTTGGTTTCAACTATTTAGAATTTGATGTTTTCAGGCAGCCTTGATGGATTCACAATAGCAAATCTATATTGAAAAAGACACTATTTTTATGCATTAGATTTCAGCTGATGGATGCTTTTTCTAGTCAGAATCAAACAGCCGGGATTTATCTTGGTCATGTTTCCCGAAGATACGAAAGGAAGGGGAAGACATAAATTAATGTAAATGATTTTTCTCCCTCTCTTTAAAAACTTTAATATTTTTCTTTTAGCTATCCCCCTCTCCGTGATTCCTGACTCTCACCCTCACTCTCAGTAAAAAAGAGTATAACAGCTGTATTTCTAAATTATATAGCAGAATCTATTCTGCTATAAATGTTAAAAAAAAAATATTTGCTTTGAAAGTATACAAAATATTAGAATCAATGGCATTTAATAGCGATATCTTCCCGAAGCAGAATATGTTTTTGAAAACTGGGATGAATATATTTGCTCATCTGGATTACATACATCTTAATATTATTTGTCAATTTTAAAAATGACGCATGATATTGCCTAATGGTTACACTTTGTTGATGATAAGTATAAAACTTTGGTACAAAATTTCTTCAAATCTGACGACATACCTAAACTATTTTTGATAAATTTTATCCCCCAAAAGTTTAATTTTTTTCCCTTTTGTCCCAAAATGATCTACTTTTCAGGTTGCAGGGTTTCACTCGCTCACTTGGAACAGATTCCTTATTTTGATCTGCACCGTGGATGTTTTTACTCCCTGCTGAAGCTGTCCCGGCCTCAGTTTATTTGCAATCAAAATAACAACAATTAAGGTGGAAAAAATAGTATAAAAACATTAATAATAATGATGATGATAATGATGATGATGATGATGACGATGATGATGACGATAATAATCTTTCAGTAATTCTAAAAAATGCTTTCAGAGTTCCATCAATTTATCTTTCTATATTGCTCATTTTCTACATCTATTTTCCACTCGTTAAAGGGAGTATTTAATAGCTTTCATATCTTGAAAGTAACTTCCTGAATCAAAAAACTGATATATGAAATCTAAATAGACAACACCCATTGTATACGGTGTTTTCAAATAAAATATTCAGTTTCTTGAAGTCAAAAGTAGTAGCTTTTGACACTCACGACGTTTAGTGCTGTTGAGAAACGCTCGAAATTCATAACAGCATCCCACAGTTACCTTTAGCATTTCTCTATTTGAATGATGGTATTTTTTACCACTGAAAAATCATGTGCCAGCACTATCAAAGGTAATTTTTGGTCTGTAATCTTGCAGATCTGCTGGAGTTCTCAACTCACCTTTCTTAAAAACATTTTCTTTTTTGATTTTTGGAAAAAAAAAGATTTTTCCGTTTTTTCTTTATTTCTAAAACCTTGTGTTGCCGCTGCCAAACAAAAGATTTGCTCTACAACCTTGAAGATTCGTAAGAATAACTAACAAGATATCTATAAAAAAATTGTTTTTGATATTTGAAAATTCTTGGCAATTTTACAACGGAATACTTTTTCCAAACTCCTTTGCTATTGTTTCAGTGCTCCCGGTCAACCTTTTGGTGTAAAAGTTTGCAGTAATAAACTTCGAGTGTTCTTTCACGAAACAGTACATCATAAGTTTGGATATCTCAAATAGTTCCGCTTTAACACATTTTTGAAGCTGTCTGTCCCCAGAAAACATCCTTCATTCATTCAGATTTCGGATAAAAAAAAGTGATAGGAATGTAAATGATAATGATAAATGCAATATTACATTGAGAAATGTTTTAAAAAACACTATTGGGAAATTATGAACTGCAAGTTTGAAAATGATTTAGCAGAGTGAATGTTAGGGGGCTATAATTAAGAAAAGCAACATCGAAAAATTATTCAGCAAGTGAGAGTTTTTTGTTAAAGTTATGGATAGAAGTTGAAAAAAGTTATTCAGTTATGTTTGAGACTGTTTATTCTATTCTATTGATCGTTTTCATTCTTTTGTTATATTATTTTCATTACTTTGCTTTCGTTTGATTAATTCGCAGGCTTTACAATAAATTATTGTAATTCGGAACAAAAGCTATGTACTGGACAAGACACCAAGTCGCTTCCAGCTCTATGAAAGATTGGTTTTTCATATTGCCACGCCAATACTTTGTTGGTTATTTGATCTCGATGAAAGTTTGTTCGAACCAAACTACTTAATCATGAATTGATAAAACATTTGAAAACGTTCAGTTTTACGAAAAAGAATTCAGATATACCCCTTTTCTTGGGTCTCTTTGTTATACCCTTCGGATACTAAAACGCCGAATTAAACACACGCTCACACACTCGCACACACACACACGCACAAACACACACACACGCCTGCATACACACACACACACTCCCCCATATATATATATATATATTTATATATATATACACATATATATATATATATATATATATATATATATATATATATATATATATATATATAGATAGATATATAGATATGTATATATATATATATATATATAGAGAGAGAGAGAGAGAGAAAGAATTAACTTTCAGTTTAACATATATGGATATAGCTGCTAATGAATCCATCAATATGTACTTGCCATTAACAAAATATCGTATATTAATTCACTTTTGTATTTTATAGTCAGCCTTATGCCTAAAATAAATTGTACTTATGAGAACATGGGTTTCTGTGATTGATTCTGGATGAGATTTCATGGTCATCGTTGCAAAAATCTCAAAAACCATTGGATTCCACTATCAAAAATAGGAGCAAATATCACATATTTGTAATTGCATTTCCATGATTTTACATTGTTCAGCATGTTGCACCGAAGTTTACATATACAAACATGATGAAATTGACTTTCAACTTGGATTTAATGAACTTTTAGCATGAATGGATACCCTTTATTCGCTCTCAGTCCGTAAATTTGAAGTCAATGAACATATATCTTTCCTTTGCTGAAGGGTTTTGAATTGATTCCCTGCAAAAACATACATTGCAGTAAAGGAATTTATTGTTCAATGTGTACAACAATATTAATCCGTAGCCCTCTTCCTATTTTTCTAGTTATAGAAAAAAGAAATCGGAATAATTAAAGTTCCCCCTATTTCTAAGCTTACATCATCTGCCAATTGGATATCAACGCTGAAATCTTATGTCAAATGCGTTTGGCCCTGAGCCCCATTGAGTTATATTACAAAACGTACATTGTTCCCTGTGAGAACAGTTCTGCATCTTCCCCGATTAGGAACGCCCATCTCAAAGGGGATATTACTTACTACTATTTCAAATGAAATTACATCTTCGAGGAAGGCGGATGGCAAGTCATGCACTAAAGCACAAAACATTTCTCCACATAATGGATTGGGAGTGAATGATTGAGAGGATTATCGTCTACTGCATTGGACACACTGTTTTTTGTACGACTGCAAGAGTTGAGCAACGTCATACCTAGTCAGTATATTGATGGGTGACTGTGTGGTGATACCTTGTGCTTTGAAAAGATAGTGATTATGTACAGAGCCGTGGCCATCCCGTTGATGTTCCCAAAGAGGGGGCAGATTTCTTCACTACGTTGGATGGAGCAAATCAAAGATCCAGACCTTTCAACTGGCTGCAAGCAACGATATTTGAAAGGGTGAACGACTGATGTGCGTCCATTGGGTTATGCCAAAGGTTTACAAGTAGATAAACAATCAGAACACAGATCAGAAGGTTATGATGAGTATCGTATGTTTTATGAATCATTGGGGTGGTTACTCTCTTTTAAAAGCAAAATGATATTCTGCATCGAGATGGCTCTCCAGTAGATTGTAATCGCCTTTTTGGAAGATTCATAATAGCTTCTTCTATTTCTTTACCTTATTTCCAGCATATTTTACTGCATTATATATTAAGGTTCAAACTCTACTCGTGAAGGATGTTAGAAAAATCTATTATCTGTAAAATGGCCAACCGTTCGTAAATTGTTCAAATTGCTTATAAACTGGCTAAATGTAAACCAGAAAGCAAATTAGTTTGAGGAATAATTTGTTTCAAACTCAATAATCTGTTTGCATTTGATGGATTGGAGAAATAATTCCATAATATTTGATTTATGCACAAAATGTCTCTTATATGTCCCGAAACAGGGTTTTGATAAAAACAAACTTTAGAACTCAAAATGAATTATGGAACAAAAAACAGATTACTAATATAGATACAAGATATAACTGAATATCTTGCATCAAGATCCCAAAATTGAATAAAAATAGTCATAGAGAACATATTGAAATCACACTGCTCAGATATATGATGACTTACATTGTATGTCCTTGTAGATTCTTTGGATTAAAGAGATTTATATATATATATATATATATATATATATATATATATATATATATATATATATATATATATATATATATATATATATATATGTGTGTGTGTGTGTGTGTGTGTGCAAATATGAAGAAATGCTGGTCTTCCTTTTAAAAGCAGTCAACCAAAGTCTCAATAATAAATATTTCGATTTTCAATGCACTCATATTGTTTTGGAAATTTTTTAATATTGTCTTGTTTAACCAGGAATATTTTCTCGATTCCCTCAAGATATTAAGCTTTTTCCAGCTTCTATCCATCGCAACTACATTCATTGTCAGGCGAAAGCTGCTTGTAAACTCTGCATATCAGGCTCAGACAAGCTGGTGCTCTGCGTATTCTGGCGATGAAAACAATCAAATGAAAGGAATGCAGACCGAACGTTAATAATGATCAAGCAAACTTTATATGACACACATTTAAAACTCTCTTTTCGGGCTACTCTTTCTGCGCCTGTATACACGCCAACATAGGAACGACCAAATAAATAGAATATAAGTTGTATTTGTTATTACCCTAAAATAGAGATTGGCAGTATCTGGGGAGTATGCATACTTAATGCATATGATACATGTGTGCTGCACAATCAACACGCACGCACACATACACTCACTCATACACACACACACACACACACACACATATATATATATATATATATATATATATATATATATATATGTATATTATTGGGCCAACAACAGACAGCTGTTCCGTGGTATTACAATTTTTCAGTGTGGCTATAGACTATCCATTATTCCATCCAGTACCCTGAAGTAGGTTTGAAGCCTTCGCTTCAGACCTGGAGGCCTATGTCTTACCTCTGCGTTAGGGAATTGGACGGTCAGTAAAGCTGAATTCAAGCGATATATTTATTTAACTTATATTCTTCATCAACCAAAATGCTCTATTCTTATTGAAGAACATCAAAATTTTAATTTAAAACTCTCCATCATAAAAATGATGGGTCTATCATCTCTTCGTAGGCATTAACTTCAGAGGTAATTATTTTCCATTGATGGTTCCCAATTCGAACATGAGATAAGTTAAAAGACATCTTGGATGTGTAACGGAAACAGGAAAAACAGAAGAAGAAATGAAATAGATATAAAGTATTAGCAATTAAATCATGATATTATTTTTGAAAGAACATATGAATATGAATAATCATCAGGAATGAGACATCACGATGAAAAATAAACGGGCAAGTAAAAAATACTGAATGTATATCCTATGCATACATATCGATTATTTTTCACACAACACACACACACATACACTTACACACATATAAATACATATATGATTATGAATTGCACAACATTGTGCAGAGAGTCTTATTTGAAATGATCTTCTACCATTAAATAGTAAATGTATCCCTTGGCCAAGACAACTGATGAATAGGATAAACAATTAACAAACATGGGACCTTTGAAGCGATTTTTTTATCCTGTTCACGTTGTTTAAACAAAGTGATACATTAACCGTGTAAGGACATGAGATCATTTCGTTCAAGAATTTCCATGTAGTATAACAATTTATAGCCATTTGTCAGATCATACATCAATTACTTGATATATATATATATATATATATATATATATATATATATATATATATATATATATATATACATAAATATATATATATACATATATATATATATATATATATATGTATATATATATATCTATATATAAAGTGTATGAAAATCATATACATATGTATATATATATATATATATATATACATACACACATATATGTGAGTAAACATGTGTGTATTCACACATATTGACCTATAAACAGACGGCTTTATGCTATAGTAGATATATGTCCAGTTGCCGTGCAGTTTTGTTCAATAATGCTACCGTTTTGTGTGTTCCAATATCATTTCATCCATGACATTGTGGTGCAGTGGGCTTATGTAACGTATATTATTATGTATTTGTGGCTAAATAATGAATGTACTCTCTCTCCAATTCATTTTGGTATATCTTGCTTGAATTGTGTACATTGGACAAGAAGAATATATATATATATATATATATATATATATATATATATATATATATATATATATATATGTATATATATATATATATATATAGATATATATATATAGATATATATATATATATATATAGAGAGAGAGAGATTTGATGGAGGCTGATTTTGGTGAGGATTACGCAATCCTTTGATCGAAATCGAAGGCCTTGTAATATTGTGAGATAAAAGTGTAGCTAATTTATTGAGTGGTATTGTTTCAGTCCTAAAATTAAGGCAGCTCCCTAAAACATAGTCTACTGCAAATTTTACTGCAGGAAGAGTCTTTTTTTGCAGAAGTAGTTGTAGTGAAATATCAACGTATCTCAGTCAATTATACTGATATGCGAACGCTACCAAACAGAAATGGAATGAAGTTCCAGTTATGAAATAAAAGTAATTAGAATCCAATGTAAGAAATTGGCGTATCTTTGGCAGTCTGACTAAAGCACTTATAAATCATCGACAAAATAGAGACTAATTTTCGTACCATTAAGTGTAACTAGTATTGCATATATAGATTTGAATAAAAGCTAGCAAAGAATGATAGCTAATTATATGTACTTATGCTTTTATGGCGGATGAATATTAATGCATCTTATTCGACTTATAACAAGTCAATGGACTTTTTAAAAAGTTTTTTGATTCTCTCTAAGTGAAAATTTTGAAAAAATTCAAAATCAGAACATTTTATTTCACATACATGGATTTTCCACCTAACTGTTCTCAAATATTATTCGACTCATCCGATAATGACAGAATTTTCGAAGTTTATTTGATCAAATAGAATTGGCAGAACATTGTGCTCGAGGACAGTGGAATGAAGGGCTAAGGAACGAATTTGCCCAATTTTTAAGATACATTTGAGATAGATATAGAAAGGTTTTGTCAATGATTAAAGAGGAAAAAGTGTTTTTTTACTCAAACTTTTCGGGCGTAACACGAAAAACCTATGTTGGCAATCCAAATTCTGGATAGACTATTGTGATCATATACATTATCAAGTCTTGATCTTTGTGTATGTGCTTATTCTGAGGATTTCAAATAAAAAAAAGTTATATTAACATATAGATGATGCTCCTTCTTAGTTCATTTATTACGCAAATAAAGTGCTAATTTGATGCCTTGATCTCCTGTTCAAGGACAGTCAGGTGCCTGTCTATGGAGAATGCTTAACGTCGTAAGTGCCAGTGTATATTGTTGTTTTCTTTGCAACGTTTTTGGAAATGTATTTGGGTAGTTGCTCTTGGGGTATTTCATGTATTCCAGTGACACAAGTTAATTTTTGTTCTTACCTGGGACGATTTCCCCCAAATGGTTGACATCAGGCTACATAAAGACTTTTCCACCCTGAGAAGGATGGGGGAGCGAAAAACGATCTCAGCACATCAAAACTCTCGACCATCTGCCTCGAAAAAAACAAAAAAGAACAAGGTAATCGGAATGGAGATTTGCAGAGGTGATCGACCTCCTGGCTGAAAACTTTCATTATCTCAAGGGAATTCTTGACGAATTGAATAAAGAAAGCAAGAGGAAAGGGCTTCAAATGCTATGTACAATAAATACTCACTGAATAGAGGACACAAAGCTGAAGAGAGTAGATCATATAGCTATGTAAAGATACGAATCTCGATGAAAACGTCAAAAAATGAAAGAATCAAATAAAGAAAAATTAGTTTTGAAAGTTTTCATTAGTGCAAGTTCATCCTTCAAGATAAATAAAATCCAATTAATCATAAAACGAATGATGTACAGCCAATGTATCTTGCTGAAACTTATCTATGGAGCTTGAACATGGTACATAGCCAGAGTATCGACCCTCAAGCCGAGGACCATGCAACGGAGAGAATCCTGCTCGAGGTCATATGGGAATATTAAAAGACAGTCCCGCTCATTAGCAGAAAAACAAAACAAATCATAGAGCTTATTACCAATAAGGAAACTCAATATTGCTCTTATTACATATATGTTATACATTACCACTCACATTACCACGACATAGATCTTTTGAGGCCATTTGCAAAAATGTGGCCGGCAAAATAGAAAATGACGTGATGAATAAGACAAATTCAGAAAGTATTGGCCTTTCAACGCCCATGAATCCTTGGTGGGGTGTCTATGTCCAGCTACAAATCCCAAAAGTCTGATGATAATACTGATTAAATACATGTACGTATGGATATACATGCCCACCTATATGTATGAATGTATATATGTGTATGTATGTGTGTGTGTGCGTGTGTGTTTTTGTGTGTGTGTGTGTGTGCGTGCTTGTAGATATCAGTGCATACTACATAATGGAAATAGGCATGCAAAATTTAAAAGAATTCATTTCATAGTGTCCAACATTATTGAAATCTTAATCAGAGAAAGAATGTATTCAAAAGACAAATGTTTGAAACAACAGGCAAATTTTTAAAATAAGGCTGCAAAGAACGTATTGAAAAGGCATCGACCTTTAAGAAATGCATTCCTTGAATAAAAACGATGCAAAGTTCTGATGCAATCTTTCCGAAAAAATTGTGTACATCAACATATGTCGAGTTGTATACGCTTGGATACGGGGGTGCAAATCTTCTTTACATGTAAGTCCTTGAGATACAAAATACATTTATTTCATGTGTTGTGAGGAGCTTTCAGATAATGGATTCCGGAAATTAAAATTCCCCGCCTTCTGTCACTTCTACTTTCTATCTATTCATTCATTAATTCTTGTCTTTCTTTGGACAATTTTTCCCTTCATTCCGATCGACTTATGGAGAATTAATTAGGTTTTTCAATTAAAAATATCATCCATCAAAACCACTCGAGATATATTGATGCAAGTATCTCGAATCTTTGCCTTGTAAGACATGAATAAAGCTTCTAGCACACAAAAAGATACACACACACAAACACACCCACACATTTATATATATATATATATATATATATATATATATATATATATATATATATTTGTGTGTATTAATATGTGTGTGTGTGTGTGTGTATTTTATATATATATATAAATATATATATATATATATATATATATATATATATATATATATAGGTGTGTGTGAGTGTTTGTGTATACAGATACATTCGATCACATGCAAAAACACACACATGTAAATGTATAACTGTTTATGATAGAAAATGTTTCTGTTAGTAGAAAATAACATGGCAGTATTTGTGTTTGCACGAATTCACTGCAGAAAATATGAAACTTACTAAACTGCAACAATGGCATAACAGTTGTAATGAAGAAAGCATGTGCAGGTGAAGCAGGGAAGGTACTATTGCATTGCTATGGTAGATGAGGATGCTGGGGGGAGGGAAAGAAACGTGAGGAGACTTATTCAGCCTTCAAAGATGATCAACTGTCACCTGATGAGAAATTGCAAACCACAGCCGACCTGTGGACTGCAGGAATGCCGAAAAAAGACTCAAGATAATACGGATAGATTCCGTTATGATTATGTTCAAATAGCATGACTATGGTACTTTTTTTGAGAATTGAAAATCGAATTACGATCAAAAACGGTCAATAACAAATGAAAAGATGGTACAAAAATTTTGTTGCAATAGAGTCACTCGGCCCCCATCGGATTTGATTTTACGGCGTTTAGTTGGCATGCAGAAATATCCTGCAATGCTCTTAAATATGCATCGTTGATAGTGATGGGTGTGTATTTTAACTTGTATTATTTTATTTTTCAATTTCTTCTCTTTGTTTTTTTAAATATTGAGTCTCATCTTTCATGTCTTGATTTTGACCATATGGTTTTTCAAAATTCTTGTTAAGTAAGAGAAATACAATTTGAGATATAAATGAAAGATTTCTTATTTGAGAGAATCTAGATTTTATAGATCTGAAAATGATTCTTCAAATCAGATCCAATGATCAACTATTGCTACGTCAATATCCAAAGGAAGTGGCAGTAAAAAAACTGGTTGTAGTAATAGTCTGAGCAGGAGGATGAGAAAAGGGGGGGGGTAACCCCTTGATCAGTTCATTAAGAAAAAAACTAGTAAGTTTAGATGAAAGTAAGTGTACAACTTTTGATCAACAATTGGTCGGGAATTTTGACGTTTACTTATTTTATTTGACAAAATTTTGTTTAAATCAGTACGTATAACATATTTACCTTTATATCTACCTGGAAATAAAAATAAAATCGTCCATTCCAATAATTTTTAAAGCCAGTTTCAGCAATGAATAACAAACAATATTTGTTAGGATTTTAACTTTTTTTTTTATTGAAGTCACATTGTTTATGGAACCTCACCTGTAATGGCATTCTAACTGCAGGTAAATGAGACTCAGAATCACCCATCCCTTTTTCTGCTGTTTGAAGTAACTGTAGTCAACCAACATACGGACACAAAAAGTGTCGGATCATTTTTAAAAGTAAAATCATATTTATTGCAAAATGTTGGATTCATTAATAACACTGAAGAAAACTTCCTGCTCATTTTTTGTCTACATATTAGTTAAGAGATTATTTGGGAAGGAGTGGTTTCATTAAGAATATTGAGATATATTTTCAGAAAAATGAAGTGATGGGGTATTATAAGTTTAAAATTTAAGGAGTTTGCGGAATTAGAAAGATCTTTAATCAAAGTTTAAGAAATATGAAAGTACCTATAAGTGGTCTGCTCTTGTGTGTGGATATTGAAAGATGATGTGTATGCATATTCATCGGTGTGTAGTGTTAATGTAATGAGAAGATGTGCTCACACTTGATCCTCTGTGAGAGCCATCAGATATCTTTGGTGTGAAAATCCATATGATTATAATGGAAAGTTCTAGGAAGAGACAAAAAATCAGGTTAATTAGCAATAGTTTTCAAATAATCATTAGCACTCCCTATTCAATTCTCTCCACTGACTCTTAACTATAATTAAAACTTCAAATAATTTCGTTATTAATTATTCAAATCATCTAAACAATATCTCTTTTAATTATTCGTAATTATTTTGTTCTTTTTATTCATTTTCTATTTTGACCTTCCAAGTATTTTTTCTTTCCTTCTTCCTTTCTTTCTTTCTTTCTTTCTTTCTTTCTTTCTTTCTTTCTTTCTTTCTTCTTCTTCTTTTTCCTCTTCTTCTTCTTCTTCTTCTTCTTCTTCTTCTTCTTCTTCTTCTTCTTCTTCTTCTTCTTCTTCCTCTTCTTCTTCTTCATCTACATTGTCTCCTCTTTGTCGTTTCATTATTATTTGCTGAAGATGAAAGAGAAAAAAATACAAGAAGCAGACGAATTGAATACAACGCTCTATTTTCCTCTTTTTTTCCCCGGTGGAAGCTGGAACCCGAAATCTTACGGATTATACATTGCAAAACTTGATCCTCATCTGGCAAAATCAGTAAGTTCTGACTATTTTAAGAATGAGAAAGAAAATATCTGTTTCCAAATAAGTTTTATCCCCGAGGATAACCGAAAACTAATAGAATTATCGTAGAACAACCTGCAGGCACTACACGGTGTGATGATCCGGTCACGAATAACGTGAAAATTGATCCCACATTTATTGACCCTTACTACTTGATCAATAGATCGATATGTGTAGGATACCAGGCAATAAGCATTGCCATGTAAACACTCAAACGCCAGGGATCGATATTTACTAGTCTTGGCAATATCTGGCACAGCGGGAAAATAGATCGAGGATATATGTTGAAAGATTGTGTTGCACCAAGTCTTCATGTTCTCAAGTTTTTGAATTGGTCCAAATTACCTACCTTGAAATTAGTATTAGAAACCATAGCTTTCAACTGGACTCAAATGCAGTCCTGTACCGCCAATGACAAATATTAGACCTGTTTTATGTTTGACAGTTGTGTATCTTGACACTTTGTTTTAATCCCAAAATGTCGACCTTTGCACTCTTCAACCTTTCAAAGTTCGCTGTGACATTTGGTATTCTTCTGCAAATGTTCCTCTTGTCTTCCCCTGATACATTCGATTAGAAATTTTGATTTTCAAGGCATTTCTATATTGTAGTTTGGAAGACTTAATAATCCTCCTATTTAATTTCCCTCTGGTTAACGTTTGATCTAAACGAACCCATCTTTATGAATATGTATACTCATCTATGTTATAACCAATGCAATTTGGAAAACATTCATATGTTCCTAGATATATGTTCGTTATTTATATACATATGTGCATATTGTTATGCTGTAATTAACTTAGACCGAATTACTCAGACTGTATCTCAGCGTACAAGTTAATCATGATGATCTCAATTGTATTGACTGGAATCATTCTGAACAATATTCTGAGCTGGGATAAGTGAGACACTTGAGTCGAAGTTAGTGAAAATTGGAAATTTCTATGATCTGCCATTGACATTGGTATCGGAAGATGAAAGCCCGACTTAAAGGCAATTATATTTCATTGACAAAAATTTCAACTTCCCCATAGAGAATTCGTTGGTGTCGTTGACTTCAGCTGACAGGATTCCAGCACTTTCTGACAGTGTTTGATTTAGCCAGATCGATCATTTATGTGCCAGACAACTTGTATCGATTGGCACCATCAAGACAACTGCATAGGTTTCATATTGTTTTGCATTACAGTTGGTTCGATGTTGATACCACTGTAGGTAATCGAAAGCTGCAGGGTAATAATGTCTGGGGCTATCGAGATTGAGTTGAGAGATGCGTGGGGACAAGAGTGAATGAAGTGTCTTGGGAGTATTGACAATCCATGAAATAAAGAAAACAGTCGAGATAAAACGGAAAAAATGGAGCGTACAATCTGAGAGAGAAAAGATTAGAGAATATTGATATCCATATCGATGGAATCACAATACACACATTCATTTATTCATGTATGTATGTGTGTGCGTGTGTGTGTGTGTGGTAAACAACTGATTATCCCAACAAGAAATAATCATACATAGAATCATAATGTATAAATCTGCATAAAAAGATAGAAAAAACTTACTTGAATGGCACAAAAATATGGTCAGTGTTCAGTACAGTGAAGCTCCCTATTCTCACTCTCTTTCTCTTTCTCTTTTCTTACTCTCTCTCTCTCTCTCTCTCTCTCTCTCTCTCTCTCTCTTTCTGCAAGAAACTTTATCAGACTCCACATAAGTCATTCTTCGCTTGCCAACGGCAGCTGGATTAGCCGCCAGTACTTGCATATACGCTTCATAATACTTTTCATTTTTAATCATAGTATTTTACAGGATTACGATGAGGTTAAAGACCGATCCTAAGAACAATAAACACAGGATATTGAAGAGCACATTCATATAACTCATTACAAACGAGAAGCTTCATAGCACACACAGATAACTGATGCTTCAGTATCTCGAGGGAGACAAGATAACATTTTAAATACCAATTCTGTCACAGTTTCCGATTTGAACCCCTTCCCCTTTGATGAGTTGCATAACTAACTTTGCTGAATGACATGGCCAATATATCATGGACATTTAGACATTTACATACTAGCTATTTGATTCGTAGATTCATAATAAAAGTTTTTGCTCTTGTATTGGAAGACCTGTTTTACATTCTGATGTCAATTTTTTTTCTACCAATCATAATTCATCATAGAAATGTTAACATACGTTTTCTTTAATATAATGAATTGCAAGTGTGAATTATAGCAGATTGTTGCTTCTGACATCCGGAATTTTTTGCAAGTTCTTCATCAATCCAACGCGCAATTGATGCAGTTGTTATTTTGAAGAATTCGTCTTCTCTTACCCCCTTGAACCTTTTTGCTGTTTAGTGGCCCAGCACCAACGTGTATTCAGTTTTATAGTAGGCAACTAATTTTGGCTTTGCATCCTTCAGTCTCTTCTGCCTACAGCACACTTCACGATTCATTATCTATCCAGAAGTCTGGTTTGATGATTCAAAAAGATGTTTTATCCCTCTTATATGCAGACTGGCATATTGAAATCCTTCCTCTTTAAAATTTGATACATATTGGAGTCAACATGTCTTGTGCAGCGCCCAGTCTGTCTCGATATCCAGTTTGCTTGGTAACAGTTTTAGAAAAACAAAAACAAACAGCAAAAAAAAAAAAAAAAAAATTAACTCCAGGTCACTTGACTTATTTTTTGAAAATGGTGAAAATTTATTTCACTGAAGACAAAAAAAAAAAAACAAATTAAATTCGGATTTTACTGAAAACAGATAATCGAGTGGAACCCATATGGCTACAAATTGGTGTAAGTACAGGGATTGGCTACTTACTATATGATTGTAAACGATATCCTACTAAGTTCTGGAGAAAACTTTGATTCCAAATATAACCTATTTGCAGTAAAATTAACGTACATCTTTTCAAAACATTTGAGGTCAATCACAAAGTTCCTGAATATGAATGCATACATTCACACACATAGACACACACACACACACACACACACATATATATATATATATATATATATGTACGTATGAATATGAAAGGAAACATATATCATAAGCACGCATAGACACATGTATGCATTTATACTCACGAACATTCATGGACACACAAACACAAACACGCACACATACATATATGTATATGTACAAAAAGCAAAGAAAGGAGAGAGGGAGGAAATTTATACATGGATATGCATCAATATATACACATACCGATATAAACACACACGTGTATCTCTCTTTCTCTCTCTCTCTCTATATATATATGTATGTATATATATATATATATATATATATATATATATATATATATATATATGTATATGTATATATATGTGTGTGTGTGTGCATATTGCTGAACAAACATGTTAATTTCCTTGCCATTTACTCTTCCTTAGGCAGATGATTTTATTTATTTAGATCCTCATTTATAAAGATAAACCTATCGTACATCTTATCCTTGATAACTTTTATCCTTTTGTATACATACAAACATATATACATGCATATATACATATATATATATATATATATATATATATATATATATATATATATATATATATATATATATATATATATATATATATATATATATATATATATGTATAAGTGTGTGTGTGTATGTGTGTGTGTATGTATATGTATATGTGTGTGTGTGTGTTTGTGTGTGTGTGTGCGTGTTTGACATGGGGAACTCTCAAAATGAACGTAAATAATACACACAAATAAATAATAATGTTGGATATTCTCTGTGTTCAATTATTTAGCACTTAGTTTGCTGAATAAGATCGTTTATAGTTTTTTTCCATGGAACAAACAATCTTCTTTATCCCATGGTGGACCGAGTACCTCTTGGTCATCATTACCAAGGTTGAAAGTGCTGGAGGCTGAATAGTCCTGAGTCCAAAAAACTTGTGATGAAACGGCGTCACCGAACTCGCAACGTTGAACTGGCAGCACAGAAAGTTCAAAACATTTGAATGATTTTATCTCGTAGAAAAAAGAAATTAATCGATTAGATTAGAGCTTGAAAACGCCTCAAAGAACAATCAGACACGTTGGTAAAGAAATGGTAACAAAATGTAGCTTACAAAAGGAAAAAAAATGCTTCTCTTTCTGGGATGAATACTTTCTTGCATTACTGAAACTTCAAAGGATAATCATGAAACACATGAAAGACCAGTTTTCAAAGTGATTAAATTGTCAAAATTACTTTTCGGTTTTCATTGTCATTATACCTACATGTCTGGTTACTCGCTCAATAGAAACAGTCACGTGTCTTTTGAAAACATGCTGTCCCTGGAAGATCAATGGTAGAAATAGAAAGTAGAGGTGATCGATGAATAAGTTACATTTTTCTCTCCTCTTTACTGTACAGTGATCACTTAAAAGCATGAATCTTCAAAAATCAGCTTAATACTAGTGGAAAAATCATAAGGATGTGATTTAGCAGAAATATTCAAGGTGAATTCAAACCCATCTGAAATCTATAGTTGGGCGATTTACAAAAGAAATTTTCTAGACATAATAAAGAGTAAATGATTCTATTTTCAATCCTCTAGCTCTATCGGTGCAGATGGTACTCGTGATTCATACACACGTAACTAACTAACTAACCTGCCAGACCATCTTCAAAATTCAAAAAAATCAATGTAGTCAGTTTTAATGACAATTTTGGTACACCTTTTTCTAAATCTCTCGAAAATTGTTCAGTCTGAATATGTAGCAATCATTGGGAAATAAACTCTCCCTCTTTCTATCAACTCTCACAAATGAAAGTTTCATTATCAAATACAAAATATATAAAATAATAGACACGAAATCAGTTCTTTTTCAAGAGAAATATATTCCCAAACTATGGGAAATGTGCAAAGGAACTTACGTCGGAAATGCAATTTGTGATATTTTTGCTCGTTTTAGCCAGTTTTTAGCATAAGTCCCTCCTACATGTACGTATTTATTTCCACTTCGTTTTTCTCTTTTGGACGTGTTTCTCAACCTTGCATCTCTGCTTTGATATTCTTTCAGTAGACACCGCATAAAGGGAGTAAAACTCTCTGATAAAAACGAATTACATCTTTATTTACATGGAATCTGATGAGAAATGAAAATACATTAGTAAATTCTGTAAAAGTACTAGTATTATTTTCGATGACACAAAAGGAATTCATTGGTGAGAACCTAAAGCAAATGGACGCAAGACGTCGATAAGTGTGCATTTATTCTGTATATCCACGGGAGTGAAAAGACTATTTTTCATACATTTTGTGTCATGCCTTTTCATGTGGTGGAAATTTCTTGTATCTGACCAGAGGAGACAAAGAGCAAAAAAACAAATGGGGAACGGAAAAAATTTAATCATTTAAAGTCTTGATTTCTGTCGCTCAAGCAGCTTCATATACCGTTTCGGAAATCCCTTAATATAAGTTTAATGTTTGGGGATGATATCATTGCTGTTATGGAATGAAAGGCATAAAATATCCTGTAATTACGTATCAAATTTATATTTATACTGGAAGTGCAGTAAAATACTTATAACTTAGAAGATCCTGTTCTCTGAGAGGCAATACCTATGATGTCAGTAAACGATATCGCAGGTTTATAAACCTTATACTTCATTTTTTAAAAATATTTAAGTCTTTTCAGTGGAATTGTTTAATTTTCCCTCAACACGAGCCTAATTCAGTTAATAGAAAATTCGCAAAAAATATTATGTAACGAAAATTTCAAACTTTAATTCAAACAAGTTGACATTCTTTAAAAAAGTACGTAAACGTAGAAAGAAAGAGAAAAACATTTTGAATCTAATATATTCTAAAATCATCTCTTCTGGAAGAGTTATTTTGAATACTTGAAACTTCTTTGAGCATAAAAATTGTTTACATCACACCAATTCAATTAATTTGATCTGATTCAATATTTTGTCAAGAGGGATGGTGTTTCATGAAAATACTTATTGGAGAAGGACATGAAATCTCCAAATAACGCACTATTAACTCAAACACAAAAACAAGAGAATATTTACAAAAGAATCAGAATAAATATTCTATTAGACACATATTTAATCAATCTTCTCTTTATTGGAAAAATGTTCATCTCTCTCATACTGAGTGAGCCAAAACATATATAATGATTATCCGAAAACACTTTTTAGATTATCAGAAAACACAGGTCTGCTTGGTCACGTTATTGAAAATGTCTCGTAACCAACTGCATGTCATACTAAGGGTGATAAATGAAAAATCAAAAGGGTTGATCAATGAATTAGTTATCTCTTCAGCTTATAGCTGGATAACTGAAAAGGCTGAATTTTCGAAATGTAATTGGTACGGATGATTTTACTGGACACAATAAAAAGTGAATGTTGAAAATTATGGATCTTGAAACTCGATTGGTGTGGCATATTATACATATATAATCAACTAGCCAAGCCAACTTAGAAACAGAACGCACCTGATCTGACAGTTTTGTTCTAATAATTTATTCTTTTTAAATTTTTGAGCTACCGATATCTTTCTCCCAGACTTTTTATTCCTCCATTCTTTTATTCACTCTCTCTCAGTCATCAGTGATGATTTTCATTCATTCATTTCCTTCTTTTCCCTCTTTTGTCTTTACTTGATCTTAACTGGGAAGTCACCTTTCCTCCCCGTCTCTTATTTGTTACTTTGCTGTTTCTTTCCCCCTTTCTTTTTTTTTTTTACTTCTTTCCTTCTTTTGCCACTCATTCATTTTGTGTGTCTTTTTCTTGCCTGTCATCTATCCTTCTCTCTTTTCTCTCTCGATCCCTTCCTTCCACTCCTCGTTCGGATGTTATTGATTTCATTCCTTCTCTCCAACTATTTAATTCCTGATTATCTTTTTCATTTTTCTTTTCTTCTTATCCTTCTTTCTTTTTTCTTCTTTCCCCTCTATCTCCATCAATTTTCCCATCTTCCTTTCCATTCTTCTCTTTTAAATTTTTCTTTTCTCAGTTTTGATTTTAAAAAAAGTTCTGGGGTTCAGGATATACAAATCAACTGAGATGCTGAAGCAGAATTTTTTGTCTGTATTATGACCGTCCAAAAACTTCAAAATACACGAAAATTCAATCGTTTGACGAGGAATGTTTTTTTTCCTTCTTTACTCTACGTTATCAAATTTAAAGATATTTTTCTACGTCCAACGCAAGGTATTCCTGCTATTTCCGTATATTTTTACAAGCTTACTCCTTTATTTTCTCTTTTCTCTCTCTCAAACTCAACTAATCAATCAGTTTTGATTTATTCCTCTTCTTCGGACACATGCACACTGATAGTCGGACACTATCAGCCAGCAGTGGCATAAATCAGGCCATCCACATCGAAGAGGCAGTTACAGTATTGGATGACCCGAGGCTACAATTAAACCGCTAAGAACCACACCATCGTTAATTTTGCAGAACATCTGACATTTCTGATTAGCCAGCTGCCATTACTGATCGGAAACCACGAGACCCCAGTCGACGAGGAAAATTATTTCTATCATTGATAATTTTTGCCGATTCTCAAGGCTTAAGCTTAGTCGACTCTCAGAAGTAGGTCAAAATCTCACTTTATCTTCGACACCTGCAAAGTCAAATTGTTCAAGAGAGTTGTTAAATTTTCATTAAGCTTCTGCAACATGTTCCAATCTGTTTACTAAGGCTTCGAAGTCGAATATTATGTTAAACAATGTTGTATGTATAAAACGATATTCATGCATTCATCGGATTTCCTATATGGGTAGATCGGTAAACAGTCTTGCAAGTTTTTCTATTTTTTTGTTCACATTTAGAGCTTATACTGAGAAAATCATTTAGGATGAGAGTTTCTTTCATCAGTCACTTTCTCCGGTGATGAAAAGCCGATAAAAAAATAAGCATGAAACAGAAGATCTTTTCAGTGATCTTACGTATACACCAAGAGAATGAATCGGCCACAACGTTGTGCTAACAACAAAGATGAGAAGAAAAGATTATATTGTCAAAATTTGGAGTCTTAGCGTTTCCCCAATTGTTTTATTCCTAAAAAATATTGTGTCAGATGCTGGGATATTTTTTCTCTAATCCCAGTGCAAGGATGGCAATGATTCGTCTTATATTTCGTCTTTCATATATTGACTTTGACCTTGTTTAACATTTCCTAATTGGAAAAAATCATGCAAGTGTTCAAGTTGGCTTTTACTTAAGTAAATGTGATGATGGATCCTTTGTTTACTTTTCCTTGCCTGGGTATTTCAATTAATGGAGTTAATCATGAAGCTCCCTCGCTATACAAACAAAGTCAAATTCGGTCTCTCCGTCAGTCTGCTTATCTGCCTCTCACTGACACTTTTTTTCTCTTAACAAGTATCGGTGTATAATTTTTTTCGTATGTTTTGTTATGTGTGTATGGTTTGTGTATGATCCGTTCATCTATGTGCGTACTTGTGAGTGTGTGTACTACGCTGTGTTCGAATATGATTTTGTACATATCTATCATGAGGGAAGGATTCACTACAAACATACATTTTGGTTTGTACCTTGTGTTGGCTTCTTTGGGCGAATCTTTGCTCTATTCTAGATTAACTCAATATTTGGCGATGAATGTATCAAACACTTTATGAAATACACCAATAACGCATTGAATATTATATAATACAATATAATATATATATATATATATATATATATATATATATATATATATATATATATATATGGACCAATGGTTAGTAAGTCAGTCTCAAAGAATCTCACAACTGTATCGTGTTCCTAGATCAGTGAGTATCTGACTATTTTGGACCTGTGTCAGATTACTGCAATCGAAATGCTCTTGCATACTATTTCTACTATATACGTATTCGTGCAAGTTAACACTGTTCATTTTATGAAAATTGAACCTTACACTCGTATCAATCATATGTGTGTCATATTTTCAGCCAGTGGCTGAAAGAGATCATTTGATATATTGATATAAATGTATTTGAACTATTCACAAAACCCAGTAGTGTATATGTTAGTTTTTCAATCAATTTTTCCTTAAACATCAGTCATAATAATAAAAACCCCATTGTGATTGATGTTCATTTCCAACATATCTGATGTTATGAGTGACGCAGGTAATGATCGAGCCTGAACTGTTGAGGATCTCAAAAAGGATATGACATAATCAACATAGTACATTCATTAAACTTGATTATCATTCGATGCAGTGAACGTTGTCAGCATATTGGTAGACAATGCATGGAGAAAAAACCTAAACTTTCAGTCTCCAATGTCATTTTCATGTTGTGCAATGGGGAAGACATTCATACATTTTATTAGCTGCAGTGGACGCCAAAAAGGAGTTAAGTTTAATTCCAGTCTTCCCTGGAAACACTTCTGGTTTTATTTTTCTGTTAGAATAACTCTTCCCCCTTTCTCTCAGTTGAGCTGTTTCACAACCAAAACGATATCCACTGCCCCGCTCCTCAACTATACCGAGTAGGGGGGAGAGAGCGGATTCATGTCTTTTCCAAGGACATGAGTGCAAATTAACCATAAACATCCATAATTCTATTTTCCTTGAGGATAAGAGTGGATACAAGTACTCACGCATCCTCACTGCCCCTGTGAGACATTGCCTTTATTTAAGCTATATATGTAGATAAAAATGATAATTGGAAGGTGAAGTGAAAAACTCAAGAGATTTTTTTAATTATTATTCCTTTGGAGCAATTCGATGCATTTCGACGGGGGCAAGCCATCTTTTTCGAGGAAAACGTTTGTGGCGGTTTCCCTGATAATTATATGCTGTTCACATTTCGATACTGAAGAGGAGTATTTTATCGGTCTTCGGTTGTTTGGTCGGAACTGGATATTTGGTTTGAAATGAGATGGGTCTATCAGAAGCAGGGGTCAGGGGGATGTATGTATCTTCTCCCTGTGGGTATTTGACTTGTCTTAGATAAGAAAGGCAATGGAGATGGTCAAATTTAGGGATAGGTGGATTTTAGTATTTCTTTTTAAGAAGGAGGAGAGGTATCTAGCAATTTATTGATTAGTGTTGGTATAAGTGGGGCAGGTGTGTTGTTTTCATTAGATATTCTTGGTTGATTGTTTCTATGATTTTTTTCACTTTTTTTGGTAGGGAGGTGTATGTTAGCTTGTATCATTTCTCAGGATGTCAGTCGGTTGTTGGCCAAATCATTTATATTTGTGTTGCTGGTGTTTTATTTTGTTGTGTCTACGCAGTTTTGGTTTAAATTAGAGTAGATATGGAGTTTGAAATCAGAAAATGCCCATGCCTTTGAGTTACTCTATTACACTGGGATATAATGACTGCCTCGAAGCATCTGCGTGTCGGAAAGTTGTGAATTTTTCTTGTTTGGATAGGCTTGCCGAAAGTTGAACTTGTGGTTTTGTTTCCCCGGTGTTCGACCAGCGCATTCGTCCTCTCATCCGGATTGAGACCACTCTTGTCTTCGAACAGTCTTTTTCGAGAGGTTTCAATGTCTCTTGAATGTGAAATTTGTCACAGTCATTACACGGAATTGCTTAGAAGTTGGCTTCAGGAAGTGAGTGTTTGTTTTTTTTAAGTGGCCTGTGTATCAAATCTCTGATGGTGGTTGAGATGTTGGTGTCAATGTGAAATCCTGTATAACACAGGTTGGAGTTGAAGTCTATGGTGGTTGTGTTAGTGGGTAATATGATGGATTTAATGGTGGTACTTTTTTTTTTCTTTTTGTGTTTTCGTTCATTGTTTTTTGAAGGTTGTATGCTTCCCTTCTTGTATTTCTGGTTTTTGTGTATTTTTCAACAGTATGTTGTTTTCTGGTTTTGTGCAGGGGTTTAGGTGACGCTGTACGCTGATGTGTTCCTGGCTCCTTCGAAAGCTATTAATTTTTTTGTTCAATAGCTCAGGCAGTTAAGTAATCCTGGAAGTATTTGGGAAATATGTGATTGGCTGTCTTCAGGATTGTTGGATGTTTTGGGGATGAATTTTTGCTCAATGCATTTAGAGAAGAATTATTCCTTTTTTGAGGGAGTGAGCCGATCACTGCAGATCTCTGTGAGGGCACTTCAACTGTGTGTATTCTATGTCGACAGTATGCTTGTATTGTGGATGTGAAGTGATCCAACAGAATGTAGATGAGAGTCACACAAACACACACACACACACACATATATATATATATATATATATATATATATATATACGTATATCAGACTAACTGTTTATTTTCTCTTTTGATAAGACGTCAGATTCAGATGGATGAAAACAGAAAAAAATCATCAAGAACCAACACGAAATTTTTTTGCAATCGTTTAGAAAATAGAGTTGATATGTCCAACGGTTCGAAAAGTTTTCTTGCTTTCCCTAAATTAAATCCTGGAAACGATTCTTGTTTTATCCATTAAACGTCTGTTGCAGTCAATCCGTTCACAAGACACTATACCAAAACAAAAGTAAAAAGAGTTTATAATGTTCGTAAACAAGCGAAACTTGCGAACGATGTCTCAGAGAGAGAGAGAGAGAGAGAGAGAGACAGAGAGACAGAGAGAGAGAGAGAGAGAGAGAATAAACAATGTAGAAGAAGAAAAGAATTTCAAAGTTTTTTTTTTTCAAATGTCTAATTGAAAATATTTGCATAACGGTTATTTTAGCAAGTGAAAACAGAATCTTACGTGGATTCAATTAGCAGACGATAATATAAAAAGATGGTTTTCTACCAAAGGAATTTAATGGCAAGTAACCAAGAGACGGACCTACAAACTGAGAACTATGCAACGTGCACATGAGAGAATTGTGCTTAGCCTCACATGGAGAGACCACAAGACATCATGGTACGTCCGGGAAAAGACAAGATTCTTGGACATCATGGAATCAATTTAAAAATCTCAAATGGCTGTGGGTCGGCCATGTTGAAAAAATGGCAGACAACCGATGGACATCATGACTCCCGACATGGATCCCCTTAGATCACATGTGCAACCGAGGTCGGCGGAATATTAGATGGAGAGAGGAGCTAGACGAATTCAGAAAGTACTTGTTCCGCGTCGCCCGTGATAGAGGAGTGTGATGAATCCTGGGGAAGGTCTATGTCCAACGACAGACGTTGGAATACTGATGATGATAATAATGATGATCAACGTATCCAGAGAAGAGATATTAAATTACAAGGTTGATATCCTTATTAATATTACATATTCAACCATATATCACTTAGCTGGCTGTTATCATAAATGCTCAAGAACATGCTCTATTGATGGTTTCTACTGATACCATAGTTGTTACAGACACATCAAGATGGGAGAGGGGAGATGTAGTGATGCAGCTTGATTAGAGTGTACGAAGGGAGGAGAAACGATGGCAGCTACGGTTGTGCTCAGTGTGCCAAGCGTGGCTTTTATACAACTTGCATTATCTGACAAGGTGTATGCCATTCAGAATATTATATTACGTTGCCATTAATCTAGTTCCATTACAGCATCTTCCGATGATTCGTTGTTTCCGGAGACCATTAAGTGCAACTTGCCAAGATCGGAAGAAAAGGGCGAACAGAGTCGATGATGCCAAAATCTGGTTACTCACTGAATAGAAAAGGGTCATTTGACTAAAATCTTTTGGCAGCATGCCTTGTTTGGGGTTATCAATCAATACATTGGAAAAAAAATTACAGATAGCCAACGGCTAAATCACTTCTCAAACTATCCGTTGACTAATAACCAATAAGCGTTGACACTATCGGACACAAACAAATGGACAAATTTAACATGCACTTACATTGTAAATTGAACTTCTTCTGGGGGCTGGTAAAACAGGAAAAAACACCCCTTTCATAGAATGAGGATTAAGTGTCCATACTTTCAGCCCTATGGCTCCAGTGGCATGGCTTCAACAGGCCAATACAATAGGTAAATAGTCAGACGGACACCTTTTTAAAACTAAAAAAGCAAATGGTGGTAGATTTGGTCGGCAATTTCTATTATTTATGCAGATCTCAGTGTCAAAATAGGAAGTGAAACCATTTGTCTCATAAGACCAATGACAACGTGAACGGAATAACTTCTTAAGTTATAGACTTTAGGTCGGAATACCTTGGACGTCGTGTACGTTAGGTTATACAAGGAGATGATGGCTCTATCTGCGTCTGATGCTAGGCAAACTTGAACGAATGCTGGAAATAAAGACATAAATGCTATGCTATGCCGAGACACAAAATTTCTGGTGTAGTACGTCATGTCTTAAGGATGGAAATTACAAAACTAAAACCAAAGTCTATCATGCACACTAACAGAGGACACTCATCGATGTTGCAGTCTGAAGGATGGTCAAAAATGGTGCGAAAGAAAAAAGGGGGTTCTAGAGAAAATCTCTATCGAATGTCTGATTGAAAATATTTGCAGATAGGAAACGTTTCAATTTATTTTCTCAGTTTAAGTAATGACTATATTTTTGATATTCTAATTTTCTCCCTTCCTTATTTCATTTCTTAGTTCCTAAGTTTCATTTAAATTCTATTTCTGTGTTCTCTACTGATTGTTAAACAAGATCATATAATATTGCACATATATACGCATAATGATGATATACAATATTATTAAAAATCTCCTTCTGCATCGTATGCATTTGGTGATGATATGATGACTTTCCGTGTTAATTCAGTCGTTCACTTAAGAGAACGCGTAAGAAATCAAGCGAAAGTTTTAAAAGACTTTTCTATTATGTCTAATTCAAACATCAAAGGTGTATATCTGAAGTAGTTTTTTTTCTATTCATCCAGAACATATTTTACCAAATCCCATTTTCCGTTTTATTGTGAGCAAATCTTCTGAATTTCTGGCTTGAAAAGACACAGCTGGATTCTCATGTCACTTTCACTAATGGGTACGTTGTTATACGTTGCATTTGGTGAAAATGAGGCTTCACATGGAATTAGGCCTGGAAATAAAGATTCTTGATACAATAGATGATCTATCATACGACGACAAAAAGTTGCAATTTCTCAATTGTTAATGAAATATCTATTGTCAAAAACCAAGTGCGATTTTTGAGATTATCGTTGCATTCCAAGATGAAGCATTTCAAAGTATGCTTGTTGCTAGCCTACCATATTACTGGACGAGAAGGTCGACTATCCTACTTTGTACTGAGTTGTCGGTCTTTCACCAACTAAAGCTAAAAAGCATGATGTTTCTAGTTTTTCATTTATTGATGAAGGGGGATGAAATGAAGCCCTTTGCTGAGCTTAGTCCTAGAAAAAATTCTACTGATACATCTGTAGGGCTGAAGCATGGGACATAACCAAGACATCGACCCTCAAAAAAGTAGCCATGCAACGTGCACACAAGAAAACTATGTTCAACGTCATATGAAGGGACCACAATACAGAGCAGTAGAGAAGAGGAAAAAATAGTCGGGGACATTACAGAATCTATTATGAAACTCGAACGGCTGGTCATGTGGTAAGAATATCAGACAAACGCTTGACATCACGACTCACAACGTTGATCCACGGAGATCATATGCAAAACTGTCATCGGTAGAAAAAAGCTGTCGTGACAAAACTAAACGAAATCAGAAAGTCCTGGCTCCGTGATGCCCATGGTGGAGAGGTCTGACGGATATTTGGGAAGGTGTATGTGAAATGAAAGACGCCAAAAGGCTGCTGCTAACACTGATGATGATTATGTTGATGAACATGACATGTAACAGCTTGACTTCAAACATAGTACCGCTACCACGAGCACAACATCAGTTCAATGGTTTGATTTTAATTTCAATCCAAAGAAAAATTGATTAAAGCTTTTGATAGAAAATTTAAAAGAATAAGGCTGGCACTTTCGAATTTTAATAGAATGCTCTCATCTTCCCTCCCCTGAACGGACCAACCCATTTGGATGGTTTACCCGTCAGTTACCTCAACTTTCCTTGAACTCCATGAGGGCTTTTTTATCGTACATAACAGACTGGAATAATGTGACTTGGTTTTGCCGAGATTGAATGGTTCCGTGAAGAAAAAGCGGAAAATAGCGTTATTTAATACCGTACACTTTTCAATATTAAGAGATGAAATGAAGGAAACAAAAGTACTTGAAAACATTTTAACGAAGGTTTAGATGTACAGAAATCACTGTCAACACATTTCCGTGGTCATTATATTCCAATATTCAAATTTAGAAGGTGAATATTCTTCAGATGCCGTTCCTAATTGCAGCACATATTCACAATGAAATGTGGAATGTCAGACCCTGATGTTATTGCCGATTAATCCAAGTTAAATCCCAAAATCATGCAGTCATGTAATACAAACAAAAAAAGCTTACCAAAGTCCATGGCGCCTTAGTTCCCTTCAAATCGTCCCCCTTTGGACTTCACAGATATTTTCAGTACAGTCTGCAAATTATTCTTTCGGGTTTGACATTAGGTACCCCATTCACAGCGATAGGTCAGGCATAGAGGCACTGCAGTAGGACTCCTGGTTAGAATCAATCAAATATTTCAATTGTCATCGACCTTTGTTTCTTAACAATCTTTCTGCATTAAGCACCCACGTAATATGCGTGCTTGACTATTTGCTAAACACATGACCTCAGTAGAGTGGCACAAAGTCAGTTTTGATATCGATTAATTACCAATTGTCTGTGGGGATCATATGAGAGGGGTACTGCTCCATTGCTGGCGCATGCTAACAATGATGGTCGAATTGGCCGGAGAATTCTGTACAAAGAATATGAGAATTTGAGAAAAAAAAAAAACTCCTTTTATGTTTTTTTACATAAATTGATTGATAGCTCTTACGAGTTTTAACTGGGTAACACCTTCAACTTCAACTACATTGACTTATTCAACGATCTATCCTAACTTTTTGAAGGATCAACCTTTTGAATCACAGATGAGACGTGTTTTTCCTCAGTTGAATTAGATTATGGAAATTTTTTTCTGTGTTCTGCATTTTGGATTGCGTATTTTTTTTTTGCTATACAATTTTCAGTTCGTTTCTTAGGAAACATATCACGCAAATTGAGCTCTATTCATACAATAATGAGAAGTATGAGCATGCAGAGGTCGAGTTCTTTGACTACCTTTATTGCCAAGCAAAAAAAGACCGTAGAAAAACATCCACGTTGTAGGACTTGTTGTTTACTCTGTTTGAACACCAAGAAAAGACGATGTATCGGGGCGTATCTCTGATATATTCTCAGAAAAGAGAGGAAAAGAGCGATAGAGAGAGAGAGAGAGAGAGAGAGAGAGAGAAAGAGAGAGAGAGAGAAAGAGAGAGAGAGGGAAGGAGAGAGAGGAGGTTGAAGGAATAATGCATTTCTTGTGGTATAATACGCAATTTTTGTGTGAAAACAAAACAAACAAAAAACATTGCTTGAAAATTTTGAAAAACAACTTGATTCCATTATTTTGGGTTGGTCTTCCTTTTGTAACGATAATGTCACATAGTTAGTGGACCTTAGATATCTTCAGAATTAAACATACAACACAATATATATGATGAAATAATCGTTGAGTACAGTCAAAAGAAACTTTTCTCTTATACAACGAGTTCTTCTATGGCAGATATTCGAGTTTTAGTTCTAGTAAATAGATTATCCTGTCTACAGCTAGTTCTTCTGCATAGTATTTGAAATACGATCATTTGTAAGTAAATTACGAGATGGTACATGCGTATGAAGTTCTTATCGTGTAAAAATGACATTTGGTACGTCAAGGAAAATAATTGCCACTCAGTGAGTATCGATAAAATCGTCTTCGTCTGGAAAGTCCTTGTGGCCAGGTCTATCATATGCGTCATAAACTATTAGCAAAATAAATATATTGCTGTAGAATCGTCAGGCAACACCATATCAGTTTTAGAATCTATGTAGTATTATATTGTCTTAACTGATTATTGAGTCAGTTGGATGTCGTGTTCTCAGAGAGGAATGTTCTGCAGATGAAAGTACAGCTTGGAAAAAGTGATGTAGATGAAAATACACACTGACTCCAGAGCGTGAAAGATCCTGTCCAGAATCATTCTATGACGATTATATATTAATTTTAGTTTGTGTTTAGTAGTGGCTATTTTCTGGTGAAATTGTTGGTTGTCCTTCTCCTACATTGGATGCCTTTCAAGTTCATATATCCCAGTCTGTTCCGAAAGGAAAAAGATCGCCCCTTGTCTTTTCCATGCACATTAACAGTGCATTAACAGTCTTCACTGGATTTTCAACTCGACTTGTGATTCCATTTCCGCCACTTGCACCTCAAATAATTGCATATTATGGTATACACAAGAATGATTTCCAAAAAAATCCAAGCTTTGTTAGAGGGATCCCCATGTGGAATTCTAGTACATAGGATGGTACGTTAAATTTGCAGTTTATCGATTTTTCCCGACTGTTTTGATCAGAACTTTCAGTCGTTGTACATTACGGCCATTTCAGGTGGGGGGCTCATCGAAAGATGATGGAAAAATGTCCTCAGTTTGCTATATTCTGGTGGCAGAAATCCTTATGTCTCAAAAGATTGGCGATAGAGTGTCATAATCATGTGAATGTCCTCCACTGGTGTCACTGAAATGTTTTGTCCAGGGTTTCTTTCGGAACCAAAAAAAAAATAAACAAACAAGAAAGATGCAGGGTACAATGGCATGTACATTTTGTTCAGAATGAGGACTGCGATTAGGACAACAATTCGAAAAAGAATTTGACCTAATAATGATCCCCTCCCCTGTCTAAGATAATTAGACTAAAATTGCAGTCCGTTGTAAACCTGGATATATAGGTTGTGTACTCCAATTAGCTTTTTGATTCACTCAAATCGGTATTCATCCTGAATTAGAATGGCAAAAATGAGTTGCATCTACTAATCAAGTTTCGAAACGTTGAATATTGGTGACAAACCTAGTGGAATCTCAGGAATATGATCAATGCAAGAGAGAACAGCTCAAAATCACTTGTAAAAGCTGAGTTGATAGCAATGAGGAACGTTTCAAGTACCACGGCTTAAACGCATGTGAATGTGCATTAATCGTCCTGCTAAAGATTAAGAAAGACGTAGGTGGTTAAAAAGGTGACAATTATATAAAGTTTAATTTACAACGTTGGTGTATTTGGAAACACTGTAAAATCAGCAAAAAAATAGAGGTTTGAAGATTCAGCAAGCACAGAATAATTAGAAAAACGAACTAATGTCTAGTCCCATTCTGCTAAACCGTCCAAAAACTAACGTCCATAATATCGAAGAGGGGCCTAAAAAGGGTAATGGAGGTCGTTACTTATCGATATGATCACTAAAACAATTCAATTTCTCCAGCCAGTTTTCAATTCTATATGTGCTTCACCCCAATCTTTCTCTTTCACTCAGTTTTTCAATTGTCCCTTTCAACGGAAGCACTTTGGTGTTGAAATATTTCCCGTCCAAAAGACAATTAGAGAGGGAAAGTATAGTGATGTATCAACGTCAGGTAGTTTGAAAATAGTCAGTTGTTGATGTCTATCGATAAAGCTATACATACATCACTGGTAATATTACCTGACATCACACAGGTGACACTACCCGACATTACACGGGTGATAAATTGTATGGCTTTGTGACAACTCCTATCAGCAGAGACTAACGCCAAATTTATCTCCTAAATGTCAAAGGAAAGATGACTTTGCAGATGGCTAATACTGAAACAAATCTAGCAGATATTCCAACAATCCAATTTGTAAAATAAATAATGATCATTTTTCTTGATGATTCATTAAAGCAACTGTCAGGAAAGAAACACTCTTTGCAGTTGAAAGATCCATAGTATATACATCAGATAATTACCGAGAGAGCACAGCATTTTTTCATGTTTGATCAGTTGAAACAATTGGGTGTCAGCCAAGCAAAAGCATCATGAACTCATTAATCGATATTTAACATTTGACTGCATAATTCAATGAAGATCGCCATCAGTAGGCTCGTTCCGTTCTTCACAATCTTTTTCATGAATCTCTATGGAATGATTCAAAAGTTGGGTGGGGGCAAGGGTAGATTGCAAGGGAGCTGATTGATCTGGATGATCAAAGGCTCTGCCGAATGATCCAGAACTAAATGCAGAAAATTACTTCCACTGTGGATACAATGGTCACAAAGCAGACAACTTCTTTTAATGGTGTTTCCTTGCCAATGGATTAACCTCACATGAGACCGTCTTTTTGCATAGGTATAGAAAAGTCCACTTTGATTGGTGGTCAATGTACGCCAAAGACATACTACAATTATCAATTTTTTGGATACTCAAAATGTCCAGATATTCACTTGATGGATATATTGGTAAATGTTCATACGTGTTGCAATGTTATTGTGATCAAAGCATGTAAGATCGTGAGGGGTTATGCATGGGAGTACGTGTATATGTGTGTATGTATTGTGTGTATTTGTATGTTTGTGTGCATGTGTGTCTGCGTTTTTGTGAGTCCGTATCTGTATTATACACGTTAGTATATAATATTTAGCTCCAACGTTGCGCGGTCTACCACTTTTTGTGTACTCTGTGAACATAAAAACTGCCAGTCTCTGACAAAAAAAATCATCTATCACTACAATCAATAACATCAGCGTGAGAATCTTTTCTTACTGACTCCTCCCCCTCCCTCGAAGCACCTGAATCAGTTGTACAACGTTTATTGACCCTGGAGTTGATCATTGAAAACAAAGCAGACGTTCAAGTTACGTGATCAATCATTCAGTTGAAATAACCGGAAGTAATCATTTGAAACAGTCATGTTTCACCCCCCAAAATGCACCATGAAGTTATCAATCGATATTCTACATTCGATTGCATAATTTAATGTAGGGCCTCTAAATACATGGAGCCTGGACAATTCGTTATCATTTGATCGACCGATTTTATTATTATTATTATTATTATTATTATTATTATTATTATTATTATTATTATTATTATTATTATTATTATTATTATTATTATTGTTGTTGTTGTTGTTGTTATCATTATATTGCTGTTCTTAATGCTGTTTTCACACAAGTTACGACTGCTGGTTTCCATTGGAAATCAAGTGGCAGCAAGTCTTGCCACTTCTGCAAGAGTCTTCATAGTGTTCTGGTGGGCATCAGTAGTGCAATCATCTTGCTAGTTTCAATTCTTCACGTTCTTTGTAGTTCGTCCGGTCTTTTTACTAGGGACTAGGGGACCATTACCAAAACTCCAACAACCTTTGGCCTGATGATAATTCTTTTCATGGAGCTTTCGTCCCAGTAACACCAATCGGTTTTCACTAAGGATTTAGTGACACGAGTTTTTTTCTTCAATACAGGAGGATTTCCCACGGTATTCCAGCTCACCACACTGGTGCTATTGCCTGGCTGGAGGCTGAGTGACAGCTAGTCCCCCCAAGTCTCCAGCAGTCCTGACTTCGATATTCTATTATGGCAGCCTTTGGTTTGTGCCATCTCATACTTTTTAACCTAGGCTGTTTGGCCACCACTGACTACAACAGTTATTCATTTTCACTCAAGTTGCCTTGTGGTCACTGCTGGTGACAGAGTGACAGCAAGTCTCTTCAGGTCTCCAGCTCTCCTCTCCACACACTAATTCGACAGTAGTGCTGAGGTTTTCAGTTACACTGAGGTTACCCGTTAGTTATCGCTGAAGGCTTGGTCACAGAAAGTCTCCCCAGTTTTTCAGTCCTCCATTGTACACCCCTCATCTATCTCATCAGCGCTGTGATTCATGACTTAACCGCCATTTTTTTGTGTGTTTTTTTCTCCTGTGTCCCCATCTCTTCTCTTTGTTAGGCTACTGCTAGCAGCTGGGGTCGTAGATCTCATATTTCGATCACTCTCCTCGGCATTTCTGCGGTCCCAGGATATGTTGTGGCCCTTATAGTCTCGATCCTCCCCTTTATCCCTACTTGCTTTCAGAGTCTTTGGTACTGTTCCGAGTATCTACTATAACTAGTACTACCTTGACTTTCATGTTCCACACATTCTTCAGCTCCCTTGCTAAGTCCTGGTATTTTCTCAGCTTTTCACTCTCCTTCCTATTCCCTCTGTGGTCTGCTGTGGTCACTGCTGCATCTGTTATTTGGCATGTTCGCACTTCTTGTCCACGATTACAATGTCTGGCTTTTCGCTTGAATAGCTTGGTCAGTTTTGATGTTAAGTCCGAGACTAATTTTTGACTGTTATTCCTAAGGGCTGTGACCGTTTTGTGCTGGTACCATTTGCATTGTTAAATCCAATTCGTTGGCTCAGTTCTAAATGTATCAATGTTGCTATTCCACCGTGTCTATGTCTATACTCTTTCTGAGCTAGTTGACTACATTAATTAGTTACCTACATTGGCAGCATTCGTTGTTTGTCTTTGTTCTGTCGATTTCTGCTTGGATATAATTTGCCATGATGCGTTTGTTTTGGGCTGCCATGATGAGCTATTCTGTTTATCTCTTCAGGTTTACTTTGTGTAGCTATGTCCATGATATCTCGTCTGGAACATCTTGTATCTATCTTCTGGATTCTCTGTATATTTTTTTCTGTCACCATTTTCCTTCCTTTGTTTACTGTGCTGCTCATCTTTTCCCACTTTTTTTTGTTTGTTGCGCTACTTTGGACACTCTTTACAATGTCTTCAGTGTTTGCTTGCACACACTCCACACATGTTTGGGCCCTCTGGACAGAATATTCTCTATTATAAGTTTTCTGTCACATTCTTTCTCTTCCACGTACGTTTTATTGATGTAATCTCTGGGGTGTAATGCCTTGTGCATTGTCGTAGGCTCTCCTGTTCGCCAGTCCGTTGACATAAGTTCTTCTGTTCTCGATCCGAGGAATGGTCCCATGTATCTCACTACTGATACAGCCAAAGTATTTATCATTTTTATCAGGTTCTTGCAATTTGATATTTTCCTATTTCTCCAGAGGTATTTCAATCTTATTTCGTCCTTCATTTCTTCTTAATAAACCGCATCACATTCGAAAACTCCCTGTTATTTGAACTTGTGTGGCCAACGCTCACATCTTTTTGCCGTTTGGTTGTTCGATTCCCTCCTATGATGCAAAAATTATTTTCATTGTTTAAAATAATTATTGATGTTTTATTCTTATTATTTGCAATATTATCAGTAGTATTTATACAATCTGAGTCATCACACATTTAGCTTTTGGTGGCTTTGACAAGAGATCAATTGACAACAAGTCATCCCAATATTGTAACACTCTGTTGTCTTCATTATTATGATGATATGAATATTCCGTAGGTTCTCAGGATTTGAATAGATACAATTACTTTATCCTCATCATATATATATATATATATATTTTTATATATATATATATATGTATATGTATATATATGTATATATATTTATATATATATATATATATATATATATATATATATATATATATATATATATATATATGTAGTGTGTGTGTAGGTGTGCATACACATCATTGAGGAAGAATGAGAGAGAGGTGGAATAACTATGATAAATGCAAATGGTGTAAAATCATTTTTAAACATTCAATTCAAAAATGTTTATCTCGAAGAATTCATAACTCGGAGTCAATTCTTCTGAATGTCAATTATCTTTTTCTGGAAAGATCAATACTGTTCACTTCAACCTTGTTAGGTTTCACCTTTTAAGAAAGCAAACTAAACCATTAGCAAATGAATAGGCTAATTAAACATCAACAATTTCTGGATAACGTTTATCTCGTGAGACTTCATTGTGAAACTTTCCTGCAATTCCGACTGACATCTGAAATTTTTGAAAAAAGGAAATGATTGCTAAAATGATAACAGCATCGTTGCTTTCCCGTAAAGATTGATGTTGATAGCGTGACCATAACTTTTCCACCTTGAAATGGATTCTTTCGTTTTTATGTAGAATAATTTAAAAATGCCCTGCAGATTCTATTTTCGAGCTAACAGGAAGAACCTAATCGTTATTCTGTGATTGTTGATTAACTACCTGACAAATGCTTTTCAGCAACAAGGTGAGTGTCTTCTTTCTTTTTTTTATAGTAAATGATTTTTGATAGCTAGATTTTAAATGAATATTTCAGACGGTGACTTTCATGCATATTTTCACTGTTATACGACACTCTTTAATCTTTAAAGTCATTTCATAGTTGCATTTACCCGGTTTTTTTCCTTTTCTTGCCCGGAAATACTTTTGATGTCCTCTTCAGTCTTTTAATGGATAGATTTTTGGGGATTAAGACGATTTTGTCAAAACCAAAATAATCAAAAATTATCATCATTAGTGTATTATCATCCCAAGTATTTGCCATCTCTCACTATCATGGGCAAAGCCGATCAGATATTTTCTGAGCCTGTCAAGTTCGTTTCGCCATCTCATATCCTGTGGTCTTCAGATCCATATTTGATCACTGGGCAGCCCATTACTATTTGAGTTTCATAATGATTCTATGATGTCTTAGATTAATAATTTTCCCCGATATACGGTGACATCTTGTGGTCTTCTCGTGCAATGTTAATTCAAAATTGCAATATTTTCTGAATACAATCTAAGAATGGAAACTTTCGAGCTGAGCATTGAAAAATTTTCATTAGAGCTCTAAGCACATGAACCGAAAATGAGTGTTCGTGTATGAGCATGTATGAGGAGGGAAACAATCAACTGAGTATAGGTGTGTATATACGCTGATTAAGGGAAATACCACGTGTATATTTGCAGGATTACATTCGTGCGCGCTCATGTGTAGGCTACTGGTCAGTGTTTATATAACTTTTTCCAACAGGTTAAAAGAACCTCTCAAAAGGGCCTGTCAGGAAAATGGATGTCAGATGTAAAAAAAAAATGAGATTTGTAACATCAAATCAACGGGTAAAACATTAAACAAAAATAAGAATAGTTCAAGCGATAATTTCTTGTTGAAAATAGACAAAAACACTAGAGAGTCGAGTGGAAACTGAAAAAAAAAAGTAGAGAAAGAAAGTAAAAAAAAGAGGGTCAGAGATATGCGTAGATCTAAGTTGCAGACTCCATAGCAACTGATGTTTTTTTTTTCAATTTGAAAACATGTTCTGATTACAGATGCAAGCAGACATGTGCATTACGCAAAGATGAAATCATGATTAACAGATAAATACTAAGAATCTGAAATAGAGAACTCCATATATGGGTTTTTCGATAAAAAAAATAGACAGATAAACCAAGTTGTGAGCACAAAATGTCAATATAGTTATGGGTTTCCCACCTGTTTTAAAATACAGTATTCAGTAAACTATTTGCCAACTGAACCCGAACATTTATCATTTACATACATCGTGGATATATAACTATCTAAGCCAACAAAGAAGTCGACGTATTTCCCGGAGGATCTAGTCAATTGATGATAACTGAAATATATCCCACCTAGGGGCATCCGCCCAAGCCAAAGCAAAATACTCTCCTGACACTCATAGAAGAGACTTCTGGGATCATCATCAGATGCGTCATTGCAATTCTCTTTAATCTCTATCACGGTCTGAAACCTCTTTCGGAAATGCAAGAATTTGACAGAGCCGAATATGAGGAATGACGGACTTAGTCAGTGTGATGTTATGTCAATCGAGCCTGCATGAGGTTACAAATGAGAAAACTCATTCATAGTTGGTGCAATTGTCACTTAGTAACACTGGTTCTCCGTATGTAGTCTTCCAAAACAAATGAGAAACCATACGGGATTGTTTTTATTCATGAATGCTAAATGAAGCCCCTTTGCTTTTGTTTTTATTCAGCCCTTAGGATATTCCAAATGCCTAACTATTCTCGGGACAGAGAACTTACGTGCATACAAACTGACACACACACACACACACACACACACACACACACACACACACACACACACACACGAGGCTGTTTATTATTATTCCTTTGGACTTGATCACGTCCGACATAAGGTAAAAAAGTTCGTCATTTTGGAAGCTCAAACACAGCAATGATTTCAAAGATTCAAAAAGATTGATTAACAAATCTCACATGCAGTATATCAGTCTCTTCATGAGAAGCCTTCTCCATTGCATTCACTGAAAAACACGATCGCACAAATCTTTACCACGTCTTACCGTGACAACTCCCTTCATTTCGTCTCTCCATATTGTGTCAGGTCATTCCTTACTGCGTTTACCCTCCATTTGGGGCTAATCTAAACGCCTTTGACTTTATACATTGTCACCTCATCTTGTGCCCATCATGTCACCATAAATGTTTCCTCGTACGATATCCTTCATCTGGTCATCTTGGTCCATATCAATCTTTCCCTATCAATGAGAGTTATTGTAATGTTTCTCTTTTCATATTTTCCAAGTAGTTTAGTAAAATTAAAGGCACTGCATCGAAGAGTCTTGGTTATGTATTGATTGTATTTTCCATGTTTTGCACATATCGACAATTTGCTATCAGTATGTCTGTATTTCTATCGAATGTTTCCAACTCAATAGTTAGGCGATATCTGATATTAAATTCGTGGTATTTCTCTGGCTTTCTTGCCCGTCCATTGTAAATGTATTCATTAATTTCCTATCTTTTTGTTAAAATTTTCACTGAGCTGTACTTATGGCATAGTGCTTGATATTTTATTAGATGCAACATGGGTGTATCTCAACGGACATGCAAAGTTATTTTCCCAATGCTTAGGAAAAAACAAATTGCCTTGAAACTCCTAGGAATAATAATGTTACTGCATGAAAAGGGAGACAATATATATACATATATATATATATATATATATATATATATATATATATATATATATATATAGTGTGTGTGTGTGTGTGTGTGTGTGTGTGTGTGCGTGTGTGTGTGTGTGTAACAGTATCTCCTTGGAAAAAGTATGTATTTGCATAGATGTCTATCTAAAAGTGTACGACCTTTTGTATCATTTTAGTCACCAGTAATCTTCCCATATTTTTGGAGACTGAATTTCTTCTTCAAGACACTTTTACGTTGTCGTGGTTTCTTAAATCTTTTTTTCCTCATTTTGTTTCCAAATCTCAAAACTTACTCTTCTTAATTTTGCATTCCACTTCTCCGCCACAGCTCTACTTTTCCTACACCATCTTTTTCCCCTTCCTTCCCTTCTCCTTTCTTTTCAGTCCATCACATATTCTCTTTGTGTGTTTCATTTGATGATTATCAGATATAAAGAGACAGGAAATGTCTCAATTAGTCTTTCCTGTTGTTTAGCAATAATCAGTCACAGAATCACATTGCAACAACCCACCACACTCATACACATAAGCACATACTTGCAAGACCCACAGTTACCCAGAAAATGATTTGGTATTGATCTTAAAAATGTCAAGATTTATGTTTGAAAAACACAATACAACAGTTGCTGGTAGCATGTGTAGGGTATCTATTAATCTGACTATCTATTCATCTACACAAACATATACACGTGCGCACACATATACACACGCACACACTCACATCACTATATATATATATATATATATATATATATATATATAGAGAGAGAGAGAGAGAGAGAGAGATAGATAGATACGTTGATAGATAGATGGATTGAAATTTACTGATATATTGATGGATTGAAATCGACTGATCCACACACTGATCCGAACACAGTCTGGTGTATATAAATAAAGAGAGAGAGAGAGAGAGAGAGAGAGAGAGAGAGAGTGTTTTCGGTTTTGTTATACATTTCATCGTTTACTTTTCATCAAAGGCAAATTCACAGTGCTGACGATCGAATGATTATGGAAAGAAGTTAACGGTCTAGACATCGCCAAAAAAATGATGTTCAGTTTTAGATAGAATATAACTTCTTGTGATAATTTTAACTGCACTAGATATTTTAATCAATGATATCAGAATATGCAAATCTTTTAGCTAATCTCAAAAGATATAATTTTATCATTTCCTTTAATCAATCTTATGTAAATTATATGATTTCAAATATGAGGGTCCGTGGTTGAGCCACAAAATTGACAGGATTCAATTCAATAAACATGATTCGATCACCCATAATTATATTCTCTTTATCACTCCCTTCATATTGGTATTCATATAAATAGCTATAAATTTCCAATCACACAAGAACATTTGATTGAATTCCATCATTTATTTACCTATTCGGACGTGATTGGTAAATCTGACTTATGTAGCACACACGAAAACACCTATTCACGGCGTTGGTCAAATAGAAGGAGCTGTACAACTGTGGATATATTCTTGGATTGCTAAATATCCGGATATTAAAATTGCCTGCTCTTTCCTGTTTTATTCATGGTTCAGCGGCCCAACCGATTGAGGCAGGCGAGGCATAACCAATTTGATTCGAGCAGACGACAAACATAACAAAATGGTTCCAAATATTTCCCCGCCTTATTTCTATTTATTGCAATGGCGGGGCTCTGCACCGTCAGAAATACAAAAGAAAGCTGATTTCAATGGAAACTTTTGTTGATATTCCACTTATTTCCGGTGATCATTAATAATTTATCATCATACGATCATTTTTTAAAATCTTTCCTTCGGTTGTCTCTCTTGCCATTATGCACATATTGATTATTTTTGGATAGAAGGCAGGAAATTATGAATGAAATACATTGAAGTTGATTATGAGAAATCATAGAACAAGAGTCAGAGACATAATGAAAATCTCAATAGAACTCAAATGGCAATGGGCTGGTTATGTTACAAGAATGTAAGACCACCAGTTTAGCATAGTGTTCAGATTTGTTTCACAACAAGGCGTTTAAAAGGTGATGCAAATCATTTAGTTCTCTACCCCACGCCCAGGTCTCATGTATCTCCGCCATTCTTAACTTCAACAAATCAACCTTACATGCGTTAATGCCCTTTTTAGGGTTTCAGGACGCTAAAACTCCTCTGATATAAATTAATTGTAATCGTGTCTTTGATTTGTTCCAATCCGTATAGGAGAAACAACTCGTATATGTTACCATTTTAATTATTTTTACAACGAGACAACCAAATGGATTATTTTACAAATAAATGCTGTGTATGTCGGTGTCATCGATTTTTGGTTTGTGTGTTTAATGAATTTGCAAATCAATGTTTGGCTAAACATCAAATGCCACTTGTGTCGAAGAGCCATTTGCTTGAATATATCGGTGTGCAAAGGAAAATGATTCAAGCTGACAAACAAATAAACAGACAAAACTCTGAGTTGTTGTTTCTTCAAGTGATAGAGTAGGCAAATAAAACAATGTTGTTGACGAGATGAAAGGAAGGAAGAAATAAACACGTATAAAGAAAAAGGAAACAAAAGAAAGACAGAAGGGAAGGATGGTAGAGAAAAGGAAAAAAGACAGAGAGGGATATGGAAAAGAAGAAAGGAAGGGAAAAGAAAGATCGATAGCTGGATTGAAAGTACAGATAAGCGAACAAATAGATGGATAGATAGATAGATAGACAAATAACATTTTGTTGACATATCTACTAAATGCTGAGAAAAAAGACCCTCTATTTTCTTTGAACGTGTTACACATACATGCAGGGTCAGTCAGTCCAACTTAAAGACTGGACCAATCTATTTAAGAGTTTTAGCGGTAATTTCGTTGGACAGTTTTCGGAAGATATAGACATGATGGAATAGCTAGCTAGTTGAACAGATACATATAAGGAGTGAGAATGTTGTGTGTGTGTGTGTGAAAGAGAGAGAGAGAGAGAGAGAGAGAGAGAGAGACAGAGACAGAGAGAGAGACAGAGAGACAGAGAGACAGAGACAGACGGACAGATAGACTGGGGATGAGAAAGAAGTTGTGAACCACAAGAGTAACGAACATGGTTTGAAAAATGCAACAAGTATTTTTGTGAACAATGAAAATGCTTCGGCAATCATATCTTTGTTGTTCTTGATTAGAAGACTCTGGCACAATAAAAAAAAAACCCTACAGTACTTACCAAGTCAGAATAGTCGCCTGATAAAGATATCCAATTTTGTACTCACTGAAAATTCATGGGTTATATCACAGAAGTAAGATGACTAGGGGTTTAAGTAGAGGACTTGTCGAATTGATTGATTGCAAAAGCAATTCAGCCGACATAGAAGACAAGGAAGAGACATTCCCCGTGGCAATTCACCCTACATGTCATCACAGAAGCACCTCTCAATTTCCTTTATGGGCAATTAGAGTGGTTTATAAGCGCAATGTAACTACTTCAAGTAGTAGCAGTACTGTCTCTTTGGTCCCTGTATATCAAGCAATTTATACAAACGAGGACAATCCTGCCAAGGCAGTAGCATCAAAAAAAAATATTATTAATCTTGACAAGGATGATCAATACAAATTCAATAAAAAGTTGATTTGTTTTCTATTTTTCATGTATAATTTTTGTCAGGCTCTCTCGGGACCCTTTGTTTGTTGATCAATATTAAATATTCTGTATGATTGATTTGTTGGTGACATCATCAGAATGAAGATGGAAACAAATTCTGATGTTGATTAATGGGATATATAATTTAAAATGATCACGGAAGAATCAAGGTCATGCGATAAAATTGTATGGCGACTAATGTCGTTGGGTTACATTCTGTGTTAGAGGTGATCAATTAAAAATTGGCAAAAAGGGTGATCGATGAATAAGTTACTTCTCTGGCCTTTTGGTGGGCAGTGATTGCAAAAGAAAAGCCCCTAAAAGACTTCGAATTCCCTCCCCCAAATTGTGCCAACGTAGTAATCAAAGGAGCAATTTATCATGAACTTATATTGAAATTCTTTCCACTCTTAAAGTTGAAGACGAGGTTGACTGTCTCTGCAACTTTGATGTTTCCAAACTTGGTGGAAACACTTTTTTTTCACTTTAAATGATTGAAAGTGGAGGGAAACGTTCAATTACAGGTCCTAAAAGTCTGTTTATTATTACTCTTTAAATAGATAAATACTCGGCACAAACGGGTGTTTCATATTTTTAGTCTTTAAATAGCAACCTAACACTTTTGGATATCTGCCGATATCGATCGCTCCTATTCTACGATTATGCACACTAGCCGTCTTTGCAAAGATGTCGGGTTTGCTTTTCCTTACCGCATAGAATTTGAATGACTACGTTTAACAAGAGAACCATAACATTTAACCCTTTTATAGCTGGCTGTCATCGAGCCAAGAGTGCTGACTAGTTTCAAGCAGTTTCCAGAGACTATTCATCATTTTTTTTTCATTCTATATCCCACAATTTCTCTTCATCACTTTTAGCTTTTCACTTCGTGCTGAGATATGGCAACTGTCTTGAATCGGCGGTCAGTCTCCAAAAGACGATCAAAGGTTGTTTTGTTACTATTTATTGTATCAATATCTATACCTCTGAAAATATCAGATCATTCGGAGGTTGGTTTACATAATGCAGGCGGTTGAGTAATTCAGGTTTCCTTTGGGAATGGCCGACGAGGTTTCGCAGAGGGCAAGTTGTCTGCCTTCCTGACTATTCTGGTTATGTAACATGAATCCAGAGACTGAACACGGTTTAACACAGACTGACCTCGGAGAGAGAGAGAGAGAGAGAGAGAGAGAGAGAGAGAGAGAGAGAGAGAGAGAGAGAGAGAACCGTGCATACACACACATGTACATATACGTGTCTCTATGTGTATGTCTGCGTGAATATGATACGATATCCGGTAATATCTTTGAGTTGGCAATACAGTAAATAGTAATATTCAAATCAAGTTTATTATACATACATATTTAACCTCCTCGCATAGTGAAAGTAGTTATCTCAGATGGACCAATATTCAAACTATTTTTTAAAGTTAACAATGTCACGTAATATCTTGCCAGAGCGCAAATTCCAAGTCTTTTAAATAATGAATAAACCACCAAAAACATTATAGGAGATCTTTATCATAGGAACGCCAACATATATTTAGAAAAAATGCCTCAACACAAAAATACATGTTTATATCAGTGTGAATACAAGTGTGTGTTTATAGAGTATGATAATGCAAAAGTTATGTTATTAAGCCAGCAATATGAGAAGCCTTCATGTGTACGTATGAACCGACACCTTCCTATCAGAGTAACTAAACAAGTTTGGGTATTGTGTGACTGTTGTGTGCACTATATTCAAACCGAGGGATCTATTCTTCCTGGGTCCGTCTGAGTTGTTTTGCGATCATCATTTCAACCAAGTTTTCAGCCCCACTGCGGATCAGATTCAACTCCCAGTGACTTTTTTCCTCAGAAGAGATTTAAGACTCGAGACGGGATTAAAAAAGAGGACAACAAAACAACTGGTGGTGATTTTGATAGCAAAATTTGAAAATTGTTTCGAGAATTAGAAAAGAGGGATAAGTGTGTGACAGTCAAAGAGGAATATTTTGATTGCAACCAGGGATCAATTGATCAAAGTATGCTATTTCATTGATATTAAATGGCTAGATACATTGTAGTAGATCGAATTAATACATGTATCAACATGCTACACGTGTAAAGCAAAAGGAACCTTTAGTTTTAGTAGGAATTAATCGTGGGATCGATTGGGCAAACACAAACTCTCTAATGAGGTATTTTGGTTCGCCTTAGCAATCAACGTGCTGCAGGGAAGTAGTTTTCTCATTTGTCCACTCTTTAAAAAAAGTGCCATGATAATTCGGTAGTAAAGAGTTTGATGGGAATAGAGAGGCATGTAGAAGACTGAAAACCAAAAATAACTGTCTAAAGATGCAATGAAATAGTAGCAGAGAAACTTACTATGAAGTTAGTGTCCATTCTGTTTAACGTTCAAGCCTGATTTAAACTTTCCATCACCTTTCTCCAACTCATTGCTAGGGTTCTTTTCGTATGTTTTTTTCATCTTTGTATTTCGGGAGTGGCACTTGTCGTTTCAATGAAGCTGTTGAAATCACAGGATGTTTTCCTCAATGTGCACACAGCCATGAAATGCGTTTGCACGCAGATACTACACTTTTGCCAATCCATCTGCTCCTCTTTCAATGTATATTTTAAGGTCGTAAGTTTACAATGAGGAAGAAAAATAATAAGGGGAGTAAAAGGAAAGAAAGAAAAAAGCTGAGGAAGAAAAAGTTATGACAATTTAGGAAGAAGATGAAAAAGAACGTAACATAAATAGGGAAAACAGAAAAAAACATATTGAATGATATAGAGACATGATGAGAAAAGGGGAAACATATGAAAAGGAGGAAGAGAAGAGATACAGTACAAACAAGAAAAAATATTCAATGAGAATGAATACATAAATAAAATATTTATTTAATGGCAATAGGAGAAATATCAAGATAAAAATAAATGATTAAATGATTGATTAAATGAATAAGAAAATAAATGAATGAAGGAAAAAAGACGGAACAGAAGAAAGAAAAGACGAATAGAGAAAATGTGATAGAAACAGCCACATACAGAAATAAATAAGTTGGTAAAAAAGAAGGAAAACATTGAATAACAATCCGAACGTTGGAAAATCAAGGCGTTACAAAGAAGAAAAATAAAGAAAGAAAAATAAAATTAAATAAACGAACGAAAAAACTTATAAAAGAATCCAGGATTAAAGTAAGAAAAAACAAAAAAATGATAACAAACTAAATAATAAGCCCATCGGTCCTTATAATTTTTTGTCTCTATTTTCCATAATATCATCTTTCTTGAATTATTCATCAAAATATGAATTCATCTTGCATGCATGAAAAAATAAGGAAACCAAGATAAAAGAAAAATAATAATAAAAATGCCATAAAAAAAAAAGGATATAAAATTGTGGAATAAAAGCGAAAAAAGAAAAAAAAAATTTTTCGAAGACAAAAACCAAAACCAAAACCGATTTCTCAAGAAAGCATCTGGTCGTGATCACATGTGTTCATAATGTTGTTGGCCTCCCTCCCCAAAGACTCACCTCCCAATCGACCAGTATGTGAGGCCTACTGAGGCATCGAGGAAAAAGACGCTAAAAGTCACGAATTCTCCCGGAAACGTCTTGCTGCTTTGCTCATTGTGATTGCAGATTGGCCCTTCTCTTGAACATAAAGGATAAAAAAGATGTCTACCGTGCTGAATACAACTTTTGATCTGATGCAAGCAACTTTACTGGTTATCATTTCTTATATATATATATATATATATATATATATATATATATATATATATATATATATATATATATATATATATATTCCTGGTTATCATTTCTTATATATATATATATATATATATATATATATATATATATATATATATATATATATATATATATATATATATATATATATATATATATATATGTGTGTGTGTGTGTGTGTGCGTGTGTGTGTAGCAAGAGAGAGGGAGAGAGATAAATAGATAGATAGATACTCGGCATATATATGTGCATACAAGTGTCAATATATATTGATATATAGTATATAAGTATATAGTATAAGTATATGCACACATACGCACGCACACAAACACACACAAATATATATGAACACAGTATTGAATCTTTTGATTTTATATCTGAACATGTAAACATGCATGTTTATACATGCAATTATTCTGCCGAAGATTAGTACACGCACACACGCAGGTATACATATACATATATATATATATACATATAAACATGAAAACTCCTTTATGAGTAGTCGTTTATCAAAATATTTTATGTTTACTTTTGTATAACTGCATACATCCGATCATATATACATATATGTATACATAGCTATATATTTCCACCTACGTTCTACCTTTCCGACGTCTTACAGCTGGAAGTGTCTTCTTCTCCCTCCATTAATTCACTTAGCGCAAAAATAAGAAAGATTCTCGAAATAAATAAATTTGGAATAAAAATTTAGATTAGGCTGTACGTTTAAATTATTTTGATTTTTTTAAAATTCAAAGTTAGCTATTTGCTCGTAATGTTTATTCATGAATTTCCGACTTCACTCGATCGCACATAAACGTAATTTTATCGTTTTTATTTTTTTGCAGAATAACGGATTTCAATATCTGCATGTAGAAAATATAATCTACAAGCCTGAATATACTGATAAATTGTAAAATAAGAAAAATGTGACAATTTCCTCACGTTTTAAGATATCAGTGTCCGCTTTTACAACTCAGTACAAAAGCATTATACTTTAGAGTCTCCTCCGAAATAGACGTGAATAATGCATGGTTGATGAGGTGTTTCGTTGTTTAGTTCTGTACAAGTGTATATGGTATCTCATGGGGATAAGTGTACGCGTGTGTATGTATGTGTTTCAGGACATTCGTTCACACATGTATACATCGTATATATTTATCTATCTGAATCAAACAATTGCATCCCAACTAAGCTTGGAAAAACCCTTAGCATTTCAAGTTCACACACGCACGAACACACACTCACCTATTCAAAAAAGGGGCATAGCAACCGGGAAATTCTCAACTGATAAACCATAAATATTGTAGCAGAAACATAGAGCTATAGATAAACGATTTGTTAGATGCGAACAAATATTTCATTTCCTTTGTCAAAATTAATTACCTGTGAACACCTTGATCATCTTTTGATCATGGCAAATCTCTTGTAATACTATATGTCTCAGCTACAATATATGGATATTTCAGCTCTCTTGGTCTCTCTAGGTCTGGACCTGAACTCAATTGATGTATTAAAAGTTAGCCCTTAGCAGTTATTTTTTTTGGCCTCTGCTAAATCTTTAAGTGGTTCATCAGTCAGCATTTCCGTCAGCTCTGTTCACCACTGCACATATCTATTCATTGATCCACACACACACACACACACACACATATATATATATATATATATATATATATATATATATATATATATATATATGTATATATATATATATATATATATATATATATATATATACATATTCGATGTTTCATCCAAACGTTCGATGAATTTGCAACAAAGCATGCGAATCAAGTGCTCTAAACTTTTTTTGCTATCGTTTTCGGTTGAACCAGGTTTGCAATAGAAACGTACAAATCCAATCATTTTACAGGCGAATTAAAACATCAGTTTTCAGTAGCCCAGTACGATTTCCTTATCTTTTATCCTTCCGTAGGTATTGACCAACCATTGATTCTTGATAAAATTAAATACATGGAAGGAAAAACATTACGAATAATGCTGCATTCTACCCTCGTGTAAGCCTCTTCAAAGATTTACTCTCACTAACATCTGATAAAAGAAAAATACACAACGAGGAATGAAATTGAATGATACCCACTGCTGTACATCGCAAATAATCATATTGTGACTAAAATAAATGAGTAAATAATGAATATAAAATTTGTTCCTGGTTTTTGCAAGGGCTAACATTGTATAAGAGTGAATAACTTCTGTATATTTTCTTAGCGACTCAAATATTCACACTCTTGAGAACCAGCTGGATGTTGAAATTTGATGTTTTATTAAAATGTAATTGAAGATTAAGAAAAAGAATGGAGGGGGGAAGAAAAAGAAGATGAAGATGAAGAAGAAGAAGAAGAAGAAGAAGAAGAAGAAGAAGAAGAAGAAGAAGAAGAAGAAGAAGAAGAAGATGAAGAAGAAAAAAAAAGTAAAAAAAGAAATTGTAGGTGAGACGAAATAGAATTCAAAAAAGAAACAAAGCAGTTACAATCAATTGAAAGTAATATAGTTCAGACAGTTTGGATCATTAATGATTAAACCATTTTAATTTTGATTGGAAAAATGGAAGAAGAAGAAAAAGAAGAAGAAGAAGAATAAGAAGAAGAAAAAGAAGAAGAAAAAGAAGAAGAAGAAGAAGAAGAAGAAGAAGAAGAAGAAGAAGAAGAAGAAGAAGAAGAAGAAGAAGAAGAAGAAGAAGAAGAAGAAGAGAAACTTTGTGTGATAATAGGAATAGAGTAAAAAGAGGAACGAGAACATGAGAACACCTGGATTTTGTTCCATTGAACAATAATCATATTCAAATAAAATGTAAATCAGATGCAAATTTAAAAAGGTTTTCGGCGCGGGAGAGAAAAAGAAGAAATCACTCTTAGATATTCAGTTAAGTTCACTTTTTTAACGCTAGGATATTGGCGCTATATCCTTTTAGTTCGGTATTTTGAAAAATTCGAATCTATTACAATGGAGAGCCCTCTCATCTTTTCTCATTTGTCTTTTTACTCCTTTTTCTTCTTTTCCTACTCACTGTAACTTTTCGAGATTTTCAAGATAAACAGACGAGTTCATCAAAAAAGATATCCATACATGATACGTTAAAAACTTTGTCACCACTTCAAAAGTCCTCGCATTTCATTGTGTTTCTGTCAATTAGTATATCCCTCAATCAATATCTCAAAAATACCATTCATATGTATACAACCATGAGATATTATCAATGAAAAAATATGTATATGCTCTACCATACATTTTTATCATTATGTTGAATGAATCCATTACCGTTGTAATTCATCAACTATTAAACAGTTTGATCTCAATTGATTTGATATAAAGAAGTATACCTCATATAAAGAACGGACAAATGTGATCTGATTTCGAATACGATAGTATTGTTGAACGATATAATTAACATTAAACACAATATGAAATTAATGATTGAACTGATTAATAAAGTTTTGCTGGCGAGATCTCTATTGATGGACCCAGTTTGTCATGAACAGAAGACGGATTGTAGATCCAGGACGATGCTGGAATGTGATGAGGGGACAGGTCTGATGCTCTTACTAAACATTACGCCATCCACTATATATATATATATATATATATATATATATATATGTATGTGTGTGTGTGTGCATGTACGTATGTATGTGTGTGTGTGCATGTGTAAGTGTGAGTGTATGTGTGTGTTGACTAAGTTTATTTTGCCATATTCTTCAAAAGAGTGAGGATTGTAACAATCAACCAGATGAACTCTACCAATTAACGTCTGTCTGCCTGTCCATATATATATATATATATATATATATATATATATATATATATATATATATATATATGTAAATATATATGACAGTCAAGTCGAGGTGACAGACGAATGAAAAACTATCTTTTTTAGCTGAAGAGAAAAAGTATCCAATATAGATAAGACAAATTCTAAATTAATTTTTTCCGATTTCAGATAACTCTCCGGTTTTCATCGTTTTCTCACGTAGAATGAAACTAATGTTTTTTGGGGAAAAAACGAACTCATCATTGTCAACACCATCATGATTATAATCATCACCATAGTCTTTCAAAGTCCATCATTGGAAATACACTTTCACAACGACTCGCCACATGCCTCTATAGTTGGCGTTGCGGAGCCAGTACTTCCCGAATTTGTCAAGTCCGTCTCTCTATATTGTATTCTGCCGGCCATAGCTGATTATGTGATCTCTCAGGATCCATGTTGTGAGTCATGATATCCATTATCTTTTTTTGCTATTCTTGCAACATGACCAGCCCATTGCCATTTGATTTTTGTGGTGGATTTTATGATGTTTCGGACTCCTGTCTCCTCCCTAATATACTGTGTGTCTTGTGTTCTTTCCTCGTGAGGTTTAATATTATCCTCTCATTAGCATGTTACTTACTTCTCAGTCTTCGAGTAAATCTCTTGGATGAGTTCCATGTTTCAGCTCAAAAGGGCACTATCGGAAAGATAAATTGGTCGTATACATTTTTTTTAAGGATTAATTGGATTTTCATGTTTTTGACGGTTGAGTTGCTCTGCCGAAGGCTTGCTATCTTAGAGTGATTCGTTGCTTGATTCCATCTCCTTTTGCAGGTTTCATAGAGATTTGTTGTCCTATGTAATTGTAGTTCACTACTTTTTCCAGGTTTGCGTCATCGATTTTGATCTTTGAATTGTTATTTCCGACGTGATTCTTGCTCATAACCTCCGTTTCGCTAGAGTTCATGTGTACACTGACTTTCCTGCATTCTTCACTTACCTCATCTAGCATTAGTTTGAGGTTGTGTAGATATTCTGTGAAAAGGGCGACGGCATCTGCAAATTTGAGGTTGCGTAAAACTAACCAGAGAAAAAAAAATGTACATTTTTCCCCATATTTCTCTGCTCACAAATAATTTCGATTTTCGAGCTTTGTTTTCCAGGCATAAAATATTAAGGCTTCTCAAACAAGAATTAGCAGTTCAATAATGCGTCCAATATAATGTTCAACGTCATTATTGCAAATTCATTTGGTACTGAGTAAAAGATAATTTCATGTTAGAAGCAACTTGGGAAACACCTCTCCATAAAGTTTCAAGTGTCTGGATCGAAACAGCTGATTTCCCTTCACACATTATTGCTAGAATACGGAACCCTTGGATGGGATACCTCTCCAAGTAAGAAACTTCTTATAAAATGATCTATTCCAACAGATTTTCTTGTGAATCTGTCTCAGAAGAACCGAGAAAGAATGTGGGAACATACCAATTGGCCAACAGACAGTGCTTCCCAAAGAGAGGCTATGACCTCTTCAAAGATGACTTTCAATTGATGGGCTTCATGTAGCACACATCGATCAGTTTGAGATCTGATAGATATGTGATTTTTCACATCCAAAAAACATTACTGTTAATCAGTAATGTTAATCAAAATAGCCATGAATGTTGACGTGGAGACTTGATGTTGTCATCATCATCAGTCTTTTAACGTCCGTCGTTGGACATAGACCTTCCCCAGGATTTGCAACACTTCTCTACCACGAGCGTCGCACAGCCAGTATTTTCTGAACTTGTCTAGCTCGTTTTTCCATCTAATATTCTGCCGTCTTCGATTGTGCATATAATCTCGGGGGATTTATGCCGTGAGTCGTGATGTCCATCGGTTGTCCACCATTCTTGCAACATGGCCAGCTCACCGCCATTCGTGATTTTCAATGGATTCTATGTTGTTCTTGACGTTCATCTTTTCTCGGATGTACTGTGCTGTCTTATGGTATCTCCATATGAGGCCCAGCATGATTCTTTCATGTGCACGTTGCATGGTTCTCAATTTGCGGATCTGTCTCTTGGTTAGGTTCCATGTTTCAGCTCCATAAGTGACTATTGGGAAGATGCATTGGTTATATACCCTTATTTTTACGATTAATGGGACCTCTTATTTTCTAAGGTTAAGCATGCTCTACCAAAAGCTTGCCATCCTAGTGTGATTCCACGTGTGATTTCTTCTTCTTTTGAGGGTCTCATGGAGATTTGTTGCCTTAGGTAGGTCCATTGATCTACTTCTTCCAGTTCTGTGTCCTCAATTTTGATCTTTGGTTGATCAAAAAAATTAATCATTTGCCTTTTTATTTGTTCCTCCCTATTTTTCAGGTGATTTCCATCTTTCTTTGTATTCTGATTTGTTAGAAAATGTCAACCATAGTAAACGTCAACTTGGATTTCTTCAGTTTTCAAGTTGATATTGCAGGCTTACTCCACTAAAGTATTGTCAATTGCTATTGTTTTAAGCTGTTATCATCTATCACTTGCTATGATTTCCCGGTAGAGACAGAGAACGGATTCGAGGCCTTATGGAAAAAAAAGTAGCATAGAGAAAAGAGTAACAATCTGATAATTATAATCGAAAAAGCAGAAAAGATGGGAGGCGTAATGAATGGAAACAATAAAAGAGAGAAATACTCACGGACAACATTGAGACTAATTAAAATGGGTGTTATATGGTAATGAAGGCTATAGATTACGGAAGCAAAAAACGAAAACTCAATAAACACATGAACAAAAAATGAGACAATTGTACAGGAAGAAAAACATTGGAAAGGATACCAGAAGCTATCAGATTAGGGAAAAGCTTAAAACTCGCTTGAATCGCAGCTCACACTGACAACATCACAAGTCAGAAAAGACGAAATAAACAAAAGAAAGGACTAGATATAAAAGATACCTTGAGATTATCATGATAAACCCTATGCCTCGAAAATAGAAGTACAACTGACCGTTTTCTGTTTGAGACCAGTGATATTCCAGACAAACAAACGAATGATGTAGTTTTTGCGTTACAAATTATTAAATGCTGAAAAGCACTGAGTATAGAAGGCATAACGACAGGTTTTTTGAAAAATTTGAGAGAGGTTTATCATAAATTATTTAGTGGTGATATAAAGCATTATCAGGCATTTCAAAAATCTCCAAAGGTTTTTCACAATAATTAGTTCCACAATCTTATTATGTAATATATAGTAAGAAGTTCACAGACATATAAATGAAGAAATGCAGTTCTTTAGGATATTTACGCTTAATCAAGTATACATCGAATGAATATATATACATCTGAGTGTGTGTAACTGTGTGTGTATGCATTTGCTTCCCAAAGCAAAGATTCAATATATGTTCGTTGATGTTTATTTCATGTATTTTTCTTTAATATTTTTCTTTCATTGTTTATTCGATTCATGTTGACTAAGCCAAAAGATATATTAACTGTGTAATGACTGAAGCATCAGTCCAAATAAGATTTTCAATATAATATAATGTAATCCGTAATCACTTTGTCGTATCATATATATCCATTTTTGAATACATATGTATATATGTGTAATTTTACATTTGTTAATCTTCAGATAATAAAACACCTCAGGATATAAGGATCCGACTACCTGCATACGGATACATGCACTCACAGGTTCATACACACTTATATATACACAATAAATTACACACACACACACACGCACACTGTTATCACTGTATAAATGTTTCAGAAGTCTTGTTCTATTTTACTTCGGTATATTTGATCATTCTTATATATATATATATATATATATATGTATGTGTGTGTGTGTGTGTGTGTGTGTGTGTGCTTGTGTGTGCTTGTGTGTGTATAATGATCTAAATAGATAAGCATATCTTGTATGAATTGAATCTATCAATTACCCACTTTGTGTAAACATAACAATCATATCAACTTCAAGCTTATAGGAATATACATAAAATTGCGTACATTCAGATGACACATGAAAAAAGTGAGAAATGCATGTAGTAAAATTCTCTGCAGGTCTCGTCCTGCTGTGTATGAAGAAAATGAAATAGATGTGTATGGAATGGAAGGTGCTGTAAAAGTAAATGGACAATTCATAAGATGGATGCTTCACAGCATGTGCTTTTTACTTCAGTATCAAAATTTTAGATCTTAGATTTAATCTTGGTTACGATAACTGACTTGGAGTTTCCTGTTGAAGTTTCCTCCATCTTTATCTAAAGGACATTTATAAATGATTCTCGAATATTTGTATATGGCATATGTGCTTGCCTGGAATAGTATCATTTACAATCGTTGCTTTTCTAGGTTCGAAAGACGATTGAAAACACTGGGCCAATATTCTATCATTTGTAAAAGATATCCAAAGATAGATACATGGTTTTGCTACGTTGTTATGTAAACTATTCTTTGATCGGCTAGCCCGTTGATTCTCCACACAATCTAAAATGAAGTAAACGAACTATCGTTGGACTTTCCCTCTATTTGGGCTCCCTAAACCGAAGGATTGCAATCAAAGATGACAAATGTAATATCAAAAAAATCAACAACAGGTCCATCGTGAAACAGTTTTTTCCCAAGAATTAAGCGTATGGGTTGGTTGTGTGGACCGCGACGCCAATATCTCTGGCACCTATCCAAGTGGCCTTGCCATCTTACTTTTTGTCAGCCCCATTCGGATATTATCTCTGGAGCTACGTCGTAAGTGTTGCAGTTCAGTGAATGTCTGACATTTCAAATGATCTTTCATATCTCTGACTTCTGCTTTATTCTCTCATACACTGTGCTGTCGTTATCTCTCCACTTGATGTTAAACTTGACCCTCTCTTGTGTACGTTGCATTTTTCCAGGTTTGAGAGCCAATCTTTTGGTTAGGTTCTATGTTTGAGCCCCATGGATGACTATTGATAGAATCCCTCCTTTTTTCAAAAAAATGTTGTTTTTTTTGTTCTTGGACATTTGGCTTGCTCTGCCGGGAGCCTATCAACTTAAGGTGATTCTTCAGTCAATTTCTTCTTTTTCTTTTTCTTCTTATTTCATAGAGGATCGTGGTCATGAGTAGATCCAGTGGTTTAATTTACCTCCGCCTTTTCGATTTCGAATATTGTGTCGTGTTCCCTAACATAATGCTGCACACACACACACACGCGTGCACACACACACACATACTTACACACACACACACACACACACACACACACACACATATATATATATATATATATATATATATATATATATTGTGTAGCACCAATTGGGTTGAGGGTTTGCATATTAAAAATTAATTCTTTACTATTTTCTAAAGTTCCAATCCGAACAATTGTTTAGTAATGAATTCAATTTGCAATGTATGTTCGTGCTATATTGGTTCCTAATTGGTGTCCGATATACTAACGCTTGTATTTTCTCCTCCAAATTACAGATTTTTTTCAGCGACCGCATCAAGTAACCAAAAATTCTTTGTTTCTTAAATTCTAACTCAGCTCATGAACAACTTGGCGCAAAGTCCTATTCACACTGACTCCAACTTTTGCTTAAAGAAGAGTGTCCCTGCTTATAATGAAATTTTCACAAAAGTAAGGTTCAAAGCTGAATACTCCTCTGATATTTACACACTTGACACTTAACTGGATGAGAAGTGATGGGATGTGATACTACAGAAATACCAAGATTACACGGTATTTCCTGAGAACCGTGAAAAATAACCGTTTGCAAAAATATTAACATCGATTTTTCTCAGTTTTTGAGCTGGTCTGTCTGTCTGGATCGCTGGTTGTTTACGCACGTATCAAACATACGGATGGTAAGTGGGTATATTGAGGGTTAAAAGTGTTTGATATTCATTCCTTATTAAGTCCTGTTTTTTTCTTCTTCAATATATCCCCTAAGTTGGGTTTCTTGATTGGGGTTCAATACGAGATGTAGCCATCTGATTCTTTAGTTTCTGCCCGCCTTTTCATTGAAAATTGGGACTATTTTTAGTGATCACAGGCCCTTAAAAAATAGAAGTTCCACATTCATTGATCAACTCCATTTCCATTTTTTAATTGATCACCTGCAACATGATATGCTATTAAAGATGTTAGTCACGCGACAGTTTCTATTGAGTAATTATCGGGAGCTGCCACGATTGGATAATCAAAAAGCCAATTCCCTTTTTTTTGTCATGAGTTGACATTAGTTTGAACTTTTTTAGTCAAATAACCGGTATTAAAGGTATAATGACACATTTCACACGAGATTGCAATTCTCTATTGACAAAATTTGCATATTTTTGTATATTGATCAAAACATTCAGGATGAAAGTTTACAATCAACTTTTTTTGACATATCTAATCACTGTAGTCCCACAAATGGCAGGCTTGACCACCAAGCCAAGTGAGTTATATACTAATCCTTCTTCATCTATCTGTGTGTGTTTCTAGGAGCTCTTGGTCAAATTTTGTGGGTGACAGTCTTGCAAATTTTTATTAATACATTACTAAAGGTCATCTGAGGACATTTCAGTTTTTTTCCCAAAAATGTACTTTTTGGGTCTTTACAGACACTTTGGACCAACATTGACCAAATATTGTGCTGGTTTGTCTTTTTAGATCATTGTAAGTGAATAGATTATTTTCATAAAAAATGTTAGATTATTTTCATGATTGTTAGTTATGGTACACATGCAGGCTATATTGATTCATTCATTTGAGGTAATTTTTTTTTATCACATTCGAGTACAATACAAATGAAAGACGGCCGAAAAAATTGTTTGTGCTTTTTATGGGAAATACATGTAAATGATCGAAAATATCAAAAGCAGGTGTCGATTTTAGGTCGTAGATTCCAAGTTGATCATAGCTCCTTGGTCGTTAAAGACTAGTGGTGGTGTGATAGTGATCAATTCATATTTCTTGAGAATAACCAACGTGGTTGCAACTTATATTCAAATTAACAAAGGAGATATTGGAAATATCTGCACCTTAGGAGCGTAAACATGTAACCATCAACAACAAATTATCTACTCTTTAGTCATATTTATCAGGAGTACTGTTCGCTCAGGTATTACTTTTCGAGAGTCGTAAAGATTAATAACTTTATTTTCCTGTCCATAAGAGGCTACTGGCAATAAAAATATGCACAGAATGAGTCAATAACGACATATTATGTATCATGCATATTGTGTATGGATATAATTTTTGAATAAGTTTCAAGAAACACTCGGGATTATTCTTCTTTGGATAAACATACACAAATGCGCAATAAATCGTGTTCAGGCACGAGAATAATAGTAAATCGGAAAGTAAAAGAGAGAAAAACTTCCATATTGAACCGGGAATATATGTCCAGGAATTTGGCAGAGATCTATAGACTATTACACCCGTATGTTCAAGCACTTCATGGTATCCATTGCTAAAATTGGCGCTTTTTTCCCTAATATGAAAAGTAAATAAATGATGTCCCTGAAATTATAATTAAAAGTTTAATCCACCTCAACTTCTAAACATAAGATTGATTTTTGACATTTCTAATCCTTCTAACATTTCACTTTTTTGTTTCCACCCTAGCAAAATTAGTTTTGTTCATAATCCTGCTTTTGTTTTCTTCCTGATTGTGAGTTATTCTCTTGGCTATGTCTCATTGTCAAGGTTTTTTTCCACTGACATATTCGTTTCTTTTAGATTTCTATCTTTTTTACATCTTCCAGAACATTAGAGGTTACTCAGTAATTGATAACTTTCTACCAAGTAAGATAATGATACTTTTCAAGATTATAAATTTGGTGGAAAGTTGGGAAAAAGCTACGGAAGTACTAATTACATTTTTAGGGCGTATCCATGCACGATTTCTTCATCTGACGATTATCTTGGCAGATGTATGCGCTCCCAGGGTGCATTCTAGCTGACATATGATTTGCATTCTATTTTTTACTTTTTTGCTGAAAGACAATTTGTACTTACACCAGGCATCGCTAATGGTAGTATGTAAATCAATTGTAGCTGGTGATTTCTATTCGAAGTTTTTTTACAGTTAATGTCTTATTATTTTGGGCTGGCATTGTTAATTCCAGCACAGTTCTTCTATGGATTTAGTTCTTGCATGGATGAGTTGAGTTGGATCCAAAATGAGAATGCAATGTCCTGAGAGATATAACTTGTAGGAACAATTGCTATAAGTATCTGATAAAAAGTAGAAAAAGAAAGCAATACAAAAACACTACATCAATAATTATATTTCCGTCTATATTCACATTCTGGATAGAACGAATAGAAAGAATGGAGGGAAAAACAATGAATCGCCAGACACGTCCACGTTCAACAGACGACTATTCGAAGAAAAAAGGCGGTAATCGAAGTTTATGACAGAAACTCAAAATAGTATTTTTTTCTTGTCGTTCCCCTATCTTTATGAATAAAGCAAAAGGCAGAACAAGTCTGAGGGACGAGTAAGAAATAAGAAATGTGATTAAAAAAAAATAGAAAGCAACAAGAAATAAAATAAAGGAAAAGGAAAAAAAAACATTTATTTTAGGATCACAAGCTACACACGTGAAGATAGGCTGGACATATCGTAGGAAGAAGAGGTTAACTGAGCAAATTATTCCCGGGGGACGATAGACACATTAGGAAGAGAAGACGCCCCGGTTAAAGGCACTAGAGGCACAAAAAGTTTGCTGGCAAAAAATAGCCTGAAAATAGCTTGAGAAAGCTTTTTCCTTAAGATGCAAAGCCGATGATTTTGAGGAAATATGTGCAGGGTATCTTATAAAAACTACGAACTTCACTTTAAAACGAACTTTTCAGATTATTACCTGTCAGCTGAATTTAACTAAATATATCTGTCATTCATCTCTCTGTATACGTAAGGGATAGAATAGATGGGTATATGGATTAATAAACAGTGAAACAAAATATAATGGAAGGAAATTGGGAGAGGTCTTTGTCTATATATATATATATATATATATATTATATATATATATATATATATATATATATATATATATATATATATATATATATATATGGACAGAGAGAGAGACAGAGAGAGAGAGGGGTTCGTACAGGTAGACGGAAATAAAGTTACTGATTTCATTGATTTGTTTGAAAAAAGCGATCATATGTATATTTTTACAAGGAGACAGTGTCATTACGCTGAAACATTTGAAGCCTCTTTTTAACTAAAAAATTATTCAAATATTAACACGAGAAGTGATATGAATAACAGAAAACAATGATTATCTAATCATGATATACCCCCTCTTTCTCTCATTCTATCTCTCTTTCTCTGTCTCTGTCTCTGTCTCTCTATCTATCTATCTACCGATATATATATATATATATATATATACATATATATATACATATATATATATATATATATATATATATATATATATATATATATATATATATATATATATATATATATATATATATATATATATATGTTTTTGTTGTGGGGAATCTGAGCAACGATGGCGATAACCCCTTTAAGACTTATGTAAATTCCAAACAGATTCTACCCAAGGGGAATACCAAAGACTGGATCAACAAAAACATTTTGATAGTGAGACCAATAGTATACAAATCAGAATTTCAGAAAGAAACACTAAATTTTTCACATGATTGGAGTATTGTTTTCACTCTTCACAGATGGATACTTGTACTTATGTTGGGCTCTTTTTCGCCACTAGTAGCATGTAGAAGAAAAATTACTCTCTGATTTCTATTCAAAGAGAAAGTAGCTGAACTATTTTCAAAGAAACTGTTCTATTTTTTTGATTTTTTTAGTCTTTGCTCGGATAATTTCAAACCACTGTGCGTAGACAAACTTACGTGAGTTGAATCTAGTGAAAAAGTGCGATGCTCTGGAAGATGCAAATTGTAGGGACAGCGGCTAAAAGTATTTTATGAAAAACAGAAAAAAATACTAAAACCCACAATACTGGATAAATCGATATATCTATTTCTGCCTCTGGATAGAAAAAATTGAGAGAGGGAAGTAAAACAATGATTTGTCCGAGGCGTCCGTGTTTAACAGACGACTATTTGAAGAAAATGGCGGTAATGAAAGTTTAAATAGGGAACAAAAAGTGAGACTACTTTTCCGTTTTTTTTCTTCCTGGACGAATGAGGCGAATAAAGGAAGGCGGTTGAGTGAAAAAAAAAGTAGACAATGGGGAAGGATTTTCAAAAAGTTCGAATGAAAGAAAAAAAGCAATAGCAATAAAAAACAGGTAAGAGAAAAATGTTTTAGGATCGTAAGGAGAAGAAATGAGAAAAGCAATATAGACATATCAAGAAGAACAAACAACAGATCGAAAAGAAACGCAATAAACGCAATAAGAAAAGACCAGTCTCGAGATGGACATACAATAGAAATAGCCAATAATACATGACAGAGTTCAAAGCAATCACTCTCGTTATGGAAATAAATTGGAAAGGCTTTTGTCTAATAGTGGACCTATAACGGGCAGCGAAGATAATGATTATATATATATATATATATATATACTATTTTTTGAAAACTGCAACATTTATTTTAAAATCATTCGTAAAGTTTGGAGAGGAAAATAATAGTTTGAAACGATCGTTTTAGTTATGTCCTTTCAACTTATAATCAGCTTATTAGCTGGTACGATTAGCTCTAAATACAACTAAGCATAACAGCTAATCAGCTGACTGAGAGCCATTTAAAAGTTTTTTCGAAAGGCTCTTTTCAATTTTTAAACTTAAGAAAGAACTATATATATATATATATAAATATATATATATATATATATATATATATATATATATATATATATATATATATATATATATATATCCTAACTCTGGACTACGGTACTAGACGGTCAGCAAAGCTGAATTAAGCGATTTATCTATTTACAAAGAAATTCCTAGTCCACCAGAGTGCTCTATTCTTATGGAAGAGCAGAGAGAGAGAGAGAGACATACAGATAGACAGAGGAGGAAGAGGAGGATGAGGAGGGGAGAGAAAAAGAGAGAGAGAGAGAGAGAGAGAGAGAGAATCATATGTACATATGTCCTAAATCCAATGCATTTCATATGGACATACATCTGTTTCTTCGAAAACTCGCTCGATTGAATCGATACAATTGAGGATATCTGCGCAATCATTTGAAAATGTTCTTCTTTTTTTTCATCTGGTCTACTACGCAGAAAATTCCATTCAGGGATTACAAGGATTTATATTTTTTTTTTATTTGCTGCTTAACATACATCCCACCACATACACACTGAAAATATTACAACTTCTCTGTCTTCAATATCTGAATGGGGAAAAATAGATGAGGAACCTCCAAAATTTGTCCTCAGTAGAAAAAAGGGGGAAACATATATATGTATACTGAATTGAGTACAAAGAGAGAGAGAAAGAGAGAGAGAGAGAGATATATAGAGAGATTTATCAGGTCTGCCATTGTCATACATGTATATTCATATATATATATTCATATATATATATATATATATATATGTATATGTATATATATATATATATATATATATATATATATATATATATATATATATATATATATATGTATGTATGCATGCACATGTATTTGTGTGCGTTGATTAACAGGGGGACAAATGATGTTTTATAGAGATCAGATAGATATATGCAGGGCCTGTCAAGTTTGCACACGCTCAAAAAACTCGTGATATTACAACACCAGAGAGCAAAATATATTTTCATAAAGAATCAATATATCAAATAAAAGGTATAACTTGGATCAATTTGCCTGAAAAATCTTTGCCTCCCTAGCATTTCAGAATGCCAGAATTCAAAGATTACTGAAAGACGGATAGAGAGATAGAAATAATTTTACAAGACTTTCTCAGGTAGTTGTAAAAAAGAAGGCTGTTACAACTGTAACAGCTTTCTATTTTTACAACTTTAAGGCGTCTATCAGATATGCTTGATATCCTAAACTGGTTATTTAGCATATCATGACTTGGTCAAACGCTTTGGAATATAACAGTACATATTATTTTATAATATCAAACGACGGGACTATACGTGTAGGGAGACTCTGGAGAATGCCTCTCCAAGACACATGTCAATGGACCCGATTTGTGAGATTTTTCTCTCTAATCTGGAGTTGAACTTGGTTTTTTTTCCGTCTTCCCCGCATTCTTCTATTTCCTACTTCTTCAACACTTTTGTGTTAACCTCTTATGCTTGTACTCCTAACACTCGGTTCCCCCTAGTCCCCTTGTATTTCTGACACTTGTTTTCCCCCCATGATCACCACTCCTACCTTTTTATTCCTTGCACACCTTTTCCTTTCTCTTGTTAACCTTTTTTCTCTCGCTTCTTTGTAGGTATTCTCTACACTTTAGAGTCTTCTTTTTCTCCTTGATCTCTTTCCTACTCGTATCTTCCGTACATTCTATTATACACCTCTCCTCCCGTCAAACCCTTTACTTATCTTTTCCTCTTCCTTTCTCCCCTTATCTTTCGTAGTTCACATCTTTAATCCCTTCGTTTTCAACCACTTTTCACTTCGTCACTCTTCTTTCTTACTTTTCCCTTTCGAATTCGCTGACGTAGACTTGTTGATTTAAACTTGACTTGGCAAAATGCTAATACCATTAGCCCAGGGTTCCTCATCTTGTCACAAAAACAGAGTGACAATAATTGAATTAAGAGCGTAAACACAAAAGATAGAATGAATTGAATAGGTGATAAATAAGATCTTCTGAGGTAAGATAAGAATTTTAGCCTTTGACACTAAAGACCAGAAAATTACCCTTTTCACTTTTCATCAACATTCTCTAAAAATAAGGAATTCTGTTATATGTTCTCTATTCATGAAATAAAATCATGTTGGGTAATTTCGTCTTGAACTTAGCTCAGTCAATAGACAGAAGTCAGCGTAAAAGCTACATTGTTTATTTGTTTATTAATTCTTGTATTTTGTGACATAGAATGAGTATACTAGTATATGTCGTCGGAAATGATAGCTTTATTTATGTATGAACCTGCACTAAGGAACTTAAAGCTATTATATTAGGTAATTTATACTTAGTAATTTAAGCATACTAATTTGAAAGTGTTTCAAATGTTCCAATTTGACTGTTTTAATGTGTGAGGATAAAATATGAATTTTTCTAAGGCGTTATTCGTATTGTGGTGTGATGATACAAAGGTGGATCAGGCAACAAAATCATCCCATTTGAGTGCGAACAAACATGTAAACAAGCGAACGAATGAATAAATAAATGAATAGAAAAATGAATTGCATAATAGCACATTATACATCATCTCTTTATGGCATTATTTCTTTTCATCCAAATTCTGCTTAGCTCGATGTTATTCAGTGTAATGCAGTACCAGGGTTGATAAGCAAACAACAAGCTCTGCCCTTTTCCACATATATACTGACGTTTGAAGCAAAACTTCGCACCCTTTTTTTTTTCATTTGTGACCACTTCTGATCAGGCATATTTACTTCATGACCCCTTATGATGAGACAAAATTGCCATTTACTTTTCGGAGAAGGGATTTTCTGCAGTTCTTTTTGATAGAGCAATTTTTTGCTGGTCATCACGCATTGTTATAGTCGTGATCTGACTGAAATAGACAAAACAATTGTCAAAATTGCATCTAACATATCTATAAGTTTTACAGCGTTCTTACAAAATATATTCTGAAACATTACTCATTGAAACTTGAAAATAGTTTATCAAAAAATGTGAATGATATCAAGTCATCTTACAGTTGGTTGAAATTTCTCCAAAGTCATTAACTACAACACTTGAAGAATATCCGAGGTAAAAAAAGGCTGGAAAGTTGTGGCTATAAGAACCAAAATAAGGACACTTTTCACTGCTAATCAGTGTGTAATGTTGATTTATTCGTTATCTTACAAATATGTAATTAGTCCCTATGATCAAACTTTGGTTAAGGTAGCAAGGTGTGAAAATCCGAGTAAGTCATCTGCCGAAACTTACTGATTGAAAAATTGAGGAAGAAAGCTGACCTGACATATTTGATCATTCCCACCAACAAAAATACCATAAGAAATTTAGCAAAACACACCGCTCATCAATGTTGGTTGAATAAATTCGAATACTAGAAGTCAATTGTCGCATGTAGCTTACGTGATCTTCGAAAAATAATGAAGCATTTAGAAATGAAGATTTTATTTGAAGCAGCTAACCATTTTTAGAATCAGTGGTATGGCAGGCCTCACGATGTAACCAAACTTAGAATCTATATACACCAGATCCGAATCATCTGAGAGTTACCTGGAATCTGTGATTCTGCACATGATATTCTCTGAGCCGGCATGATGTAATTACTGCCGGGGAATGGCTTGAGTTATCAAGTGGAGGCAAAGTGAGTCCATGTTCCTTAAAATAGTCAAATGTTATGCATTGATAGTACAGGATGATCAAAAGGTATTAATATAAGTCCAAAGGGTACAGGGAACGGTGTCCCTAAAATAGTGCCTCTGACCATAACCAATGCACCCACCTTCATCTATAGAACAGAAACATGGAACGTAACCAAATGATTGACTCTCAGACTCAGAACCATGCAGTGTGCTCAGAAAAAAGGCATGTTCAATATGATTTAAAGACACCACAATACTGTATAATATATTAAAGGAGGAAAAACAGGAATGCTTGATAAGAAATACATAAGAAACCCTGAATGGCGATTGGCTGGCCTTGTTGCACGAATGGCATTCAACAACTCGACATCATGAGTCCCAACGTGGATCCTCAGAGATCACATGTGAAACCAAGGCTAGCAAAATATAAGATGGCGTGACGAACAATAGTTCAGAAAGAACAAGCTCCGTGACGACCACAGGAGCTAGGTCAGGCGAAACTTTGGAAGATCTATGTCCAAAAACAGACGTTATAAGGCTGCTGTTGCAGGTGATGATGATGCTAGTAAAACAGAGATTGTCAATCTGGAAAAGGCAGGGTTTATGCTCGATTCAAACCAGTGCTTACATAACTTCTCGAGACTACATTACCACCCACTTTAAGAGGATATATCACATCAATCCCCTCCCTGTTAAGTCAGAAATATACGTTGAAATTGAATTTCAATAAAATCTATTAGATAATATTGCAAAATTCTGCAAGTCCGAAAAATCTGACTATTTCACTCCAATCAGCTGTACTTTTCTCTTATACGATTTCATGCATAGAGGGATAAGTTTTGCGATGCACAACCTATCTTTTGAGGTTTTTTTTCACGTTCCTATTCTCATTTTCATCAAATTATATATATATATATATATATATATATATATATATATATATATATATATAAGCGAGAGATGTAACGTGGTAGCATCGAAATTTGCAACACTGACCAATGAACCAGACTAAAATCTTGATCCGTCAGTCAGTGATGAAATCAGTACGTGTGATGCCATTTTATCTAGAAAGTAAACCTCGAGTTAAGATGCTAGTTTTGCTGATCATTTGCTCGGTAACAACGGAAGTAATATTGTAGGAAATTCAATAATTCAACTAAATCGAATGAAAGATCTTTGTTCTTTATTGGCGACTCAGTCGGGAATTATGAAGATAAGTTAAACCCTATTCGGTCCTAAATTGTCCAATTCTGGTCACGCGCCAGAGGTTTGAGTCAGAGCTCTCAGGCGATTACATGATTAATTGACATGGTTGACGTAAAGCAAAGATCACTGTGTTATTCTGTTCAACGTAAGCCGTTGGGGATTTAACCGTTTCTAATGAGGTTCTTAATACCAGGGTCGAGATTTGTTTGTAGGAAAAGGATGCACAGCGTAGTGTGAACGTTTATACTCTTGCAAGTGTAGTGAGTTTGATCCTCACAGGGTAACTTACTATTGAGGAAACATGCCAGCATTAAGTTATTAATTTTTTTGAAGTTATTGGGCAACTATTTGCAAACTAATTCCTTTTGACCAATCAGTCTCAAAGGGAGCAATACGGTCCTTACCAGGGTGATAATTGAGTTGAGTGGGCAATAGATCGTCACATGCGAATGTCTTTTTTTAAAATTGAAAACAGTATTTCGTTTTTTGTTGGGCAGTGAAGAAACTTCACATTTATTAAAGATATCATTTTTTTTTGCTATGAATCTTCCTGACCATCAGTTAATTCTAGACTAACTAAATGAGGAGAGTAAGAAAGTTATTCACCACTTCAGTGAAAAAAATGCCATGTACAACAAACATGTTGAAAAAGCCACAATGATCACAATCATATGGGAGAGATGGTGAAAAAAGAATACCATATCTACCGAGGGCAACATATCTCCATGTTATGATCGAAAGAACAAGAAATCAAGCATGTTGCAAAGAATTTCAGACACCTTACAGATATCATTACTCACCACGTGACCCCCACAGATCATTTGCAACCGGCGAAAAATAAGATGACATGATGAGCTAAACGGATTCAGAAAGTATTGGCTCCACGATGCCCATGATAGAGAGGTCTGTCAAATCCCAGAGAAGACTTATGCCCAACGTCTGGCACTAAAAGGCTGCTACTGATGATGATGAAACTTCGACAAAACTTAGACACATGTCTGGTTATCTGTACTGTGTTTGTACTAAAAGTATTCAGAATAAGGTATCTAAGGTAATTATGCCCAAATCCTCTTCACAGTATTTTACTCTAGACCTCACACAATTATCCCTGCATCAAATCAACTTTTCAGAACAATCATTAAAATTCTTTTTCTTGCTAACCATCATTGCCTATTGGAGTTCACCTTAAACTGCTCCAAGATCTGCAAAATGAATATCGTTACAGTAGAGTGTCTGTTTTTAAATCTCATGTTAAGATACCTTTGACTTACTCAAAATCGTTAGATACTCAGCAAACATACCTCGTATAGTACTGTCAGCCCTACCTGAGAACTAAGGTAAATTACCCAAAGAAAAAGAACGTAACCAAAAAAAAAAAAAAAGAAAAAGACACTGATCTTGAAGATTTTTTTTTTCTGTTGGTCGAAGATCAGCATCTGAATACATGAATGCCGAGTATTTAAAGCATCCTATCAACTAAAAAACCAGATGAGGCAAAACAAAATACACAACGCCAACAAATACTTCAATCATGATTCTAAAGGTCACTCATATTCAGGGAGGTTCAGTCATATCCAGTAAAAAAGTGCAAGTTGATATATAGAATGTGCAGCTGGAACAAATAAAAACCGATCTGCGCAGCTCTTGTTTGGCAGAATAAGATCAAACGTCATTTATCAAAAAAGTACAAAAAATAGAATGTCCTGATAATAAAAATCAAAACAGAAAAAAAAATAATCATATACAAGTTCGTATATATTGTACACAATGGCCGAACAAATGGATTATGTCGGTGAACATTGTGAAAACAGGGAATGGTAGCTATAACAAGCCAATACGAAAACAATAAGAGAATCTTGTTAACAACAAAGGCAATAGGATGAAGATAAACAGGGAAACAGTTTGGAATATTCAAGTAGAATATCTCATAAGCGAAGAGATCGTTTATTTGAATGTATTAACAGCGTATTGTGTGGGTTACAAATTGAGAAAGTGATTAATATCCATCTGTTTAAACAACTAATGGATAGTCTGACTATAAAAATATTTTCATTCTCAGATTCATAGACAGCGTGTAACCGTGAATTATTATTTGGAATAACTTTTATGAAATTAAGAGTTAATGTAAGTCGAAGAATTTCAATTTTTCAACTTCAATTTCTTCACTGGCTTCATCACACCTTCTGATCCGCTTGGAAGGTTTGATGGATAGCATGTCTGACTTGCATGCAGAAGGCGGCAGGTTTGATTCCGAGTACGACCGAAGAGCATGGAAAACTTACCGTCGGGCAAATTTTGCCAATTCAGTATATCCTAAGGTGTATGATAAGGCTGAAAAAGTGTCTATCAATTGTTTTATCAATGGGCGTGCCACCCCCAGGACAAAAGCGAGAATGCCTTTGGCAATGAAAGCTAGGTGACTATAAGTCCTTTCCTGCAGCGGGTTTTATTAGTTGTGTAGAAATATATTAATTGCACGTAAATGATCAACGAATTTAGAGATTAATGATGATAAGACAACAGCGGATATTACATCAAGTTCGTCAGAATTAGTTTTAAAAAGTCAAGTAACGTTCGAGGGAATTTCCTTCGAGTGCCATTTCTCTGACATTTCAGAATAGTTTATATTTTATTGACTCTATCCGTGCACACCGGTTTTTGTTTACTCGTATCTTTGTTACTATGGGAAAGCAGAGTTTGCCCTCTGTAGAAAATGTTTGTTGGCGAAATATCATTAACATTCAATAAATTAGAGGATATTGCAATCCCTAGTCCAATTAGTAACCTGAAATTATAGTGTGGTGGGTGTTTACACTAACGCCGTTAAACTAATCTTTTTCTCAGGTGTAACAAATTGGTGCAGTGTCTCTAATTCATTTATATGTAAATAATCATAAGATAACCATTGAAAAAGTTTCTCAATTGATTGGATTCATCTGTTGTTTCCAACATCGTTTGCCGTCTATAATACCAACTTCTTTCCATAAAGAATAATATTCTGCTTTCTCCCTTAGAATAGGAATAACTATAATGGATACTCGTTTTTTTTTTGTTTTTTTTTTTGGCATTTATGCAAATTCTAAAAATACGTAGTGACTTCGGGCTTAAAAGCTATGTAAGCTATCTGACTTAATCAAACTTAATTTGTATCAGTCTAATTTTTTTTCGAATTTTTATATAAAATACAATCATATAAGTTAGCTATAATTAGATTCAACCTCTTTGAGAAGATGCTATCAGTTTATATATGGTTCAACGTTAAGGAGAGTTACGGTGAAGAAAAATATACCCCGGGGGTCGCACGTGGACCGGCTGTAATCTTGTGTGAAATTGGACCTAAATAACTTTAAAATGAGCCAACTTGGCAAATGATGATCCTCAAACATACTAAGTGCCTGAAAAATTACATGGATAAATGGTCAAGAACGATGTTCAACGCTGCCATCACAGTGTGTGCAGCGTTGCGCATGGACTGCTGAAAAGTTTTTGCGAGAATGACCTGAAAAATTGAAATGTACTCTTTATGGTATCATAATTCTAAGATTAAAATCTTTAGCTTTACAATTTTTCAAACAACTTTTTCATGAAATATCAGAGTGATCACATCTTCACTCTGACAAATTGATAGGAAAGGTGACGTTTAAAAGAAGCTGGGTATCTAGAAAATAGTTTAAAATGGGAAAGAAACATAAGCAAAATTTATCAAAACACGAATATACTGGAAAACTGAACATAATTTGCGGTCACAGTTGAGAGTTGGACGAGCGTCAAGAAAAAAATTCGGATTCAAGAAAAAAAATCCCAATTAAATTTAATCTACAAAATCACTAGTGTTTTCCATAGGAAAATATCTAAAATTGAGTGATAACAAAAATTAGATTCATTTAGATTCTGATAAAACTATGTATCATTGACTTATTAAAATAAACCCCTGAATAGTCAACGGAGAGTTGAGTACTTTCAAGTCTCTTAACGAATTGGTTTTACAGGAGTGCTGAAACACACCAACGCATAAATAAGCATGCAAACACATAGACAAGTGCACAAACACAGGCAAATATGATAATGGATATAACCAATGCCAAGTTTGATGCGTGTAGTTGTTCATTTCGCCTGTTAACATTACATAGATGTATGGAAAACAAAATACAACGTCACAGTAAAGAATGAAGTTTTTAGTTAGTCATACAATATCAACCCGCACGTGACCGACGTCATTTAGCAACGGATAGGGATGAATTGAAAAAAAATTGAGATTTGGTGATCGATCCATAAGATACTTTCCCTGCTTTATCCCGGGTAGTGATCCCTGAATAAATCCGAATTTAAAAAGAAACATGAGTAAAACCCGTTAGATACATACTAAGAGTCAGATTCAACGTGAACTTACATGGTAAATTGTGTCTTCCACTCAAATTGTATGGATAGGAGTATTGTCACAGAACAACAACAACAACAACAAGAAACACAGTTGTTCTTTTCATCAAAGTACGTGATTTTGAACCCTGTAACTCCATAAGTACGGCCTGGAGGTGCATCACATACATAGGTATCCAGCAAGAACAATTAAAATCTGAAAAAAAAACAACAAAAAATAAAACAAACAGAACTTTCTTGATAGCCTCGGTGACATTTGGGTTGATAGATTTCAATATCAGTTGAAAATGAATAGGACTGTCCTGAAGGTACCCCACTATTTTCAATATTCATTCAGATATACTATTACTCTCAAGCCTCAAAGTGATTGACAGATGCTACCTAATTTCATTTGTCGCATTAGTGATACAGCATATACAGCCTAAGCAAGATATGTTTAGCTTTCTCAGATCACTTATTGGAATATTTCAAAAGAAAACTGATGCACATTTACGTTTATTTTATACTGACTGTTATGTAAAATACAAACGTCATCATAATCTGCATTTTAGCGTTCGTTGTTTGACATCGATCTTCCCTAAGATTCACCTGACCCCTTCATCATCGGCGTCACAGAGCAAATACTTTCTGAATTTATCTTGCTTGTCACGTCACCTTACTTTCTCTCGGCCTCAGCCTCCCAACTGATGTCTGGGGATCCACGTTGTTGATCGCGGTGTCCAGCAGTGGTCTAACATTCATGCAACGTGTCCAACCAATTCCTATCTAAGTTTTCTAATTGTTTCCATGATATCTCTGACTCATGTTTCTTTCCAATATTATTGTCTCTGTTGTCTTCTGATCCCTCAAAGTAAGGTTGAACATAATTATCTACTGTACATGTTGCATGATTTCCAGGTTAAAAGTAAGATCTAAAATCAGCGTCAATGAAAAGTTTTATTCTGATCTTTGTTGCTTTGAAGTCAATCATTCTAGAGAGAAATCTCGTGAAAAGACAGTTTTATCACAAAGGCATATGTACACAAACACACATATATATATAACATATATAGATACGTACCCTAAAACGAACAAACGTGCCAACATTCACACACACCCAGCATTCTCTCTTTCTATCACATGCACATACACACACACACACGCGTACACAAAAGCAAATGAGTTGATACTATGTATCATGCTAGACTAGAAAATTACATGAATGTCATTATCAAAGACCACGTGTGATTTTAGAAAAATATTTTTGTTAGGAATAGTGACATCAGAATCTACATGGCTACCAAGTTTGTATCATTTTTCACCCATCCTCATTCAGTTTCACAGTATTCCAAATTAAAATACATAAACTGTTGAAAAATACAAAAAAAATCATTCCATCGCTTCATACAATTTGCATAGCAAAACTTTGTCCATTAACGAAGTAGATGGGATGAAAAAGAATTTTAAAAAAATCTTCACCCGCTGACATTTTCATAATATTCAATAAGTCTGCAAGCAAACTGAATTTGTCAACTAAGAATATTTATCGAACACCCCTAACCCTGTATATAGATATATGTAGATCCTTTTTTGTCGATATGATTCGGAGAAAAATACGGCATCAATTCAAATATTTTGATCTAGTTCGTCTGAATGATATGAACACAGAATGGTAGGTGATTATGTGGAAAACTGTGATTTGTTTTATTGTGTAAAAAAAATGCAAAATGAACATACTTTAAGTGTTATGATCCTATTATTTTTGCCAAGGGTACCGCGTATGTGTGAGTACACTTATGCGTCATTGTTCATTTGTGTGTTTGTGAACATGTGTGCATGTGTGTGTGTGTGTGTGTGTGTGCGTGTATGTTTTAGTGTTAATTTGAATTTGATATTTTCTTTCAATGAGATCAGATCTTTTCTACAATTTAAATTCGAATCAAACCATAAATGAAATCTTAATTTATGATACGTATATCATTCTGACTGAATTCATCAATATACAGAATACTATATATATATATATATATATATATATATATATACATATGTATATATATATATATACGCAGAGAGAAAAGTATATGTACAGTGTGTGTATGTGTGTATTCAGGGATGTGTATGAATAAATGTGTAAGGAGGTGCCAGTATTCAAAGGCAATACATACACACACACACACACACACACACACACACATATATATATATATATGTGTGTGTATATCAGTGTGTTTCATAATTTATGTATGTTTGTGTGTGTATTTATGTATGTATGGGTATATTAATATGTATATAAGGCTCCACCTATCAAAGCACAAACGCAGAAAATATTTCAAAAATCATTTGTGATCAGTGAATCTGTGTATTTTGAACGATATCGGTAATGTTTTGTAAACATATACATTAGTAAAACATAATCTTAGGCACAAAATACGAATATTTCAATCTGAAATACTTCCAATTGAAAGCCACCAATTTCTGATTCTGCGAGAACTCAATCACAAATACTAAATGATAAAGTGGTCAGCACTTGATTTTGATGGTTCGTCACTTCATTTTCAATCAAACACACCAAGTTATATATATATATAACTCGACGCCTAGAAATCCAGGGACACTTGCAATCACCCATTCCCAGTAAAAGCTCAATCATACGATTGTGTGCGATTTAATATCATGATAATAATTATATAATAATAATGAGAATATAGAAGAGAGTACTGAATAACGAGTAAACTCGCTGCCACTTAGAATTTAAACTACATATAGTTGCCAGTGCGTGCTGCAATGTAAAAAAATTACCATAACTGACGCTGGTTAGGTTTGTATATGTACATTGTCACTAGTAATGGAAAGAAAATTTCAGACAGTAGTCAGCGGTGAGATATAGCCAGAAATGGCTGTGTGTGTGTGTGTGTGTGTGTGCGTGTGTGTGTGTGTGAGTGCAAACGTTTATGTACCCATATCTGTGTGTTTATGTAATTACATATCAGTGTGTATTTGTGCGTGTGTGTGTATCTACGTGTCTTTTTCTCTTTTCATAAGTGCACGTGCGAATGTGAATGCATGTTTGCAAGCATGTGTACGTATTTTTATGCATATGTATGTGTCTCCGTCTAGATATTAATGGGGAAAAAACCAGTTTTCTACCTCTCAATGAGGTGCTAAAGGTGTTGAGTATTAACAGCGAGAGAATAGATCGAGAGAATGTCTCGGACAGTCTGTATCGACTTTGTATCAACAACTTCGTTAAAGGCATGAATCCATTCCAACTTCAGGAAAATAATAGTACTCTACGAGTCCTTCCATACTATAAGGTAACCTCTTTCAGGCCTTAATTTGTCATCCTTGCCCTGTCAAAGTTCCCAATTGCTACAAATTGGGTCTCCATATATTGTTCAAGAAACAGAAACAGAGTCATCACTCTACGTTCCGCACAACACAGAAAGTAACTTTGCAGCGCTTCATCTTTCTTCTTATTTCTATCCTTGTTTTCCCTGAATTTTGTAATCATAATCAACACTAACATTTATGGAAGTGTAGACAGGGCAGACACTCTTATGGAATCTTAGTTGTTATATTGTGGTAAGAGATTAAATGTTCCTTAAATTTTATTAAAAAGTTTTCTCTCCCTTTGAAGCTGGTCTCATGGGGCCTGGCCACGCTCAAACAATGAAGCATGGAATCTTCAACATTTACGGCTCATTACGTACACATAAACGTTTTTCTTCTTGGAAATAGGTTTCGAGTTGGGGGTTCAATGTGCATTGTTAGTTTATTCTAAATTGATCCCCAAGTTTATAATGTTTTTGGTATCCAGATATATCTAGTGAGGGTGGCCCAACAAGCGGTGAAAGAGGCAACTCTTTCAATAGTCATCCTTTTTTTTTAATGGTGATCATCTCCGGCACAGTATTTTGGTAACAGGCGTAGTTCATGCGAAAGTTTCTATTGAATGATTAACCAGATCTGTTACCCTTTATGTTTCGATAGTTGTAGTGACTGGGAGTGATAGGATGTCACCACAATTCTCAAGGACCTTCCTGAGTATTTAATTTGATTTTAGTAATGATCAGCTATCTGGATGGTATCTATTCTTATACGGATTTCCAGTTCCACCAAGCTCTTTGGAATTACAGGGAATTTAGACAAGATTGATACTACTGTCACCTTCATGGCATATATTTTATCAAGTACCCTGGCAAAGTCAAGATGATTATTTAGCCCTCTCTCTCTCCTGCTTCCAGGCTGCAGTCGGCCTTAACAGTGAATGACATTATCTGACACATCCTTCTTTTCTTGTTCACAATTTAATCTGATCATTTGGCGCGGATTGAGTGATTTGATTTCAGGATATCGCAGGAATTCACGATGAAAAAAAGGAACAAAGCAAGCAAGAAAGAAGGAAAGAAAAAAAAAGCGAGGACAAACGAGAAAAAAGAAAGAAACTGACTTGAATGTATGAAAAAAAAAAGAGAATGATGAATAAAGGAGGGAAGTGAAATGGTGACGATGAGGAGGGAAGAATAAGGAATAAAAATAAATTCAATGACCGAGTGATCTAATTATTTGGTCAAAACGACAGGAAAAAAAAGAAAAAAACAGAGAAAAGGAAAGACAAAGGAATAGAGAAAAAGAGAAAGAAAAAGAAAAAGAAAAAAAGAAAAAAAGAGAGAAAGAAAAAAGAATGAAGAGATTGAAGCAACTAGTACAAAAATAATGGAAGTCAATGAGAAGAAGAGAACAATTGAACAATGATGAAACATTTAATACGAACAGAAAAAGAGGTATGAGAAAAAAAAATGAAAGAAAGATTACCAAAGAAAGAAGGTACACTAAGATGGAAAGAAGGGAAGGATAAGAGTAAAATGGGGGGAAAAAAAGGAAAATGTAATAAAGAGAATAGTAAGGAAAAAAGGTGTAAAAAAAGGGAATATGAGGAAGAAAAAGGGGAATAAATATTAAAGAAAAAGTAATTAAGAAAGAACATCTTACATCAGCGAAAATAAAGTGGTTGTCATTTTGAAACGTTATTAAATAAACAAATATCAGAATATAGAGGAAGCAATGACAAAATTTGTGAAGAGAAATTTTGGTGGAAAGATGTAGAAAGATATCAATTCGCTGTTGCCATTCCATCTTTTTCCATGGATCAACCGACAGAATTCAAACAAATACTCTCGTCTATTTTCTGTTTCCTCCTTTCCTTCCAACGAGTACTCTTTCTGCTCTATTTCTGTCTCTGATGTCAACATCGTTTCAGCATGAACCATTCAACGTATTGGACATTGGAGCATATAGGGGAGAACCAAAAAGCTTGACAAAAAATGGCTTGCAGCTACCAGTCATTTGGACAAAAGTGTTGGATCATCGCTGATTAGAGACTGACCAGGGAGATATATGGCTGACAACGACCATTTATATAACACAGAACAAAACTTGCCTCATCTTCTGTCTTTTGCATGACTCATTTTTATGCCCATTTTTTTTAACCTCAACTCAGAAACCCTCTTCCGTCTAAATAATCCATTGCTGTTGATATCTGTGTATAAGTCGTAATTGAATGTTAAAACCCAACGTTAAAATTATGGGTTCGATGCAAACAGAATCATAATTATTTGGACTCCTATTTTCATAATTTTTTTTGCTCTCTAGACTTTATCTGATGGCGTTTCCAGATCTCCATTGATATTTGAAAACTTGAGATTTGTATTGTCATTATTGCATGAATTCTACTGACAACACTTTTCAGTATTGGTTATTTACGTCTCTATGTTTCAACTTGTGTGTGAAGGGGATGATTATATACAGTGAGTGGAAAGTATCCGACGTATGGAAAAATCACTTTGATATTATCATAAAGCTTCTGAGTTCACAGAGTTTTTACCCATTATTGGAAAAATACAAATGAAACATAAATTCCTATTGTTTAACACGTCAGTAATGTACGTCTAGCTCCCTAGAAATAGGATTCAAGTTTACCTGCTCAAAGAGACTTTTAAAAAAATCCTAATTGCCTGCTGTTATTCAGAGAATAAGTCAACTCCGAACATCGTGTTGAAAAGCAACGGTAAGGACGATTCGTGTGAAAATAGATCTGACCTGTGTGCAGGGATTCCGTGGCTGAGTTGGTTAATGCACTGTTCATGTGAAACATCCTTCAGGGATGTTTTGTCGTGGACTATTTAATTAGTTCTGGCATCAAACTACGTACCTAATGGTCAGAGAGTAGTCAAAATCAGGATACGACTGGAAAGTCAATCTTACACATGATGTCTATCTATACACACAATTTCTTCTAAAATCCAATTGAACTGAAGTGTTGAATTTTTTAATAAGAAAGTATGATTCAAATCACAAGATTCAGATAGACGTTTAATAACCTGAGGCGTTGATTTTAATTAAATTCCTTGAAAATGACAAGTTCTGTTCATTCGTTATATATTAACATCATATTCATCCTCAATATATTTATTTCCAATGTGTGTTAGCAGCATATTACCGTTTGCTTTATATTTATCAATTACAATTAGTAGTATTTCTTAGGAAATGATGTTTATTATGATGGCGTTAAATTTGAAGAAAGAAAATATTACATTTTTTTGCTTGTTTTCTTTCGAAAATATCGAATCGTTTCATATTGATTGCAAAATCAGGTTTAATTTTAACTAAATCTTGTCACACAGTAATTCTTTCTCTCTCGAAAAATAGTTAACCAAAACTGTCACCACAACTGTCATTATAGGTTTCTGCGGTTTGCAATTGATTTGGGCTGGTTAGTTGCTTAGCTATCTATCTATCTATCTATCTATCTATCCATCTATCTATCTATCTATCTATCTATCTATCTATCTATCTATCTATCTATCTATCTATCTATCTATGTGCCTTACACGTATAGGCTGAATCAGTGAAATTACAGCTTAAAAGTTGAGCATTTGCTTCTCATTTCTCAAAAAAAAAAAAAAATCCTCTTTGCATAATATCAACTTCTGAAAAGGTTTCAAGTGCAGATTTCAATTTTCAATATAAGTTATCGTAACTTATCTTGTGTCCAGGAGCGTTCAAGTTTTTTTTTTTCTTTCGAAAATTTGAAAAATGTTAGTGTTATCAACACAACAAAAGTCGAGAGAAGTTATTTACTAATGTCTCATTCGGTCTTCTAATCCTTTAATTGATCACCCCGATACTGTATGCAGCCAAAATGTAATGGTAAAATGATGGATTTTATTGAGCGATAAAACTGATCTTTTTTTTATGGCTTGTTTTCAATTTTTGCTTTAATTCTTCAGAAAATATCGACTCAGTTTCATATTAAAGTAGTTTTAATTTTGAATAATGAAATTCATCGCTAAAATATTGCCATTAATATTTTCCTTTTTTTTGTCATTTGCATCGAGTACAATTTTGCTGTTTTTAAATCCGTTTTTTCATGAATTTTGAGCGTCTTTCTTGAAAGAATTTTCAATTATTGCAGCAAAGAAAATCTCCATCTGATATTCTCTCTGCTTTTTTTTCTTTCTTTTATCTTTCTTTCTCTTTTTTCGTATTCCTTTCTTTCTTTTTGGTTCCTTAGCATTGATGGCACCGTATCTATATTCCTTCCATCTTGTGCTTTTTCTTTCTTCCTGTTTTTTTTTATTTTCGTTCTTCCCTTATTTTTTTCTCTCAATTTTTGACTTCCAGTTTTCTTTGTTTCTTTTAAATATTATTCCTTATTTCGTCCCCTCTTTTCATTTTTAATCTTTCTTTTTTTTTATCATTCTTTCTTTCCCTCTTATTTTGTTTGTTTATATATTTCCTTTCCCTCTCGTTGTTATTTCTTTTCAACTTTTTTTCATTTTTTATTCATTCCCTTCCACTCTTTTCTTCAACTTTTTCTCTTCATTTTTGCTTTCCTTTTTTCTTGCATTAGTCTCTAATCATTTTTTATCTCCAATCTAGTCAATGTTCCAGCATTTCTTTTCTCTTCTCATCCTTTCCTTTTTCTTTTGTTATCCCTTCTTCCTCCCGTCCTTCCTATGGTTTTAAACTTTCTTTTTTTCTCTCCCCCTTTTGACCTCCATCCTTCCTCCCATTATTAATTCCTTTAAATATTCCATGCCTTATAAACCTTTTAATGAGATGCAAATTTATTCCAGATGAACGACAGCCAATTTAATCCAATAAAGACCTAATTGAATAATGAAATATGGCAAACAAAGGGGGGGGGGAATCGACATTCCCTGTTTAATGAGAGGAAGTACAACCGAATCAATAGTCACCACGTTGGGTTGACAAAATAAAAAATATTCGTGATGATAATGATAATAATATTGGCTGCTGCCGAGACAACTCAACTTCAAGTACTATTCAGATTGAAGATGAATTGTAAAACTTGTGATAACCTAACAGAGCAAGACAAGAAAACAAGTTAGAAGTCAATGAACGATTATCTTATGTAAAATTAACGACTAACATGATCCATTTCCTCCTGTAAATATTTTATCGTTGAGTTTGAAATTTTGTCTATTTTCTTACTATAAATCTTAGACGCTGTTTCATGTTGAAATTTCAATTTTAAAAGTGTAAGAAGGGGGGTAGGAATCATCATAACTTTCTACCTAAGAGACTAGTTTACGGTGGGGCTCTTCCTGAGTCAAGGCTCAGAAATTTTGTGAACCATGAAGGGCACAATACCACTCTCATTCTCTCATTGACTAAATTTTTATATTGAAACGATTTGTCTCGAATAGAATGTGCAGAACTTTTTTTTCAATTTGAATGAACGCTAACTTATAAAATCTCCACTAAATGGCACTTGTTCATGAATAAACTTTATATATCTTGAAAACAGTCCATTACGAGATAAAATATGCTCGAAAAACATATTTTCAGAAAAATAGCCAGGAATTTTTTACTCAAGGCAGGAAATTTATTTCTAGGAAATGAAATTTGAAAAAAAATATTTTGGGGCCATTTTTGATCGAATTGGTCGATTTTTTCTGCAAAAATTAAATGTTTGAATCATAATCATTATCATCTTCATCACCAGTCTCTTATCGAACATCTTTGGAAATACACCTCCCCAGGAGTTGCCACGCCTATCTATCATAGGCGTTGTAGAGCTAATAGTTCTTTAACCTGCCCAGTTTGTCTTGCCATACTCTATTTTGTCGTCCTCGTTTCTGCATTCGATTTTTAGGCGTCTATATTGTGAGTACTGCTGACCATAAATCATCTGACATTCTTGCAAAATGACCAGCCTTCTGCTATTTGGTCTTCCTAATGGTTACAATGATGTATTGGACTCCTGTTTCAGCCTAATATACTGTGCAGTGTTATGATGGATGCATGTGATGTTGAGCATGATTCTCTCATGCGTGCTTTTCAAGGTTCTTAGTTTGCTGGTCAGTCCCTTGGTTGAGTTCCATATTTCAGCTTCTTTTCAGGACAAATGGGATTTTCTTGTTGTTTGAGTCTGAGCTTGCTATACCAGAGGCTCGCAATCCTAGAGCTATTCTTTGCTTGATCTCATCTTCTGAAAATCCTCTCTAGATCTACTGTCCGAAGTAGACGTTGGTATTTTTCCTCGGCATTGCATTTCCAATTATCATCATTGTGCGTTTATTTTCCGACATGTTTGTTGTACATGACTTTTGTTTAGCTGGAATTCACATGAAAGCGGACTTACTTGCTTCCTTTGTTAGTTTATCTAGCATTAGTTGGAGCTCCTGAAATTCCTCAGTAGAAAAGCCGATGTTGTCTACAAATCTGAGGCTCTTTGGGCATTGGCTGCCTATTTTGATTCTTTTGTTTTCTCAGTCCAGGCTTAAAATCATAGTCTTACAACTTTTGGAGCTGGAAGAGCTCTGAGTTTCTCACGGATCATAATAGAGGCGCTGCTGTGACACTGTAAATGTCGCTATGTTTATAAATAGTACCGTGAGTGGCATTTTTTATTGATTTATCGAATGACCATGAGGTGATTTATCGAATGGACATGGTCAATGGTTGAGTAGCTCCTTCTGACACCAGCTTGTTTTAGAGGTTAGTTTTCGTCCAGCAATTTGTTGATTCAGTTGGTGATAACTTTGATAAAAAGTTTGCACGTACAGTTTTATAAATATATTGGTCAGTAGTTGGTGAGGTCTTTTTGATTACCTCTTTCATGTAACAACCATATAATTGCAGGATTCCAATGGGACTTTAATTCATTTCAGATATAAATTGGATAGAATAGTAAGTTTCCAAGGGATGGCCAACTTTTTTGAGTGATGTTATCTGGGAGCTTTCCTTCTTTTATTGGTTCGATAACTTGTTTCACTTCTCAGTCTTTGGACTAATTGCTCGCGTTTTGCACATCCTGCCCGTTGTTTTTGATCTTTGTTCGGATGAAGAGAGTTTTTGATGGAATTCTCTGGGACGATCCGGCCCCTGACTGTTTTTAGATATCCATTTTCTTCGAGTACAGTAAAGTTTAGTAAATAGCTTTGGAGTTGCAAATCTTTTCAAAAATCATTTCGAGGATCATTGCTGTGTTCATCATTTTGTCTCTTGATTTGTGAATTTTTCCATGAGATATTTGGTTACAAATGGTTTGTGTGTTGTATGGTTTAAACAATGTGGTGACTTCGATTAGAGACACTATTATTTTGTTGTTGAATTCGTCAATATTGAAGCCGTTCTCTTCTGGTTCAGTAAGGAGTTATCTGTTTTTCAGTTCAGTTTAGTGGTCGTGGTTTGTTGTGGTTCATTGCCTAAATGATTCTTTCGTAATTTGGTATTAAAGATGAGGACACAAAAATCAACACACACACACACATATATATATATATACATATATATATATATATATATATATATATATATATATATATATATATATATATATATATAGAGAGAGAGAGAGAGAGAGAGAGAGAGAGAGAGAGAGAGAGAGCAGGAAAGAGAGAAGGAGTGAAAGATTCACTAAACAAACATATTTACGCCTATGCCCTTCAGGGTTTTCCAGGCGAATGATTCGATTTTCCTCGTATCCTTATTTAGGGCCTTTTTGGGGGAAGGTTTTTATTTTCTGGGTTGAATCTTGTGCCACTTTGGTCGTCCATTGCTTGTAAACTTTGGTTTATTGCGCAGGCTGTTGGCCTGTCCACATTTAGACCCAAACGACTCGGCTTCCAGTAAGGGGTATTAACTCTCCCCTGGATCCCATATACATGAATGAGTATATCAATATATGAACATATATACGCGTATGTATTTGTGTGTATGGGAGTGCATATGCATGCATGCATATGCGTGTGAGTGTAAATATACTGCATATCAACTGAATGAGATGTAATTCATTTAAAGACTCCAGAAAAATAATGAAGTACTTTTGATAGTTGTGTACAAATTTCTAACGAGAAATTCATTTAAAACATCACCTCCTGAAGATCAGAAAACAGTGAGTTTGCTGTGAGTTTTTATCGGTATATTATTCCATACGTAAACATATATATATATATATATATATATATATATATATATATATATATATATATATATATATATATATATATGTTTGTAAATGATTTTCTGTGTCTTTAAGTACGTATGCATATGTTTATATGTTTTGTAAGATAATGTATCCTCTTTATATTGGTCTGGCCCTATGTAGGAAGAGGTAGACAAAGAGGAAATTTGCAACGAGGGCGATAACTGTAATACTGCCTGTGATTCATTGGAAAATCCAGGAAGCGATGATTACAAAAGAATAAATAAGGTAGAAATAATCAAGAATGGCTCTGTATTCTACATCATACACCCACCCACGCATACGCGCACACGCAAACACCACATAACACCATACGAGGAATGTTTGCTGGACATATTTTCAGCTGCCTTCCATTAATCATCACCGTTTCTTTTTTCCTTTATTGTCTCATGACTTTTCAACAGACTTTCATGAACAGAAAGAAACTTCAGCCGTAAAAAATGAAGTCAGATAACAACATCATACTTATAAGTGCTTTATGATTTATGAGATCTAATCTGGGAAATATCCAACCTTTTCATATCAACGAGGTGTAGACTGTCTACAAAAGAAGACATTTTGTCGCTTTCAAATTAATTAAGACCTAAAACGCTTATCCCAGAGCCCTTCCAACTTCTCTGGAACTCCAACAGCTTCCTCAATCTCGTCCGTGGCTAGAAACCAGATTTTGAAAAAGCCAGAAAGCGCAAGGATGTCAATCTAGACAATGGGAATATTGGCAGTGGACAAATATAAATGATTCGATGTTTTGTCAAAAATCCTGAGATATGAAAAATCTACTCACCCAACAATTATGAATGCAGGAGCGACACTGTACATTTTCTTGCCCTATGATGACTGAAGAAACCACAGAGAGTGTTTTAACGTTTGCAAAGTGCCAAAATACATTCAGCCTATGGCCCATAGAAACCCCTATGCAATGTACAGAAGTTCAGGACATTTAAGACACCAAAATGCTTCTTCGTAGAAGGGACAAGTGGATGAAAAGTGACCCCACGTAATATTCTTAATATCATTATTGATGCTTTATATTTCTTTGTCACAGTATGCATATCGGTTCTTTAATCTGTAAACTGACTGTCAAACCGTAATTAAAGGTCTCAGACGGAGAGTACTTTTCTGAAAACATGAGCTGTTCCGAGGAAAGTGGAAATTTCTTATGATAACCAACTTTTAATCATGGTATGCCCTGAACCCAACAGTCAATAATTTCATTTTCACTGCTAGGTATCCCTGCAATCTTACAATTGATTATCGCAAAAAACTGGGTGAAAACAGTTCACTTAAAGTCTCAAATCTTGAACTCTTCATTATGTATCATTATAGACTGAATCGTCCCTAGACTAACTATTCTGAATCATTTCCGAGGTTTTCGTTTTTCCAAACATGTAGATTTTGTAGAATTTTCATTTTGTAAACTATTTTATGAATAACGATAATCCTTAAGTATAATCTCCGGCGAGGCTCAGTTAAACATTATCCGATAGTTCATTTGTACAGTTACGTCTAAAATTCGGGAGATCCCCTTTCTTTGTTTGCAACTATCAAGACTACAGATGAAGTGCTCTGTCTGTTGATTTCACAATTTCCTGTGTATCACAACTCTTACTTCCTGTTGCACAGTCATGCTCCCAGATACTAGCTTTGACATTTCAAATTATATCAACAAAGATGTCCCTATGATGTGTCGCTGAGCTGTGTTACGATAACAAATATAAAAACAAGCAAAATACAGATTTCATATCATTATATTCATCATCATCACCATCATCATCGTCACCATCATCATCATTAGCAGCTGATTCACTCATGTGAACATAGCATGATTCTGAGTTCGAGGGTCAATTGGTCAGATTCCATGTTCAAGTTCCATACTTGACTATCAAGAGGATGCATTGGTTGAATGCCCTTCTTTTTAAAATTAATGGGATTTTTTTCTTTAGATTGAGCTTGCCCTAACTGAAGCAAACCAACTTGGAGTGATTCTCCTTTCGAGGGTTTCATTGGAAAACGTTGTACCGATTAAAAAATAATCAATAATATTAAACTGGGTAATGATTGCATTATACTAATACTCATGCAATAACTTTAGCCTAAAATTCTAAAAGGTGTTCATTATCTCATGTGATTTATATTTTATTTCTGTATTTTATCATTCACGCTGCCTCAGGATCTATCCTCTACAGGGAAGCATAAACATTATTTCTCAAGCATAACAACTGTATTTTCCAAAACGTCTCCCTAAGAATCGTTTAAATGTTAGGTTATTTTATGAAACCATTTTTCAATGATATTTAAGCTAGGTTAGTTTTCGAGGGTGTCCGCATCTATCAACTGTCAATATTTTGTGGAAATAAAATATAGTTAAGCGTAGATGTATTTTCATTGACGGGAATGAATATTTGCCTCATTTTTATGACTGAAACCAAAAATCAACAATTAAAAAAAACAAAACATTTTCACGTAATTTCCAAAAAGCAATTTCTGCTATCATTCGTCACTTATGACTATAATATATTCTGATTGAGTAATAATATCGATAATGAAAACAATAGTTATCATTATTGATATTGAAATTATTAGTGATCGTAAATGATCAATAAGGCTTTGCTTGTTAATATATTTGAGAAAAAAGAAAAAAGAAGTCAGTTCTGAATTTTCAAAAAAATATTGTGGTAAATATCACACAACCACTAACACTTTTAAATTACTTTACATTTGAATTTTGACCGGAAAAGATTAACTATACATAGAAAATGATCACTTTTGTTTTATTCTATCCCTCATATATTTTTTTTGAATTCAAAACAGATCTATTTTTTCCTTCTATTTATTTATTTTTTATTATTATTATTATTATTATTATTATTATTATTATTATTATTATTATTATTATTATTATTATTATTATTATTATTATTATTATTATTATTATTATTATTATTATTATTATTATTATTATTATTATTATTATTATTTGTATGTTCAGTCCAGTTGCCTTATGGTCACTCCTGGGGGCAGACTGATAGCAAGTTTCTTCAAGTCTCTTCGTGCTCTCGTAGTGCACAGCAGTGCAATGGATCTCAGTTTCACAACAGTTGCCTAGTGGTTATCACTGGAGGCCAAGTGACAGTGTATTTCCTCGGGTCTCCACTTGATATTGTTCTTGTCCGTCACAGCTGCGTCGTGATTTGGATGATATTTATAAGGGCTGCACTATTTGCTCGCGCATACTTTTCAAATCCTGGTCAGTACTTTTCACAGTCTTTTATGCTGATCAGTACAATACCGTCTTTTGTCCTCTCCACGAACAGTTTATTGGTGTCATGTCTTGGATATAATGCCCTGTAAATTGTCATAAGCTTTCTTGTTTCATGGTTCATTGATTGAATGTATTCTTTTGTCCACCCCAAAGTGGTCCTAAGTATCTTGCAGAGGATAAAGTCCATGTTTTCGGCTTCTAATATTTCCTTTATCCCTCTTATGTATTCTCTTTTGATCTGTTCTTTCATTTCTTTCTGTTTTATCATGTCAGAATCAAGGACTCTCAGGTATTTCCATTGTAATCGTGTAGTCAATACATAGATCTTTACGTTTTCCAGTAATTTGATTCAGCTGATACAAACCTTTTTTGTTCATAACCATTATTATGCATTTTCATTTTTAAACTCAATCCCTATGACGTCAATGTATTCTTCTTTGTTCACTGAACAACGTTTCAAACCGTCCTCCATTTTTTCCTTATATATCATCCATGTACATGAGATGGTTGATGGATCCCTTTGCTTTTTGAGAACTTGTATCCTCTGCCGTTTTTCAGGATTCTGTTGAGTGGTATCATAGTTAGTAGTGGTATCATAGTTGATAGTGGGAACAGAGAGTCTTCCACGAAGATTTCCCTGTATGTACTTACCTCTAACGACCTACGGACCAATGTTCGATCACTTCCTTACACTCACAGACTGAAACGACAGACATATTATATCATATCAAGTCTATAAGAAACGTCAAAAGTTGAAGAACGTGTTTAAATCAAATTGGATTGAATGAAACACTACATGACTGCGACAGATCTCACATTTTTCAATAATTTTCAACTGATATGGCTCGAAGTTAGATGATGGGGACGTTAGCACGAACATTTATACTGCGACTCATCATCTATTAAAGAATTTTGAAATTCATTCCTTCAGTGGAAACTCAATGATAGAGGAGGAATAATTCGGGCTTTTACTGGAATTTTGACCTGCGACTAATACTTTTTCTAGAAATGTTAATTGCATATGTGTGATAAAGTAATAATGATTTGTGATCCCTGATCAATATTCCTTTCTTTAGAAATGGATATCTGTAATAAAAGAAAATAATCGAAGGGCTATAATTTGTGACATTTGATCAACATCTTCTAGAAACATCAATTGCATTTCTGTAAAAAAAAGTAATTACAAGCAGATTGTAATTATTGAATTCTGATTAATATCTCTTCCTGGAAATGTTGATTGCATATCTTAAATAAAGAAATAATAATCAAGGGACTATAATTCATGACCTCTAATTAATTTTTTAAAATGCTAATTTCATATCAGGGCTAGAATAACTACGGTCAACTCCAGACATCCACCAATCCCATCTAATCTCAAATGAAACCAAGTTTCTTCATTTCCTCTTTATTTCTCCGTCACTCTCCACTAAACTCTGGTATTTCCTCATAAAACGTCCGTGAATGAATACCTATTCATCCAATCTCTTTTCCTCTTCCACTAAGATGATTTTCACCAGTGAATATATATATATATATATATATATATATATATATATATATATATATATATATGTGTGTGTGTGTGTGTGTGTGTGTGTGTGTGTGTGTATTTATAATCAAATGAGCACATACACATCCATAAACGACAAAAAAAAGGTGGAATATGACTTTTACATTTTTACTTGTTCCTTACAACGCCACAGAAATAGTCACTGTTTGATAACCCACTCACTCCATTTGGCACTCATCCTGAAATCCACTGAACTCATTTATTGTAAGAAATATTTACGCACACACACACCCTTGTGTACACATCTATATATATATATATATATATATGTATATATATATATATATATATATATATATATATATGTATACATATATATATATATATATATATACATATACATATATATATATATATATATATATATATATATATATATATATATATATATATATATATATATATATAAAGCTTTACATCTTCAAACACTAAACTCACTGAAAACCTTTCCAAAATTGTTTTACGTCACTTCAGTCACTTATTCCCAAATATCTGCAAATGCATTCCATATATTCTGTGCTGTGTTTTTATGTTTAATCCACACTGTAATACCATGGTACAATGTATGATTTTTTTCTCTGTTGGGATCATCAGTTGTTTACCATGTTTGTGTGTGCGTGTAGCACGCTTCCCTGATTAATTGTTACACGTCAAGATACAACGTTGTGCTCAATCTGCATTCACTTTGTTTACCCCAGCTCTTGCACGTTCTAATTCCGAAGACACATGTTTTTGCTTGTTTGCTCCTTTCCACAGGATATACCTGAGACAAATGAATCAGAACAAATGTAGCTTGAAGCAGAGATGGATGAGAGCTTAGGTTCTCAGTCATCATGATGTTTGCTAAATCTAGCTATAATGCAAAATTCGAAACATCATCTTTCATCCCATGTCCGGAGAATTAGAAGTTTCTGTTGGAGATTTTCATGAGAATATTATGTCCTCAACCTGGGAGTGTTCCATCCATGGTTCAAGTCTGACTCATGGGAAAATATAATCTTAAATTTCGGAAGAAAAATTGGAGAATGTATTCGAGGAAGTATGAATGCTTCCCCCCTCCCCAACCTGTCGGGTTGCAGTGAATGATTATGCTTGTGATAAAATTCTTGATATACTTTATTCAGTGGCATTATTTTTCATCCAGATTTTAATAATATTCAATTTTCTGAACACAATAATACGTAATTTCTTTCCTAAATCGTTTACAATATGTTTACAGTACGAACCCAGTGACCCATGTTATCTGAAAATCCCTGGCCACTGATATAGCCGGTTGAATCAGATTTGTTATAGGCTGGTGATGCAATGTTTTCCAAAAATCTCTGTGTACAGTAGTTCAATCAATGGCACATAATAGCTGACAACGTATACCTCAAGAAAAGGTCTGTTCACACATACGGAATAACATCCATTCTGATTGACTGCCAAGTTACATCAAGTCCGTGCAACCAGTTATGATGTATTCAAACTACTTACATTCTTTTTGTACCTACATTGTAGAAAAAACTAAATTCAATTTTTAGCTGTTTTTATCAAAATAAGACTTTCTTGAGATTTGTGCAGCCGTGTTGAATCATGTTTTTGATTTTTTTTTAGATTGGAGACTAAGTTTCAGTATAAGTTATAGAATATATCTGAGAAATGAAAAATAAAAACTGATGATAGTTAACTGGTATTAAAACTGTTCCGATTGCTGTGAAATCAGCATAAAAAATTCAGAGAATTGAACATTGAGTTTTAATTCCTATCTCTCACTTTCCTTAATAATAACCAATATCGAAACAAAAGAAAAAGTCTACAACGTTTTAAATTGTGCTGTAACTACAGACGTGTCAAACTTTGGCAAGATTCTGCAAGGAGATACCACTATTGTTTTTTTCAGCGATCAATTTGAAGTGAAAATAATTGGTTAATAATGCTGTAAAATCGTTTATTTTTTTTTGTACCATATTCTTTCTGTCAAAATATTTCTACTTTTATTACATCTTTATACATAAATACATGCGTGCATACATTTTGAGGAGTTGAACATGTATCTGTATATGATTTTAAAACAATACATTTAGCCGAATTTCCGAAGTGTATTGATAGATGTATTACATATATATATAGAAGACTTGAGAATTAACTGTTTAAAAAGTTGTATAGCAATTTTTTTAAATACCTCTAAATGCCCAATAGGAAATTCTTTCCATGTAGATGAGTATATGTGTAAACGTCCGCGACTCAAATTGACAAAAGTGGATAGATAGATGTGAAAACAGAAAGAAACTTGTGTTTTCACAGTTCTGACGATTGTCCTTATCGCTAGTCTTGCAATTTCATTCGGAAAGGTAGAAAAAGGCTGGAAGGCTGCTTGTCACCATATTTTCCGCTCAGCAGTTTGCATTTCCCTCTTCCGGCATTTGATGGTGGAGATCGCAGGAGTCTTCTCAATGGAGAATTTGTACCCTTATCTAGCCGCCCTTTTCTCTTGCCTTAAAGGCAGTTCACAGAAGACTAGAAATTTACTTGATTATAGTATTCAATTGTCAACGCATAGTCGAAGAGAATATTTATATATATATATATATATATATATATATATATATATATATATATATATGGAGAGAGAGAGAAACAGAGAGGGGGAGAAACAGAGATTGAGAGAGAGAGAGAGAAACAGGGAGAATAAAAATTTTTATATACATATTTATAAAGAGAGAGATGATAGAGATAGAGAAAAAGAAATAAAAAAAAGACAAGGATAGACTATGGCTCAACGAGGAACAGTAGCCGGCAAGAAATGAGATTGCTCGACAAACTAAACAAATTCAGAATGTATTGGCTTCGTGACGTCCATGATAGAGAGGTAAGAGGAATTTTGGGAAAGTAAACGTCCAACAACGGACGTTAAAAGGAACCCTGCTGCTACCGTTGATGTGCTGTTTGTTCCACTTACAATAACTACAAATCTAGTGTGAAATGTGCCACGACCATGCAGTGGGGTAGCTGAGGGAGGTTTCAAATCGTGCCCAAGACCCTAATTTAGCGAGGCACAGAAGTTCTATCAATAGTAATCCATGTATTGCATTTAGCTACCTTTATACAGTAACTAAACATATGTTGAAGGAGGCCCCCCACTATATCCAGCTCTCTACCCAAGACATCAAATCTCCGGCGATAGCAATAATAAAAAGTACCGAGGAAGATGCTGAAAATTTGAGGAATATTTTGGGGATTGTTCTCGCTAGTATCACAGACTAATGCATGTATTAACCATAGTACCATCGGTAACAACATCATTTATAATAATATACTTGAACATAAAAATGGCCAGCTTTGGATTGGTCTCGTTCGAGAGCTTATTACAACTTTCAGTGAGCAGATGTCTCGTTCCCTTCTAAATTTGATTCTTGGGAGTCCCAATAAGTGGAAAGACTTAACGAAATCTCTGCTCAAATCTTGAAACTCATATCAGTTTAAAAGTTCAGAAATTCGAATACAAGGCTTGATGAAATAATTGATAATTTGATAATGAATATGGTTAGAATGGCAATTTGAATTTTGCCAACGCAATTGTCTTGAGCCGACTTTGTTTTCCTTCTGAACCAAAAATGTCAACAATCTTAACTTAAGGGGAGTTGACCCTTTACTATCCGTCAGTCCCATCATGCTTAACAAAGTTTATATATGCAACATCACCCTGCATGGTTTGAAATCAAAAACAAATATAAGTAGGCAACTCTCCTACCGACTAAATCAATCTGACAAGTCTCACACATCTATAAAAATTTTTGATAGAATGCGCTGAAGTTCACTTCATTTTCTTCTCCTTATATATACAATAGAATCGTTGCAGTGTTTATCTTTCTTTGGAAAAGAAAAGGAAATCTAGTTTGATTCTGCATCAGCAAGTCTTATTTTCAATTATAAAGATTTTTTGAAAATATTGTTCTCCGAATAATGTAATCTGTTTCTTAAACATGGGAAAATAGTTTTTGCCTCAAATATTTTCTCAAAATATGAAATACAAAATTTCCAAAAATCATTTTGCGCTTGAAAAATATCGATCAGTATTTAACAATATTCATGGATTCTCGTTTTGCAGCTCGTAACTTTTCGTCAGGTTGTATAATATCAACGACTGAAAATAGAATGAACGTTAATCAGACATAAAAACGCAGATATTTCATCGCATTGGTTAATCCATCAAAACTATTTAAATGAATATTTATTGTCAGCCATTACATGATGACTGCTTGAACAATACTCATGAATAATTTTTCTTGAAGAAATTGTTTCCAAGATAAGAGCTGCCAATATTATTTAATGAATCTCCACATCTGTTTTATTAGGGCAATCTTGCTGATGTCAAGTGATAGCAAGTCTCCTTTAATCTCCAGCAGACCCTCAGCATCATTGCAGATGTCAGTATTGTTGTAAATCGGATTGTTTCGATTCCCCCACAAAGTTCCAACTCTTTTTAATCTATTGATAAAAAATTAAATGACTTGAACACCGTATCATAATTGGCTATTTTCATCATGAGTATTATATTCGCAACTGACGTCTTGAGGTTATCGATGGAGATGTAGAAACAGCAAGTTGCCTCACATTTCCCGCAGTTTTACATTTCTCAATATCCACACAGACTTGGTATGGGTAGTGGGAGTTTTTTTTTCTTCGAATTTTTAATTCATCTTATTTCGTCTTTAATGTTTTTGATGCAATTCTAAATTCTCTCAAACCCAAACCACTCAGAATTTTCTTGGCTTCAAGGCAAGTTTCTGTGTTCCTCATGATCTGCAAGTTTGGCACATTGTGTGAACATAAATTGAGAAATCAAATGGAACACTGGAGGTTATAGCAAAGGAAACGTTGTGACAAAGACATCGTGGACACGGAATATAAATTTATGAGAGTAAAAACATTTTGTCTGAGAAATTTAGACTAATACGGACCGTTAGATACAGCAACTGAAATGAGGTGGAAATGACAACGTATACAAGAGAAAGGTTCCCAAATATCAATTTCAACCAGAGAACGGCTTATTCAAGAGGAAAAAGTTAGGGTGAAAAGGGCGATGAGTTCAGTGGTTAGAATATTGTGATGAAGCCAACGGAGATGATTGAAAATGGCTAACAGAATCGACGTATATTGATAACAACACGTAATATTAGAGAGCTGGCTAAAAAAAAGGCTTAACTATACAGGAGCCAAACTATCGAGAGAAGGACAAAAAAGTGAGATAGATAATTCAAACGAATGTACATTAATAGAACCACTTATCTTTGAATTCGTGACAAAACTTCACACTGATAACTGTGCTCTTATCTTTATTCAATTCCATAAATAATATGAAGGAAAATTCACGACTGAATTAAGAGGACAACAGATCGATCTGAAATTTGTATCTTTTTCGCATCCGCTAAATCGAATTTGTATTTCAAGTGAGGTTCTGCACAACAAAAGAATTAGTCAATTTTGGAATGGTGACAGGAGAGGAGATTATCCTTTCTTAGATTATCTGCACCACTCTCTATTAAGATAAAATAAAAATCATATTTTAATATTATCTGAATTTGTCCACATTAGCCGTGATAGCGCTGATTAGATTAATGGATAAATGCGTTTAATATCATTTCCAAGTATTCGTCAAAAACTTATATATACTACCACGGCTTATATCAACGTTAAGAAGGAAAATAATTGAGAGGATTGAACTTGGTAATTGTTGAGCTTGAAGGAGAAACCTACCAAATAAGAGATGTGCCCGTACCCTTCACTGCAGATCACAGAGTAAATATGAAAGACAGTGAAAAACCACGGCAGTAATAGGAAATAGCAAGGGATCTGAAGGAGGTGAGTAACATGAAAGTCAGGGTAGTACCAGTGATGGTAGGTACACTTGGAACCAAACAAAAGACACTAAAAATGAGATTGAAGGAATTGGAGATCAGACGATGGATTGGAACCATGAGAACTACATCGCTAATAGCAAAACACCCGTACTTGAAATATAGGACTTTGACAACAGCAGGTGGTCATGGCTGGGTAGCCAAGAAACAAGTATGGTGGAAAGAGAGCTAAAGTAGTGTGTCCAGAGAGCTAAAGTAGTCCTAGATAGATATGTGCAAACAAATAGTGAAGAAATCATAAAGAGTGCGATGGATAGTGCAACAAACAATAAAGTAGAAAACAATGGAACAGTACAGCAAACTAGAAAAGAAAAGTGGGAAGGGAAAAAATTGTACGGCGAGTTTAAAAGACAGATAAAAGATATAGCAGACGAGAAATCATGGACGTGGTTACAAAAGGGAAACCTTAAGAGAGAAACAGAATCGCTCATCATGGCAGCCCAAAACAAAAGCATAAGGACAAACTATATAAAAGCAAAAATCGACAGAACACAGACAAACAGCAAATGCCGCATGTGCGGTGAAAGAGATGAGACAGTAAACCACATAACCAGTGAATGTAGTCAACTCGCCCAGAAGGAGTATAAGCATAGACACGATAGAGTAGCAACGATGATACACTGGGAACTAAGTAAACAAATGGGATTCAACCATGGGGAAAAGTGGTATCAGCACAAGCCAGGGGCAGTTTTGGAGAATGACAACCACAAACTACTGTGGGACTTTGACATCCAAACTGACCATCTCATCCAGGCAAGAAGGCCGGACTTAGTAATAGTAGACAAAAAAAGGAAGGCCTGCCAAATACTACACGTTGCTGTGCCTGCAGACCATAGAGTAAAAAAGAAGGAGGGTGAAAAAAGGGAAAAATACCAGGACCTAGCAAGGGAGTTAAAGAAAATGTGGAACATGAAAACCAGGGTAGTACCGGTCATAGTGGGAGCACTAGGAACTGTCCCCAAAACGCTGAGGGAGAGACTGGAGGAGATTGGGATTAGGGGGAGGATAGAGACCGTACAGACCACAGCACTAATGTGAACTGCACGGATACTGAGGAAGGTGCTAGAGATATAAGGACTGCAACGAATCGTAGCTCTGTCATGATATGCGAAAGAGAGAGGAGACGTTAGCTGAAGACCTGAGGACACTTATTGTCACTCAGCCTTCAGCAATGACCACTGGGCAACCGGTGTGAAAATGTAAATCGCAGTATTACTGCAACCTATAAGTTCTATGAGAGAAGAGCTGGAGACTTGAGGAGACTTGTTGTCACTCAAACTCCAGCGGTTACCACCAGGCAACCGGTGTGAGATTGCAAATAATAATAATAACAATAACTTGAGAGAACTGAGGAAACGGGAAAGAATATTGCAATGGGATTGATCGATTACAAAAAGCGTACGATATGATTTCACATAGCTGGATACTCGAATGCCTTAAAATGTTAAAAATTAGCGAACCGGTGTTTAGATTCATTGGAAACTCTATGAAAAACTGGAAAGTAGACTTGACAGCCACAGGAGACAACCTAGCAGAGGTAGGGATAATAAGGGGAATCTTCCAAGGAGACTCGTTGTCCCCACTATCATTTGCTCTAACAATGATACCGCCCAACAGAATCCTGAAGAACAGCAAAGGGTACCATTTCTCTAAAACAATAGGAAAAGTCAACCACTTAATGTACATGGATGATATAAAATTGTTTACAAAAAACTGGGAAGAGCTTGAAACTCTATTCAACGAAGTAAAAGAATACAGTGAGGACATCGGAATGGAATTCAGAATAGAAAAATGTGCAATCATGGTAAAGCACAAAGGAAGGCTTACAATGGCTGAAGGAATCGAACTCCCGGACAACAGTAAGATTAGAGCATTGACCGCACAAGACCGCTACAAGTACCTAGGCGTCCTTGAATGTGACCCGATAAAACAGAAAGAGATGAAGGAGAAAATAAAGAGAGAATACCTCAGAAGGATAAGGAAAATATGAAAGACCAAATTAAACAGCAGAAATCTAATTAAAGGAATGAACACCTGGGCTGTGTCAGTAGTAAGATATGCAGGACCATTCCTAGGATGGACAAAGGAAGAACTCTAAGCAATGGATAGGCGAACAAGGAAACTTATGACGATGCATAAAGCATTACACCGTAGAGATGATACTGATAGACTATACGTTAAGAGAAAAGAAGGTGGCAGAGGGACTCATCAGCATGGAAGACTGTGTCCAGAGAGCTAAAGCTGTCCTAGAAAGATATGTACAAAAGAATAGCAAAGAAATCATAAAGAATGCGAGAGATAGCGCAACGAACAATAAAGTAGAAAACAATTGAACAGCACAGCAAACAAGAAAAGAAAGATGGGAAGAGAAAAAAATATATGGCGAGTTTAAAGGGTAATTACAAGATGTAGCAGGCGAGAAATCATGGACGTGGTTATGCAAAGGAAACCTGAAGAGAGAAACGGAATCCCTCATCATGGCAGCTTAAAACAAAAGCATCAGGACAAACTACATAAAAACAAAAAATTGACAGAACACAGACAAACAGCAAATGCCACATGTGCAGTGAAAGAGATCAGACAGTAAACCACATAACTAGTGAATGAAGTCGACTCGCCCAGAAAGAGTATAAGCATAGACACGATAGAGTAGCAATGATGATACACTGGGAACTAAGCAAACATATGGGATTCAACCATGTAGAAAAGTGGTATCAGCACAAACCAGAGACAGTCTTGGAGAATGATAACCACAAACTACTCTGGGACTTCGACATCCAAACTGACCACTTCATCCAGGCAAGAAAACCAGACTTGGTAATTGTAGACAAAAAAAGGAAGACCTTCCAAATAGTATACGTCGCTCTACCTGCAGACCATAGAGTAAAAAGGAAGGAGAGTGAAAAACGGGAAAAATACCAGGACCTAGCAAGATTATTGAGGAAGATGTTGAACATGAAAGCCAGGGTAGTACCGGTCACAGTGGGAACACCAGGAACTGTCCCCAAAATGCTGACGGTGAGACAGGAGGAGATTGGGATAAGGGGAAGGATTGAGACTGTACAGACCAAAGCACTACTGGGAACTGCACGGATACTGAGGAAAGTGCTAAAAATATAAAGACTGCAACGTTAATTGTCAACAGTGACCCAACAGAAGAAGGGAAATGAAAGCGGAAACTCAAATTGTAGCACTGACATGATAGGTGAAAGAGAGAGGAGACGTTAGCTGAGGACCTGAGGAGACTTATTGTCAGTCAGCCTTCTCCGATGACCACTGGGCAACCGGTATGAAACTATAAATTGCAGTATTACTGCAACTTATGTATACTAGGAGAGGAGGGCTGGAGACTTGAGGAGACTTGCTGTCACTCAAACTTCAGATTGCAAATAATAATAATAATAATGATAATAATAATGATGATGATGATGATGATGATGATGATGATAACAACAAGAACAAGAAGAACAACATTATTAACCTGAAGAAGGTATTGCAGATCTGAGACTTCTAGAAATCGAAGGCCAGTATGAGAAAGATGCAGGAACAGTACTGATGGAAGGAATGATAGGCTTAACATTGATTGGATGATTCTGAAGAGGTAAAAGGAAGAATAAAAATGGTGCATTGTGATGGATTGATTACTAAAAACATAGAGGTAGCCACATTGTTCGATATAAGAATTTCTAAGGATATTCAAGATTATGGAACCAGTCGTCAAATTCATAGTCGATGGAAAATAAACCTGCCAAAAGCAAGAGAAACTTTCGCTGAAGTGGAATTTTTCTGATTGACTCCCTGTCCCACTACAATTTGCATTAACAATGATACTACCTAACAGAATATATGGATTACGTAAAGTTATTTGCTGAGAACAGAAGAGGGTCCAAAATGTCGTTCTATCATGTGAACGGATACAATGATGACATTGGGGTGTTAATTCGCTGCAAAATCTGACACAAGGTCGAGCTTAATGTGGGAAAAATAGGAAAACACTCTTCCAAAAATGGCTCCAGCCGATGCAGCTTCGGTTTTACAATGCAACCAAAGCAACCACGAAGGGACCTGCTCTATTAAGTGCAATGGAGCAGTGCTGCTCCAGGGAAACTGACCCCCGCAGCTGGGCCGAGTAATAATAGGAGAGCCCAAGGACGAGTCCAAAGGTTCGCCAATGCGCTTAGCAGTGCGTAGCCCCAGTAAAACCTCATTGGCTAATGCATTGCACTGGTGCACTCGCGTGGCTGGGATGACATTGGGATGGACTTCAGAATAGGATAGCAATGGACAGAGAGAGGCTAAACGCAAGGAAGCAATATACGTAATGGACTGCGACAAAATTCATTGCAATAATCACACGGGGCCGATATGAATATCTGAGGCTGATCTGAGGTGATAAAACAGGAAAAAATGAAAAAAATTGAAAAAAAAAATTAATAAATGATAAAATAGAAAAAAGTTAAAAAGTTAAAATGCATAAATACGATTTGACCACATTAATAATATTTATAGTAAGATACACCTGTCCGTTTCTTGGAGGAGCAAACTATGGAATCCAATTAGAGGACCGGCTAGCAAGGAAACTTATGACGATGCATAAGGCTTTCAACACTAGAAATGACACTTTGATTGACGAAAAATAAAGGCTGCAGCTGGACCATCTGCATAGAAGAATGTGTCCAAATGCCTAACATAGGATAAAAAAAACAAGCGAACAATGATGATATCGTAACAACCGCACGAAGCACTTATCGGATCAATACAAAACTGAAGAGAATACTCAGAACATACGACGTATGGCCTCAAGTCATTGGCAAAACCACTAGAATGAAACAGGTATGTGTAAAGAAAGCTGAGGAGGGCTGGACACCTAAGGAGACTTACTGTCACATGAAATTCACCCTCATGAAGGCCACGGCAAAAGTGGTTGGAGCACTGGGAACAGCACAAAAAACTCACTCATTGAGCTTCGAATTCTTTGCTGAAGTGAAACTATCCAGATAGCAGCACTACCAAAGTCAGCTAAAATAGTAAAGGAATTACTCGGAGTATTTATTAGACTTGCTGCCACTCGATATCCAGAGAAATTCATCAGTCACTTTTGAAGTAAAAACTCACAGAATACGATTATTGATGGAATTTGCGCCGAATGTAGATGAGACGAAGAGCCATTAACTTTGTTGCATGTTGCCAGACAATTTTATTTCATATTTTTGTTAGCAGGGTCAAACATTCTGTAGAGTGTAAGCCAGGGAATGGGAACCTTTGATTGATTTGAAATTCATGATTTTTGAATCAGACCATACACTATCGGTTTCATTTTGTTTACGTGAAAATCTTAAGTTATAAACATTTGTTTGATAACCTATCATCTAGTTTAATCGGAATATATTACTTAAAAGAGATAAAAAAAAACCCTCTACTAACTGCGTTGAAAGAAATTCTACGTGGTGTCCATATTGTGATGCCAGTGTCACTCTTATAGCACAACGTAAGATAAAAAGGAATTTAGTTTCGTTCGATATTTTATTTCTGTCCGTCGTTTTGTGGAAATCTTTTCTAAACATGACATTTACCTCCTTGGGGAACATTTCCAAAGGAGTAATGTTGGAGTTCTTCGTTGGAACTGACCAAGCGTTAAATGTCCAGGACACTGCAGTCTTGAAATGGGTTATATAAAACACACCCATACACACACACACACACATACACGTGCACACACACATACACACTCCATTATAAAAAAAAAAAAAACTTTACACTGAGGAGCAGTATTTTTCAGTGCTTCAAATAGGTCTCTTCAAAGCACTTATATTTGCGTAGAAGGGAAGTACAAAGAAGTGATTATTGATGATCATGGAGATATCCGCCCAAATTTAAATGTTATGAACAACGCGGACTTAAACTAACTAATAGGCAATATTGACTATATTAGTAATAATAAAAAAAAATAACGGTGTTGATATTGGCAATTTTGATAAATACAAAAACTGGATACATAATGAACATAAACCTCTCGTACATAAAAATAAATAATTTGAAAAAAAGCCTTATCTATTGTTTCTTTTCATAGATGAGGTTGATGGATTGATATGTGATACTGAAAATGTTAAAACTTCAATGGAATGAAAAACATCCGTGAACAAGTGTTAGCAAGAAAGGAAGGAATAGAAACACGAAGCATTGAATCGGAAATAGAGGGAAAAGGATTGAAAACAGAGAAGAAAAAACGGGAAAGAAAACATTTGTAAGCCAAAATCGCGTAAACTGAAGAATAGATCATCAATATTGTAGATGGGTAGTATGTGTAAACATTCGAGGATTTCTAACCCCCAAAGCCTTGATAATGGTGTGCTATGCTGAATGTTTGGGAAAGGCAGAAAACCTGGCCTTGAGAGAGAGAGAGAGAGAGAGAGAGAGAGAGAGAGAGAGAGAGAGAGAGAGAGAGAGAGAGAGAGAGAGAGAGAGAAGGGGGAGGTACGTGCTCAGCATTTGTAATGGCTTGCTGTAGAAAACAAAGCACCTTATTTTTGAATTCTGCCTTTTTCTGTGAAAGCGAAAAAAATGGATGAAACGAAAATACAGAAAGTGAGATTTACCAGTAATCTGCAACGAGCAAGATGTAGGGAAAAAATAATGACATGAAACGAACGCTATGCACGAGCAAATATATACAAACACTTATCGATACAAAAGAATCCAAAATGTCCTCAACACAAGGAAAATAGGTTACGTGTCAAATGATGGTGCTGAACCCGTGGTATGATCTCTATAATTCAACTAAACGGTCCCCAAATGGTCACAAACTGTATATCAGCGTCATTTATTTCTACTTGCAACCCAATCCGACAAATCAAGTACAACCACGAACAACTTTGTAAAAAAGGCCTACTTCGAGAATTTCAACCGTATTTAACCTCCAGAAAATGGTAGAGTTGACAAATCTTGTTCTTTCAATATTTCTTGTTCCAAATTCTGTCCAACCGATGACCTAGTAGATCGTCTGAGTGCAATGCCTAATAATTCTCCTTCATTGCATTTTTCAGGAAAAGTTTTCATTAATCATGTGGCAGTTCCGAACTCCTCTCGACATAACATACAGCAGATGGTACTGGATTAGATGGCAGCAGTAGCAAAATATAATTTTTGACCTCTCATTCCAGGGAAAGGAAAAGCGTGAAAACAGGTGGACACAGAAGGTACAAATAGTTGTTAATAATTTATCATTATTGATCCAAATTTTTTCCAGCTGTATGGCAAGGTGTTGATTAGGAGTAGGGAACTGTAGATGTAAGGCTGCAGGCGGCGTTATAAACCATGTGGCTTCCAATGGTCTCAATATACTAACGCTTTTCCTCAGAAAGCAATCTAAAAAAAATCGAATGAACATTAAAGTTTATTATTTATATACCTTATTTAGAACTTTAGATTCTGCTGTAAACTTACGAAAATATAATCAACCGTTGTGTGATTAGATGATGAATTCCAATGAGATCTTTGAAAAAGGGAAGGTTTGCATTCTTGGTGTAGATACATATCAAGTTTTGAGACTTCATCTTGTGGTCTGCCAGTACACCTAACTCAACTTCCTTGGACCTCTTTTCTTTTGTTCACTGGGTCTGGTCTTTTGACTAAAATTGTTGATCTTTTGAAATATCGAAGTCCTTGAGGTTTTCTTCTCTATGACCTATTCTGGTCTGTTCAAATCCATAGGTGTGAATATTTGAAATCAAGTTGTTTAAACATTTCTCCAGATTCAGTTGTGCCTCTTCTTAGACTCCTCTCGAGCTGCGTTCGCTTACCATGTGGCTAATTCTCTAGTCAATCATCTTTATCTCGACTTTTACATTCCCTCTCCTCTTCTGTTTCTGTACATGTTAGCCTTTATGTAATTGGTACTCATGACGTTGTTCTAGACCATTATTAACAACAAGTATCGTTTTGTCTATCGAAAAAAATATCACCATAAAAAACTATCGATCGTTCTGCCGTGTGTAAGCGTGATTCAGTTGTTATCAATTTTTCTTCCAGAATTCTTCTCTTTGATTTTCTGTGCTTGACAAATAGATTCATATGAACCTGCCACTTTTAATCTTTGTTCCTACCATTTTGTTTGTTTTCCAAAGTGATAAAAAATTCGGACTGATTGATTGGTAGTTTTAGAAGGTTTATCGGTCTGATATTTATCTGTTTGTTTCTGTGTGTGATTTGAGATTCAGTCAGAGTTTATTGGGTAGGGTAATGTTTATTTGGTTCATATAACAGGAATACTTATTTCTGTTTTAGTGTAAGACTGCATTTGTTTGTGATACAAACTATTATGCATTATATATGTACATACATGTGATAATAGTGTGAACATTTTATTTGAAAACATATTTCGTCTGAGCGATTAAGTAATCGGATATAGTGGGCGAATCGATTTTCTACTCAATGCCAGACGAAAAATGTTTTCATATAAATTGTCTCTACAATAACCACAAACTCACTGACACCCAAGAACAAGATGTTTACTCTACCTTTCACTCCCTCTCTCCCTCTCTCTCTCTCTCTCTCTCTCTCTCTCTCTCTCTATATATATATATATATATATATATATATATATATCATTCACATATGGCTCAGCAATGCTCATCTTTATACATACACAGACGCACAGACACACGGACACACACACATATATATATATATATATATATATATATATATATATATATATATATATAATTAAAATAATGGGAATATATTCCAGCAGAATTGTGAATGCGTTATTCTCATTTCAAAGTCAATTCGGACCGATATCCAGTAGTCATCTCAACGTGACAGTGCTGCTATCATCTGAGTTGAAAAATTGTTAATGTCGGTTCAAATGGCTCTTTGAAAAAAAAAAAAAAAAATATATATATATATATATATATATATATATATATATATATATATAAAATGATAACTATCACGTTGTATTACAACTCCTCGGTGTGGCTAAAGACTATCCATTATCTCATCCACTACCACAAGGTAAGATCAAAACCTTCGCTCCAGACCCAAAAGGAGGCATCTCAACTCTAACCTATGCAGAACTGGATGGTAAGTAAGGTTGAATTTAAGCGATATATTTATTCATGCAGAATTCCTCATCCACATAGTGCTCTATTCTGATTCCGAAGAGCATTTCATATATATATATATATATATATATATATGTTCATATCATCGTTTATGTGTCCATTGTTACAAGTAGACCTTTCTCAAACTTTCTTAACTTGTTCAGGCTGTTGCATCATCCTAATTTGAACTCTTTCAGTCCACTCACCGTAGCATTTATCGACTTCACAAAGGCGTTCGACTCAGTAGAAATCCCTAAAGTCATGGAGGCCATCACTCGACTAGTTGTAGATCTAGTATATGTTGAAGTGCTGAAACATATATACAATCACAGCAACTCAATTATCAGGTTACATAAAGACTCGGAACCCTTTCAGCTCCGGAGAAGAATATGATACCAGCTCACCTGCCTCGAGATGATCTTCAGATGACTAGACTGGGAGAGTAAAGGGATTAGAATAGATGGCAAGTATCTGAGCAACCTCAGATCTGCAGAAGATATTGCCCTTTCCCGCAGGGAACCTGCACGACCTCAAACCTATGCTGGATAAACTAAATGAACAGAACTAGAAGGTCAGCCTACACATGAACTTCAGCAAGACGAATATCATTTGCAACAACCACATTGGAGATGAAAACATTGAGATCAGATCGATGACACAAAACCGGAGGACAACAAATCTCCATGAGACCCTCAAAAGAAGAAGAAATCAAGCGAAGAATTACACTAGGATGACAAGCCTTTGGCAGAGCTAGTTCAACATTCAAAATTAAGAAGATCCCATTAATCCTATAAATAAGGTTGTGTAACCAATGCGTTCTCCAAATAGTCACTTATGGAGCTGAAACATAGACCCTAATCAAGAAACAGATCCGCAAATTGAGAACCATGCAACGTGCACATGACGGAATTATGCTGGGCTTCATATGGAGAGAACACATGACAGCACAGTACATCCTAGAAAAGAATCGGGGACATCATAGAATACATTAAAAATCGGTGGGCAGGCCACGTTGCAAGAATGGCTGACGACAGATGGACATCATGACACCACATGGATCCCCCAAATCATATGTGCAACCGAGGCCAGCAGAATAATAGATGAAGAGACGAGCTAGACAAGTTCAGGAAGTGTTGGCTCCGCGACGCCCATGATAAAGTAGTGTGGCAAATCCTGGGGAAGGTCTAGGTTCAGCAACGGACGTTAAAAGACTGATGATGATGATGATGATGATGATGATGAGTCCACATTGTCCATCAGTTGTCAACCATCTTTGCAAAACGTCGAACCATTGCCATTCCAGTTTTTAAAGGAATGTATATCATGATACTTCTGGAAGGAATTTTTCCTGAACAAATCATGAAAGTCTACAAAACAGCATATTACATTACAGGAGACATATGAAGCGTCCGTATTTTAGATTCCATAAAAAAAGTTGAATGACGATGGGTTAATCCTGTTGCATGAACAAGTTCAAGCTACTAACTTATTGATACAATTTCGATCCATCTGACGCCCAAATGAGAGTTTTTTTTTGTCATTTCTGGTTCAAACAGCTTAAAATCTGTTTTTTCAATATTACTTCTTTGTGTGCCAGAATAACATAATTCACTTATACTGGATAAACAATGAAAAACACTGACTGGTTTATTTCACTTACTTCCCTGATCCTTACTGTTGTTACTTGGACTCGATAACTTTAAATATGCAATAGTCTTGTTTCATGAAGCAGCAAAGCATTAAAAAAAAACCCCAGAAACAACCAAAACTGAGAGAAATTAACAACCAAATCCCAATAGAAACGAACCAGAACAAAAGAGTAACAATAAATAACAGTGATTGTACCGAACCTTGTCTGCGACACTTAATCCGTTGTGTGCAGAAAATTGTCCTGCTCTTAATTTCTAACAAACCATGCAAAGAATCAGCTCATACGATGCATATACTGCAACACTATCTATCTATCTACATTTTGGGAGCCTTGTGGTGAGGTAACATTTTCGAACTTAGCTCATCTGTTTATCACTGATGTATAACGAGCTTAAGATCACCACATGTCCATATATTATGCTAAAATCAAAATGTTTCATAGGACGCGATCTGTATTTTTCTACCTGACTCATCCATCTCATATTCACGATTAATTCTTCATTTTCGATTCTTATGTCCTTCTATTCTCCATTTCTGTATTTTTCACGTCGGTATCAACACTGAAAACAATGAACAATGAATACGCAGCCTTGAATATTGATCTCTTATCAGTGACAATGCATATTCTGTGTATTGCTTGTGTCTTGTTTTTCTGTTATCGTTTTTTCCCCCCGTGCAGCTTTTTCAATCCCAATAAATGTTTTTTCCGACCTTTTCAGTTGACCTGTTACATGAACAATGGATAACTGAGTGAACTGCAAAGATATTTAAATAACATTGTGTAAATGGTGGCACTATGAACCGATGCCCCTCACAGTCAATCGATATATCAATACATCTATCTATTTGACTATGGTAAACATCAAAGATAGTGAAAGAAGTTTGCTTAAGTGATCTTATTCTCCTAATCATACTATTCTCTCTACAAATCTCAAAATTGGCGTAAGTACCCTACTACACTCCTAAAAATCAATTTTTTATTTACTAAAAAAAGAGCTCTGTTGACCTGGGAGGGTATATTTTGATGGTTTTATTGATTGCATTGATAATCTCCAGAATGTATTTCTAAATATTTTTTTCACTCTACTTTAGATGTATCCCCGTGGAAGACGTCATTGATGCGATAAATAGAATGTACTCTAACCATATCTATTTTTCGATGAAATTTCTTTAGATGCCAAATTTTGACGCTACGGTTTCTCAATTACTGACTATCATGTTGATTTTATCTATCCTTCAGTTGGATGCATAGTTGTAAGGTAGTGGTTACCTGGTTAGCCAATTAAACTATTAACGTTGTTTACCAAATTGAATTTTCGGTGGATGAATAACTATTTACACCATTGTACCAAACTCATAAATGTTGAATGAACAGGGATAAGTGATCCCTCCTTGACATAGCTCACCCATACATTGACGTTTACTTCTTCTTTTTTACTATCATTTTTTTGCTACCTCAATATATTTCCGCTTTACGGTATCAATATTCAAAACAACGAACGAAAAATACACGGCGTTGAATATTCAAACATTACTTGTGACAATGCATTTTTGGATGTTGTTTCTCATTCTTTTTCATTTTTTTTGTGCCTTTTCCCACGTTTTTTGCTGCGTTTTTTCATCTCTATGAATGTTTTTTCTCTTTTTGCAAACCTCTTTTCCTTTTGATGCACAAACAATGAATGAAGGCCAGCAACACGACTCATAAATCTGGCTTCTAAACATGCATATTAAGCAAACAGCATTGTTAATAAAAGAGAGGGATGCCAGGTGATGATGATAATTTATTGGTGGTTACACGATTGTATATGCATTAACTAAATCTATTTACACAAACACGATGGACTTTGTGGACAATGAATCTTGTAATATATATATATATATATATATATATATATATATATATATATATATATATATTGGAATGTTCATAGTTACGTATATAATAATGTATTTAGATCAATATCTGTGCATATACGTGAATATGTGTATGGTATGTACCAAATTTTTTTTCATACGATATATATATATATATATATATATATATATATATATATATATATATATATATATATATATATATATGTGTGTGTGTGTCTGTGTGTATTTCATGGGTTGACCTCAAATATATTTCTAAACAATAATCTACCAAAATGCATACACATCTACTTGAAATATATCAGAATATAGCTGAAAAATGTCCAGCAAAAAGAATATGATTTATACAGTGGCAACCAATTACGCACATACAACAATATCCAGTGGAAATTGCAGATCAGAATTTTGCAAATACCTACGTGCTATGTGAAGATGTATATGATACGTATTCCTTACTGCATACACCAGGAAAGATATTACCTTTTGTTTGATTTTTTTCATTATTCAAAATTCCATTTGGACCAAAACCAAAAAGTATTTTTTCATTATCAGGCTATTGATTTACAAATACACTCACATATATACAATGAGTGCAAAAAGTATTCTAGAATTCCCACCAAAGAAAAGGGTGCTTTAACACCTTCAAAATTGATATAATTTGGACCAAAGATTTCTGATTTCTGTACATAACTTTTCATTGTTCAATTTTGATCCAATATGAGCGTTGGCTTGATTAACAGTTATGTAAGTGGGTAGCTAAAAGGAAAACGAAAAAATATAATGAGTTTGAATGCAGGATGTATTGAGATCATTTCCTCACTATCAGAATAAGTCAGAGTTGCTAAGAGTATCAACGTGTTTCTTCCATAAAGCCTACTCATGATATGGGATTCGTTAGCTGCTAATTATTTTTTTTCAAATATCCTTCTATTATAACCAGTAGTTTTGACATCAATGGTTGACCCAATGTTGGCTGGAGGTCGAATTCCGGATGCAGCCAGATGATGATACTTGGACTACTAGGCATATATGATTTCGGTGTTCTCTGGTGTTCTCTCGACCATTTTCAAAGGTTATTCAGACTGAGGTTGTATGGGGTGCAGTTCGTCTGTATGCTTGGCATGGGATTCAAAGTAATCCCCAGGGGTGCTGCAGTGCTTTAATCTGTTCATTATACAACTTTCAAAAGGTTTCGTAGACTGTATCAAATATATCACGAAATACACTTTGATCAATCAAAAATTCTCATCATTGAAAGTTGAGCTTGCTTTACTGATATCTTGCCTATCTAGTTTGATTCAGCATTTCTTTTCTTTTAATTGTGACGATTTTATCAAGACTCGCCATCGAACGTATGCGTAAAGGTCTACTCTCTCCAGCTGTGCGTTTTCGATTTTGATCGATGTATCTTGTCCCAAAAGTGGTTGTTTCAATGACATTCTTTTCGAGATTTATTGCTTCATTTACTTCAAGCATTATTTGGAGATTAGAAAACTTTTTAGCAAAAAAAAAAAAAAAAAAAAAAAATGATGTGGTCAGCAAATCTGAGATTATTGAATCTTCGCCATCCTTTCTGATTCCTTTGTGTTCTAAGTCTAGGTTTCAGAGAATCACCTCGTGGGCTGTGAAGAGTTTGAGTATCATTCTATTTCACTCTTTTTTTCTAGTTTAAACAACTTACAGTTTTCATGTAGCCTAATGGAGGAATTTCTGAATCACTAGATACGTTGCAGTTCTCTGACGCAGGGTGTAAACTTCCTTGTATTATCGCGTCAATGACTTTAGGAATTTTCATTGAATGGAAGGCTTTACTGGATGGAGATGGTCGATGGTTGAATAGCTTTTTATGAAACTTGCTTGTTCCCTTGGATAGTTTTCATCTAGTCTTTGGGGAAAGAGTTTGTGGATGCAGTTGAGTAAGCCTGATTTATAGTTGCTGAGGGCTTTTGGGTTCCTCGTTCTGTATGACATCATTCGCTCTTCTGTGACTTATGTTGTTTTACTGTTAAGTTGAATAGTATTGCTAGTTTCCTAATGATAACTTTTCCCGGTTTTTGAGTAGGTTGATGGTGATGTTAACGGGTTCAAAGACTCTCCATTGTTTGTTTGATGGCTTGCTCTACTTTTTGCAGACGACCCCTTTGAATGAGTTGAATCTATTGATCTGCTTGTGTTCCTGTTTATTTTCGATTGAATCGACGTTTTTGGCACGTTAACCTACTCGATCCCTATCTTTCGTCAGGCTTCCATTTGCTTCAAGATTCTTGTTATTATCTGAAAGTCTGCTTCTTGTTTGTCTCCCAAAATGATTTCGAAATATTTTTGGTCCCTCGGAAAATTGAATTCACGTCGTCGTATCAGTTGTTTAATTCCTTGTCGATTGGTTGTGAAGTTGGGGCATAAACTTGAATGATGTTTGTGCTCCCCTTTAAAAGCAGTACAGCAACACTGGCTACAAGGTCTTAGATGGCTTTGTTCTTGAGAATTTTTGTTCATGAATTAAAAGGCAAACTCTGCTTTGTTCCGCTTTTTCTTTTGGTAGTTCATAGATGTTTGCTGTTTAGTTCCTCCCCCCAGGCCTTCCCGTACAGCTAATATATCGATATTGTCCATTTTAATGTTTTTGATTTGATTTTCCAGATCAATTAAGAGCATGTCTACGGAGAGTTTCTGGACGTTGCAGGTTTCTATGCATGGTGTTGTTTTCTTGGTGATGTTCTTTGGGTTGTGTTTGGTATATTTTTGATCTTGGAAACCAAAGGGCTATGCCCTGCCAAAGAGCCTTATGACATATTGTTTTGGGGCTCGGAATAATTAGCGGTGGCCATCATCAGTCCAAGTTTCATGTGGCAAGTTGCACTTGGTTACATGGTTCCAGTAACAAAGATCGATTCCTGACTTAACCTTATGCTGACCGATAGTATCTGTAAAAATGTATGTTGGAATCTTGATTATATCCAAGGGATTGTTATCTTTGAGAGCTGCACTAATATGTAAGGATTTATCCTGAAGATTTAAGTAGTCTAAAATTTGATGTTACTTCTTCAGTTGTGTTTTTTATCGGTAAATCTGACATTGTTCCCGGAACTTTGACTCACACCTCATTTCTTTCCTTTCTGATTTTTGTTATAGAATACATGTAGAAAGTTCCATCGAGAAGACCTATAAAAAACAAATGTGCATATAAGTGAAAAAAAGATTATAAATGCATTCCTCTACTGAAAATTTAAAGAAAGAGAGCAAGATTAAGTGAAAAAGGGCTTATTTCAATACGTGTAGGGGATGAAGATATTCCATTTGTTGCTTCCTAAACGGAAAAAGCATGTAAAGTAATTATTTGCCTTTTTCTGCTTCCCAAAATATATGATAATATTCTAAAGTGGATGCAAATAGCTTCAAAGAATACGAAATCTTTATAGCTGCCGGATTTAAAATCTATAAGATGTGCAGTCCCAATGTTTGTTTGAAGTCATCCACTTTTTTAAGATTAAATAATACAAAAATTCAACAAGGCTGTTGTCGACTTATGGATGTCTCAATAAACTTGATTAGGTTCTTTCCATTACTCGACATATTATAATGAATAATTCTTTAATCACTTTCAAATGTTTGAAAATGTTAGAGACGACCCTATTAAATTTTAACACCATTTCTATCAAAAGAAAAAAAAACAACAATAAAACAAACTGATTTTTTTTCAGTAATACCCCCTAACTCAACCAGATCCCGATCAATGATGGAAGGTTCTGGCTCTCCCATCTTATGAATTTTTAACTTTCATATGTTTCGAAGCAAAGTCTCATCAGTCAAAAATTCAAAAGATTTATCACTACGATGGAAAGGGAATGATGATGAGTGGGTCCTAGCTTTCCTTCTTCATTGAGAATTTTTTAGCTATTATGTCAACGAACTGGAGCGAATATATGAATGTTTGGGCAAAATTGAGAGGTATGTGCGGATAAATTGATCTTCCTGGATCCGCCCTCGAATTTAACAATATTTCCCGTTGTCAATTCTTTCACAAAAATTCGTTGAAATTCATTGAGTACATTCTGAGATATCGTATGGACACACAGAAGGAGAGACAAAAAGACGCGAACGAATTACATGGACCTTTCCAACCTCGTAGGTGGAGGAAGAGAAATCAATGATTTCACTGGCTGTGTCAACGGTCCAAACTGTATACTTCGGAAGAAACGGAGGGAAATAATTAGTTTTATTATTTATAAATATTTCTAGTTGCTGCAAGTTGGATAATGTTATGTTGTGGGCCGGATATCGCACGTTGACTGCAGTTCGGAGACCCTAGTTCTACGATATGCGTCAGAAAAAGGAACTAAAACAGCTCTGTCTGACCAAAGGTCACACTAATTGGGTGCCATGTAAGATCTTTCTGCATTATCAATACTGATGTGTTGAACAAGCTTGTTTGCCAGATAGCCATTTTTTTCATAACCGTCAAGACGCTTAGATAAAGGAATATTTACTGGAGAGTGGTTTACCTCAATACAAACCGACTAATAATGTTTTTCTACCTACCATGGAGGTATACTAACGATAAATTGTTTGGTCAATATACCAGTTGATGAGACGGAATTAAGGGAGTGATGAATGCATACCTTTCTAAAAGGTATTAATGCGTTAGATTATTACCACGATTATTTATCAAAATTGGGGTGCATCTGAGCACACACATACACAGGTACACGCTCCTATTTAAATATGTATGTGTGTTCGAATATATGAACTTTTGTGGATATATAAATTAGCTTGCACGGATTTATATTTGAATATAAAAAAAACCATTTTTATTTATAATCTCAACATACACCTTATCTAACAACATATATACTTAGGGTGATATTGTTATATCTTTGCAATTTACTGATGGTTAGAAGACGATGGTCTTGATGGCTGCGGTGAGAGAATCATTTATGGTTGAGATGGAAAAGATACAAGTAAAAAAAGTAGTGTTTTATTGTGTTTAATCTAATATCAATGAAGAATACATAGGCATCTGTGTCATTAATTATCGTTCTTGCTTCTCAAGCACTTGGTTTGAAAACAGGTTGGAACAATGCATGTCAGATGTAAAATATCAATATATTATAATTTGCTAGTGAATGTGATTTATGGAGCTAAGCTTTATCTGACATGGGCCATACTAGTAGGGCACTCAGTGAAGACTGAACTTATTGCATGCGAATATTTGACGTGCTTGTTAGTTATACATCCTTTTTGTCGAGTAATGTTGCAGAATATTCTGCGTGAAGATAAAAGAAATGACTGCATTTCTGATGCTCCTGTTTGGTACGCATGCGTGTAGGGATCGTAATTATACAAAACCTATTTTTATTTCGATCTTACGTTTCAGTTATTCAGGAGGTTGTTTATGAATTTTCCCCGTTTGTTTTGTGTGAGTTCCTCATGTAGTGATATAATTCTAAGAAAATGCCAACGGCCAGTGCCAATTTTCTTGAAGATAAATTCATGTCGTCTGCTACAATTATATGATCCATCCATCATACTTGCAGACGGCATCTTCTTTTTTGCTGGGAAGATGTCATGATCTCCAAATAATGCCAGAGGAACTGAATAAATAAATAAAGAAATTTGGTCACCACATGAGCTTCTGTAAAACAAATGTCATGTACAACAAACATTTTGAAGATAGAAACAGAGGAATCAAAATCCAAGACGCAGAACAGGAGAAAGCTGGCAACCACATTTCGTAGGATATGAAATCTCCATGAAAACCTCAAAATATGGCGGATTTGAACGAAAAATAGTTCTATGGTGGCAAGCTTTATGCAAAACAAGCTCACCCTCCAAGAACATGAAAATACTGCTGGTGCTGAAATGGAGGTGGTACAACAATGCATCCTACTGTTGGTCGCTTATCGAACTGAAATTAGAGATTGACTCTCAAACTGAGAACCATGCGATGTGCACACGAGGGAATCATACCCAACATAACATACAAAGATTGCAGGACATTACAATATATTAGAGGAGAAACCTCGAGTGGAGAGATCACAAGACAGCAAAGTGTGTTTGAAGAAATACATGAGTCCAAGATATCATCCAAAAAACGAATGGCAATTGGCTGGTCATGCTGCAAGAATAGCTGACAACCACTGGAAATCGCAATTTCATTACGTAAATCCCCATGCTCAACCAGGGCCGACAAAGTATAGTAAGAAATAACGAACCAAACATATTCTGAAAGTACTGATTTCAATGACAAAGAGGTCTTGCAAATCTTGAGGATGGTCTGTGTCCAACAATAGGCATCAAAGAAGCTGTTGCTACCACTGGAGAAATATATATATATATATATATATATATATATATATATATATATATATATATAGAGAGAGAGAGAGAGAGAGAGAGAGAGAGAGAGTGCAAGAAGAACAGAGTGTGAGAGATTCACAATTACTTGGGCCTTATCCATACTTGATTTTTACAGATATTACCATCAATATAATCAAGTAATGGACAAAGCCCTCCCTTAACTATTTCAATGACGATTGTTTGGTCATGTTGGTCACGGCTCAACCATTGAAGCAATCGTCCTTCACCTAAAATTATTTCCTCCTGAGATTAAAGAGCCTGGTCCAACCTACTATTTCACCCATAACAAAGGGAAAGAAAGATTAATTCACATCTTTCTATGAGGTAGTGAACGTCAACCTTTGCCGGAGTTTCCAGATGGCTGAACGATTTTATCCCACCTTATATTTATAATAATATGCTAAATGACAGATGTTAACTACCCTATGTAGATATGAAGTTGAGAAAAAATTGTTAAGTGTTTGTTTCTCCAAAGACAACTCCCATTGGAGTATACATTAGCCCTGGGTCCCCTTACATGTATCAGTGTAGTGGTCCTTAATTGTTTTTTTATAACCACTACTCGTTCAAATCTGCCATAACGTCACTTCACGCTAATCCCACTTAGCAAAGTATACTCAATTAGCTCCTGAAATTTGTCCTGATGAAGACGTTTTCAAACCGTGCATTTATATCAGAAATCACCCCCCAGATTCAAGATGGACACGTTAATCATTGAACTATCCAAACGGATATGGTGATGGTTAAGTGTTTCCCTCCTTATTTCGTTTTGCAATGTTTCCAATCGATATGAATCCTACCCTTTGTCATTTTCCCGCTCTATCTGCCTTAACAATACATGTCGTTTACGATTTCCACGTAAAAGTTAAAGTTGGTTTTAAATATTAATTCGAAAAAAATTGACTCAGATATGTAGAAGACTTTGTTGAAAAATATTGCTTAACTTTTCAAAGGGAGTAAAATGTTGAATTAACATCGATAAATCTGGTAAATTAAACAAAGTTGTTGATCTTGATTACTCTTTATGTATTTTTGTATAGGGATTAGTAAACGTAGAAGGTTTTGCCGGTAAAAACGTTTAAATCAAATTCTGAATTTAAGTGTGGAATTTTAGATATATTTCGAATAATAAAACTTGCAAACCCCTATGGAAAATGATTCAAAACCGTTATCATTGGTGTATACGTAAGATTCCGATGTATCAATTGAAACAATGGGTTCAACTCGGTTTGAATGAGTGATCAAGCAAAACATCTAACTTATGGTCGCCTACAATATATCAAACAGGTTAGATGGAATGATAAAAACAGAAAGAAATAGAAAACGTATATAAAGGTTTTCAGAAAATGTTGATTGGATTGAAAGTTCTGATCTTGCCCTAAGAGATGAGTATAAGTTTACTTCCAAGGAACCTAAATGAAAAAGCCAAATTAATATTTTTACGATGTTTGGTCTGTTGATAAAATCACCGCTCCTGTTTTTTTTTTCCTAACCTCAAAATGAGGCAACAATTCTGTTAAACATACAGGCTGTGAATCAAGGGGGATATTTGGCTCACCTTCCCTATTTGCATGATTATTTGCATTTGCAATTTAAGATGTTATTCTAACTGAATTGCAACTCAGGGCTTTTAAGCAATGGTCAGGAATTAATAAGAGGAAGTGAGTCAATCACAAAGTTTTCAACAAAAATAACACGACCGTTGCGGTCGTGTTATTCAGAGGACAATTGAAGACTTGGAAATCAATCTTTATGTTCTTATCTGAACATGCACATGCATGAACAAACGTGCACATACTTTCCCAAACACATATATCATGCTATCTGATATGATTTAATCATTTTTGGTCTTTGTCTTTGTATTATGAAATTCTTGAACAGAAAAAGTTCTGATTATACGACGTTAGATATATTTTCAAGTGATTCATCGTATCCCTTTTAATGAGATGTTTCTTTATTCTTCAAGATGCTATCCTCAAAAGAAATCAGGTAATTTTTTGGTATAAGTTCAACTTTGGTAAGTGTTCAATCTCTCAAGAACATCAATTTCGTATTTCAAGTTGGACCTTGCTCAAAAATAACAATACAGAGTTATTCCCTAGAATTTGGGGCCTGGATGATCACACTTGAAGACACTCTCTATCAGTTGGTGATGAAGAGAATTTAAGGAATGCTGCAGAAATTGACACACAAAGGGTGTATGTGTGTCAGAGAGAGAGAGAGAGGGAGAGAGAGAGAGCAGATTTATGCATAATATAATGAAGATAGTTTTTCTAAAAATCACTGCAAACGCGTGAATTATTACATAATACCCAGCAGCAGCCAATGTTTTTGTTTGAACCCAGGTAAAATATTGATATAATGAAAATCATTCAGCATAATCTAAATGTATAATTTATTATTTGGATCTTCGGAAATTGGTAAGAATCTCCAATTCCAACTGCGATTATTTGAGCTTGCTCACCATTAGTTCTGCTAGCGAAGACCAGAAGCCAAAGTTTGGAATATCTGGTCTTCAATAATGTACTTTCAACATTTTAGTAATATGCAAGATAAACTATTCACACACAAACGCACACACACACATACACACACACACACAGACAGACAGACAGACAGACAGACAGACACACACACACACACACACACACACACACACAAACAAACAAACAAAACATCAATCACTTTATAAATATATATATATATATATATATATATATGTATAAAAGGGGAACAATCAGCCAGAGAGCTATCTCTAAAGAGGCTAACGGAAAAAAAATTGTCACTATTCCGTTACTATATAGATCATGGTGATGTAAAAAAAAAAGCATCGGTAGATAAATGAATGAAGATATGAACAATGTGGTGTACATAGATAAGGGCACGGTAAAAATAAGTCACAATTTATTACATAGATAGATAGATTGGTAGACTGACTTGAATATCCTCGAGCCCGCTTCGGATCGAAAAAACATTCGATTTTAATTTTTGATCTACCCTACAAACTCACGATAATTCAAACCCAAAGCATCATTGGAACACCGAAAAGCTGATACTCTGGACTCAAATAATAGCAACATCTATTTTTGTTTCTGATGTTGCTTCCCTATTCAATAACGTTTTTCATAATATTAACGATTTTTTGCCTTCTCGGATCAAATTGAATCAATAGATGATATCATGAACTTCCATTCTCCTTCCATACTTCGCTTCTTTTTTGACTACTCTTCCCGCAGCTCTGTTCATCTTAGATTAATTTTAATACAGTTCCATCATTCTATAATCACTTCTCTTACAGTTCCATTCGTTGACTATTTTTTTTTGAACTTCAATTCTTCTTTGACTTTTCCTTTCGCAGTTCCGTTCTTTTTACACTACTTTTTTCGCAGTTCTTTTCTTGTTAGATTATTCTTTCTACAGTTCAATTTTCCTATAGCAACTTTGCTTACAGTTCTGGTCTTCTTCAACTACTTTTGCTGCAGTTCCTCCCTTCTTTGTTCACTGATTCTACCGTTCAATTCCTCTTTGAGTGTTTCTTTTCCAGTTGTTTTTTTATATCATTTCTGCAGTTCCATTCTTCTCTGACTTCTTTTTCTGCAGTTCTTTCCGTCTCTATCGACTTTTTAATAACTCCAAATGTGAATAATCTCCATATTTTTCATATGTCTTTCCACTTGTCCTTCGGGGCATTTTCACTAAAAGTTAATGTCCATTATTTCAAAATATGAACGCCAAAGGAGAAAAATAAAAGATTATTTCCATTTTTTCTTATTGTTGTAATCAACATAAGCTTTTCTATGCAGTCCTATTCTCCTCTTGCATATGTTATTTTGTTTGACATTTCATTTTTATAAATCTGACCCATCTTCGAATGCGTTATTCTTCATCTTACGTGTTTCACTTCCTGGCTCTTTCACGATTCCATTTATTATCATAATTTTTTTCCTTTCCACTTACATGTACAACTTATTAGTTTTTAGCGTCTTCTCTTTCACCATTTTTTGCTGGAGAAACAGAGAATGTGGGAAGACAAAATGTCTTGGAAGAAGAAGAAGAAGAAGAAAAAATGAAGAAGAAGAAAAAGTTGAAGAAGAAGAAGAAGAAGAAGAAGAAGAAGAAGAAGAAGAAGAAGAAGAAGAAGAAGAAGAAGAAGAAGAAGAAGAAGAAGAAGAAGAAATGAAGACGAAGAAAAAGTCGAAGGAGAAGAAGATAAACAAGAAGACAAAGACGAAGGAGAAGAAGACAAACAATAAGAAGAAGAAGAAAAAAGAAGAAGAAGACGAAGAAGAAAGTGAAAAACAAGAAAAAAAAACAATAAGAGAGATCGAGTAATTGGAAGGTTTAGTGGCCAGAATAGAGGAAGGGGACAGGCCACAAAAAAACATGAACATTGCTAGATATAAGAAAAAAAAGTATAAGAGAAAAAAAAAGAATTATATCAGTATCCATGAATAAAAGTGGAAATAAAGACATTATTACGATAGGAGGCGTAGAAAGCAATGCTATTGTTGAAAATAATTGGCTTTTAGCGAACGCCATGATATAATATCCGGTTTTGATGCTGGCAGATTATTTGAAGAAAAGCAGGAACAAATTCACGAATTTCACTCTTCATGTCATACTTTGTCTCAATGCAGAACGCACTACTCTCTATCTTCATCCCAAACACTCAGATAATATTTTGTTTTGTTTATCAGGACAAACCATGCATTTTAGTTTTCATGCAAGACGTCTATCGGTAATCTCTAGAGAATGAGTAACAGTAAGCCTCCAAAAATCATCAGTGACTCCTTCTGTGTTTTTTTCTTTCGATTATTATTATTATCATTATTATTATTATCATTATTATTATTATTATTATTATTATTATTATTATTATCATTATTATTATTATTATTATTATTATTATTATTATTATCATTATTATTAGTAACAATCAGCATATAATTCCGTTTCCATTGATATATAACCTGACCATATATTATCAAAATATATTTTGGTCAAGGAATGGGAGGATGATTTACCCTTATTTTATAATTCACCCTGTGGAAAGCAGCTGACGTATGGAGAACTGAACACTTACTTTTTTCCTAAGTGCTTCCCTAAGTTTCCCTCTCTCTCCTGAACGCCCTCCAAAGGAAAGTGAACAACACTTCTTGCAACTGATCATTCTCATTTGAGTCTTTCACATTGACTGACTTTCTTGTGACCGATTCCTTTTCACTGACACAGTCACAGCCTCCTGTCTATCTTACTAAACATACAGAAAATACATTACGAAAAATGGTTGGTAACTGCATTTCATCCCCCACACAAACATAGAAGCAGCATACATCATAAAAAACCTATTTACGAAATGCATAATAGCCTATCATCATGTATTATGACAAACGTTTCTTCCATGACGATTGTGACTGTGCTAATACCTGTCATGTCTTCCGGCAAATCTTTCCTATCTGATCACCCACGCTGCGTCTGTTTTTTTCCTACTGTATTGACGGTTCCATGGTCTCCGTTATTCTTTCTTCTGCTTAATATCTCTCTCTGATCCACGTTGATCTCTTTTTTCCACTTAGAGCAATTCTTAGCATTGGTTTTTCCATTGTCATCAATACTATTCTAGATTGGCTTTTGTGTAGATTTAGGTTTTTTCCCATCTGTAAGCCCAAGATTGTATTATGCATCGATTGTACACTTTACATTTCAAGCATATTGTTAATGTGGTTTTCATGATGTCCCTATTCATACCTAATGCATTTCAACCAATCGTTCCGCAACATTTTCTTCCATTTCCGTGGTCATTACACATGCACACACACACACACACACACACACACACACACACATACACACACACACACACACACACACATATACACACAATTACGTGTTTGTTTTTCTTTATACTCATGTTATCATTAAATGTTTCAACTGTTCTAGTAACTCAAACTAAACAGCGTACATCGTACACAGGAGAGAATTTTGTTAAATACCACATAGAAAGATCACAGTATGTCACAGAGAAACAAAAAAATCATAAATATCATAGATTACAATATGTCAGACAACCATAGGACATGACAACCCACGATAAGATTTGACTCCGCGATGCCCATGGTATAGAGGTCTTGCAAATCTCAGAGGAAGTATATGTCCAACGACGTCCGATAACAGGTTTATGATTATAATGACAGTATTGCTGCTGCTAATGATGAAGTCCGTGCTGGGACAACAAAGGGAGCTTATTGGACAAAAGGAGTCCCTAGTTTAGAATGTGCCAACAGAAGATTTCAGTCCAGAAAATCAAGAGAAAATCAATGAGTGACTACGAAATATAGACCAACAGAAGAATTGGACAAAGGTTTGATACTGATAAGAACCAGGAGTTTTAATATATAAGCAATCATCCTAAAAAAAGGATTTAAGAAGTTAGGTTTAGGGTTAGTGTCAAGTCATAACACAGGTGGGAGTTTGTTACATCGGGTTATTTGAGAGGAGATGAAATGATTAGCAAGAAAGTTTTGTGGTTGTCTTCCATTATATTATGATTTCGATCTTTGTAGGATGATTCACCGTCGTTAAGTTCTGTCTGTTTGAGCCAAACGTGACTAAACGCATCACTAAGTACATTTATCGGGAGTAATACTTTGCAAGTGTGGACAATCGCATTTTTACATCCGTTCAAGTAATCCTTTCTACCACATGCAAAATATAAGAATTAAAAATATATTGTTCTGTGACTTTGCAACCCACACGTTGAACATTTATTAGACTATCCAATTCTTTCTTGATATCTATATACAGTTTATTCGACAGAAAGTCCTATGATTTTGACTTGGGAAACACGAGGGGAACTTAGTGCATATCAGGGATTGTAAACCCAAACACACAAGCCGCTTAGTTGTTCTTCCTTTTATCTAACAAGAAATATCTATGTATCTCAGTGTCACTATATATTCATCCATATACAATATATATATGTATATATATATATATATATATATATATATATATATATATATATATATATATATATATATATATATTGTTTTCAGCATTCACACACACATGCAAACGTGTATATTTATGTAAGTATATATACGTTTGTGTATTCGAGTGTAGATCCTGAAAACAAAAAATATATTCGTTGTAATACAAAGAACTTGTGTATTTGCAACATTGTTTACGAGTTGTTTATATCAGGCTCTCTGAATACAAAAGCTTTTGCCTTCATGAAAGTGATATGTTTTTCTTTTCTAACTGTCAGATGTCTCCGTTACTGGAAATTTGTTGATAGCTTATCCCCCAAGGACACGATGGCATGGACAGCACATACCAGATGGCCTTGTTTTTATATTGGGTGGAAAACAATTCTTTTCTGTTAGAAATGTTTTATCTATGAATATTTCAAACTTCTATAAGATACAGTCTACAAAATAGATATCAACAGAAACAATTTGCGTACACGGTTTTACAAACACACAAACACACAGACATATGCATAAAAAAGAGTGTTTGATTTTACTAACTTTTAATAAGTGTGATACAGCAAATATACAAATTAGCGTACACTTTTATGTTCTGTGGTACATAATCGAATATATATTTTTATCTTTATGATATATACTTTGGTAGCCAGTCGAAAGTGATGGACGAAAATTATTCGTAACCTTTCTAGTGGAGTTAATTTTCTAATAAAAGTAGATATTGAGTATCATGTCAGTGGAAGAATTGCCAATGTATCCGTGTTCGAATACTCTCAACCGGTATGCTGTCATTATAGAGAATATTTTTAATCTAGAGATTTTTATTAGTGTTCGTCTTATTGGAGATCAGGAAGCTATGGACAATTTTTTCATTTAAAGAAAAACTGGGTATCACTTATTTGAAATGTTATAATTTAGTATCTGTTCCTTCACTTTAGATAGAAATAGTTGAATACTAGCTTTAAATATATAAGTTCAAATTTAGTTACATACTAAATCAAGAACTATTCGCTATAAAAGCTCTAAACGCAAGTATCTCTAGCTCATTTGTCCCAACCTACCAAATCGGTTACGTTTCTCTCACTTTCCTTCTCTGTAGAACCGCTTCCATATCGCTAGCCTCCAAGACAATTTGAACTTTACTATATTTCAACCGTAACTAATCAATGCTGTAAGCCTTGAACATTTAATTTCCCAGATGTTGGGAAATTTCCCAAACACTCAGTTACTCAATTGTGCCTACCTATCTAGCTCGTATTCATGGGAATGAAATCAAAATGCTTTTACGATTATTTGTATCTGTATATTGTATTGTATCAACTGTTACAATTATTTGTCTCTGAATATTCCTTACCCCAGGAAGCTTACATGTACTAAAATCCATGTAATTTCTTGGACTTAATCCGTCTGTTGGGTGTTTTTAAGCGTCTCAGAATTTTATCCAACTTGTTCAAGCACGATCATAAATTCATTGCCCCCAACTTGGCAGTTAAGCATACTACGGATACCAAGTTTTGATAATCATTCAAAGGCTTTATTGATTCAATCCATTTCATGCCCGCTTCATTGACGCACAGCTACTACCACTACTTGCCACAAAACTCTTACTTTTTGCTTCAAAGCTATCTTTTGTCTTAAAACACCAAATAATCGACAGCCTCTTTCACTATATAGATGCTACGTAGCATTTTAAACTAAAAGGACCTCTTTATGATCGATTTTATTTATGACTTTTTATTTCTATCTCCTTTCTGCTCTAGATGTATTGTTATGATTGTGTCTTTGATAAAATCACGTTCTATTTGTTTTCTGAACTTTCGTACAGTTTTTTTTTAATCTCAATAACTAACTCTGTTTAATATCCATACACGTAATTAGCACGAGTGAATATTCATTCCTGCAATGGTGATTATAGTTTACTGTCCTCCTTCAACATTAACAGAGATATCAGCATGTAGCAAGAAAAATCGAATAGGTGGAGACAAAGCTATTTGTCCCCAACAAGTACATACTCTTGTTGCTATTGAAATTAACCGCAATCACTCCTTTCTTTCATGGAATATTGGAACAACTTATAACTGGTATCTTTAAACAATAACAAGAAAGGTGCCATATTTATATTGTTTCTAAAATTTCAATCCAACATTTTTAGCTTGTGATGGTGACATCTAGCGCAAATAGCCAACGACGGATGTTTAGTCATGTCAGTGTATATTTTGATTATCAAATATATTATAAATCCTTGAATGATAGATATCTTGTTTAATTCAAGGTGTTCAGGTTTTATCATAATAGCCTTAAGTATCTGAAGTCATTGTTTGAGGTAATGTTGTATAATAACGTAGAATAAGCAGAAATATCTGTTGATCGTTGGTAAGGATGTCGCAGCCCATGTCAAAACAACGTTGTCTGATACGGATGCATATGGTACTATTATCTAAAATGTAGCAGTTTGTCTACGTGGTAAAGTAACAGTAGTTTGATCAATGTAAGACTATTTTTATGTGAAACATAATCTTTGGATGTAAATAGTATGGGTGGTTCGTTGAATTTGGGTATTTAATTTTTTTTTACCTATCTGGCTGCGGAAAATCAACATGAACTACAGGAATAGAATATCAATAAAATGGCTCTCGTGTGGCACGACATGTGAAACACTGAATTCTTTTCCATTCCTCAAACAAACCATTAGGACATATTCACCGCTTTCAGGGGCATTGTTGGTTTTTAAATGTTGCCACATTAAAGATACATTGTATACCAGGGATATGATTTTCCAACCGCCCTGCTATTCATCGTTAGGAGGGGGATAGATCAAGTGATTCATTCATACTTCTCCAAAGGGTGTCAGTGCAAAATTGAAGCAATCTCTCGCATAGGCGAACTGAAACTACTTGTGCAGGGACTTTAAGTTTGCATCTCGACAGCATTTCCCAAATCTCAAATTGTTATGGCATGACAACACCTCAAAATATATCTCCCGGTATTTTCTCATTTGTACGACCCATCTGAGAAGTGTCAGTGGCCAGACTAGCACTGATGTCCCTGAAAATGACATAAATCCACCCTTATCGCCGATACTAGTAAAAAAGCGAGTAGTGAAGTGAGTGACGTGACCCTAGGTACTAGTCGCTCCTAATTGTATTTCACACATTGCAAACCTTGAAGGACATGCTGAGAAGAACAGCTGATACATATAGCATAAAGAGCAGAAAGACACTATTTTACTTTACTCACAACGCATCTCAATTTATCTATCATTGCTATTTAACGACTGACTTTGTTAGATGCAACTAAATTACATCTGTAAGTCGGAGCTCATTATTCCATTCAGCGTCAAATTCGATCTTCAGACAATTCTATTAATTTACTTATCGACTTTTTGAAACATTTTATTTCAATGCTGTAATTGTTAATCGTCGTCAGTTAATTGATTTGGCACTAATTAACTCAGTTCGTTTTTTAAAAATGATTATTGATTTCTAATGCTTGTCCATGTTTATTTTTTTCCCTGCTCAATTCAAATTCATTAAATTCTGACGTACACTTTAATAAAGTGATTATATTTGACAGCAGTCTGTATTTACAAGTGGTTCTGTTAATGTGCTGGTCACCGGTGGGGTATTTACGGCGTTTTGGTTATTTACGAGAGTTGCCATTATACGTAATCATGTCATCTTTATTATCATCTCTTCATCAGGTTTTTAGCATCTGTCGTTGGACCAAGACTTGCCCCGAGATCTGACAAGACTCATCATGTTTGTTGCAGACACGATATTTGCGTATTTGTTATGTTCGTACCTCGAGTTCCTTGTCAACACCGAGATGTAAAATCGGGTCGTGTAGTTACAACAGGGGGTATAGAAAATAAAGTACTGCCAGGAAAAAAGATAAAAAAATCAATTATCTCATTTAGTAGTTGACACCCAGTTTCCTACAAAGATTTTCGGTGGTATTGTTCGATAAAAAAAGTATTGAATTAATGCTTTTGTTCGAATTCCAGTTATTTTATTATGAGGTTAGCTGTCATTCAGCTCCTGCTCCTACACACTCTTTATATATGGCAACTCAATATTAACTGAAAATACCTATATTCACCCATAGTAAGGAATATATAGATCCATGCCATTTGTGCAAAATGAATTAGCCAAGATTAGTGGTCATAGGGATTTTATTGCAAGATAACATAATTTAATGACACCAACATTTGTTTGTTCTGAGGGAGATAAAAGAGCACTCAACTTACCAAAAGTAGGGGTTACGCACGGCACCATTAACAGAATAGAGGCTCCCAATTATTTGAATACCGTGATGACCAGTCAGGTAAAATTATTCATCCAACTATCGTATATGATATTTAGGATCCACGTTGTGAGCCATTATGTCTGACATTACCATAATGTGACCTGCCAATCGCCTCTTATATTTTTTTCTCATGGATTCTATGATATTTCGAATTCCTAGCTTTTTCTAATATACCGAGTTGTCCACTGATCTCCCCACGTGAGGTTGAGAGTGTTTCCCTTTTCTGCATTTTGCATGATTTTAAGTTTAAAGGTCTTTCAGTTGGGTTCCATGCTTCTGCTCTTTAGATAACTATCAGGAGATGCATTGATTGTATAGCATTCATTTCCACACTAGCAGAATTTTTTGGATCTTGAATGCTGAGCATGCCCTGCTGAAAGCTTGTGAGCCTCATGTGATTCCGTGCTTTATTTCTCAGTTTGACGAATGCATTTAAATTCTCTGTTCTAGGTAGATGTAGTGGTCTACTTTCTCCAGCTCTGCGTTTTCGATCTTTGAGTTCCATGAAACTATTATTCTAACTGAAACGACATAAAGCATAATTGATGTTTTTAGTAGAAGTGAAATTCGATCGATGCAAATGTGGGAATTTTGTGACGATCTTTTGTCGAATCAGAAAATTCATTCAATTGCTGATCCCTCGAACAACATTGTATATTATTGCACATCTGAACTTTTCCCAACAACGTTATACCGGCACAACGATGACTTAGACACCGTTAATAGAAGAATTGGTGCATCAATATAGATATAGTTGGATTAAACAAATATTTATATCCATAGTTATTTAAAAAGAATATTTTGAATAAAATAAGTTCATTCCTGAAATCTTCATTTTATCACTAATTTCACAGTGCCTCTATTCAGTCATCATGCACGCAATTTCTCTAAAGAAAAAATGTCTACAGACCTTCTGGAAAGCAACCATTATTATGATATATGTATATAATATTAGTACAATCGATAATTTTTAGTCGATTACCGTAAGAGATTCCAAAGGTCTTTTGGGAGAAATATAAACATATTCGTTACTGACGCATACATTTTCTTAGTGATGTTATTTCTGCAATCTTGCAGGTGTACGTCGTCATTATTGAAGATTCCAATACGAATTTTCTTATGATTGAGGCTCTTTGAATCTCATACGAAATATTTTTCCTTTGTGTACTCCATAAGTGAATCATCGATATTGCCAATGTTTTTATCCGTATTTAACTATAATGGATGCTTACTGATCCCTCTAAAAGTATCAATATGTAGGAAGGTATAGGAAAATTATCACTGTAGATATATATAATCGGGAAACAAAATCGAAATCCAAGTCAAAAATTGAACATCTGTAGCGTCTGAATTCGAAATTATTTTAAAGGATTCCTGATCAGTAATAACAAAACTATATATATATATATATATATATATATATATATATATATATATATATATATATATATATATATATATATATATATAGGTGGTACAAATTAGGCTAGCAGTATTACATAATATAATAATATATCAATAGAATAAAGCAAATTTTGATATATAATGGATTTATTTCATAGAGTGCTTGATATATACAACTTTTCATTATTGAAGTTAAATTGTTTTAGAGTAGAGCTGGGAATAAATGAATAGTAGAATGTGGATTTTCTACACAAACTGGGTCATGTTCCTGCCCTCTCCAGGCTTCATCAATATATACTGTTTGAATGGATGAAAATTATCCAACAATATGGTCAATAAACAAAAGGGAAACATGGGACTTAAAAAATTTGATTGAATTTATTTCTGTTTAATGGTTTGCAAGTCTGCTGTCAAAAATCAAATTGGAAATATAATAAATTCTGCCAATAGCAAGTTTTGAAGTCATGAGGAAGATATTATTTCATACAAAGATTTGAAAATAGCACTGTAACTATCAGACTCTATAAACGATACTCGAAGATAAAAATCAGAATTGGTGTAAGATAAAGCATTTGATATCATCCAAACTCATTACTTTGGTCATTGGAAGCCTCTTTAGAAAAACAGACCGGAAAAAACATGGCAGTAAGCATAGACGAGATACTGTGATGATAATTCATGAATAATGAGACACAGGATATTTACAGAATGGATAATACAATGACGTATGGGTTGAATACTGGAAATTTACAAGACCATGAGAGAATATATTCAGAATAGCACGGGGTCAGGGTAATGGAAGGAGCAACATCAAAAAAAAAATTATTCCAGGCTGAAATATATTGTACGAGTACCTATGCAATGAAAATGGGGATCAGCAGGGCAAAAAGCGAGAAAAAGTGCTGAAGGATAGTAAACGCAGTAGGAAACGACCCAAGACAAATG
>OY735223.1:13280204-13425204 GCA_963457665.1 Thysanoteuthis rhombus
GAACTTTGCAGGGAAGGGGAAGTGTCACGTTCCACTTTGACCCTTTACAAAGATATCTCTCATCAAAATCGATCCCTTAGGGATGAAAAACGTATACCTTCACTTTTAAAGCATTTAAAGAAGGGTAAAAGTCAGAATAAACATATTTTGTTCTGTACTTCTAAAATCTGGGGATAAAAAGACTGGTAATTAGTAATACATATACTCATACTATACTTGATTCTTATAAATGTATTTTGGTCTTTTAGTTTCACTGAAGGGGGACAGTTATTCATTTTCGTTCCATCTATTGTATATTTCCACAATCCCAACCCAACAAAAATATGTCACTTAAGTAAATCATTTCCGAACATCCCTTCTGCATGTATACATATATACAATTTCTACGTAATTAGCATCCTTGCAAATGATAGAATATAAATTGGTTTGTATACAGTTTGACACCAAATTCGACGCTAAAGATTTACAATTCACATAGATGAACACTAAACAGAGTTGAGTGAGTAAGCCCTGTTTAGGAACATTGGATTATGCATAGTATAAAATAACATCCATATAAATACATTATGATAATACCTGCGACAATATAAGAACCTACATGTATGACTTGTTTTTTTTGAAAATCACCCAAAATGGTAATAGAAACGGGAAAAATTTACCCTTTGTAACTCAATAACGAATTATATATGAAACACTGGCGAAAATTACATTGAGATATATGGAGAAAAAGTAACTGAAGTGACACGAAAAACATATATACATATATATATTTGTATCTCTGTGTGGACATGTGTGCCTCGGGGATACAAGGAACTGGATGAAAAGACAAGACATAAAAAAAACTCATTTATATACATTTAAATGAAATGGATATATATATATATATATATATATATATATATATATATATATATATATATATATATATATATGTATATATATATATATATATATATATATATATATATAGACACACACACATATGCACATACACACATATATGTATACATTTACATACACACACACATACATATATATATATATGTATATGTATATGTATATGTATATATGTGTGTGTGTGTGTGTGTGTCTGGGATACTGGACACAATACAAAAAATCAGACAGAAGATATTGGAACAAGGTAGAAAGTTCTGCAAATAAAACATAGTGGAAATAAGTGCAGTCACGGTTGACATGAAAAAGTATGTCTCTAAAGTGGATCTGCGTTGCTGCTTCTGCTCCCGCTTCTAATGATGATGATGATGATGATGATGATTGTTTTTCTTATTTGTCCACAAGGATTAATTTCCTCCATCGGGGTGATACCATTTCTGCACAATGCAAAGAATTATTTTTTTTCGACAGTCCCTCTTATATTCCTGATGTTTTCCAAAAGTTTGTGCTGACCCATCGGGAGTTGAATTCTCGGAAGAGTATTTTTTACCCTCAGGACATTCTTCTCACGAAAAGCCAACGTCAAAACACAATCTGAAACGAGCCGCTAGCTTAGACAAGTGAAGACTACCGTCAAGGTGTAATTACCTAGCCGAGTATACATTGTTTTCATTCAGAAAAAAAATTATTTTGGCAAAACAAAATAGACAAAACAGAAAACAGCTTAATTTTGTGCGATGCCAGTCTCATGAAAATAATACAATGAATATATTTTGGTTAGAGTAGACTATAGTAGAGAAAAAGTGTATGGGCTAGGGGATTGAGAATTGGAGTTTTCTCGAAAAAAAAGTTCCTTGCTGTCCAAAATGTCTTGGGGTGAGCTGAAGGAAGAGATAAGATGCTGGGTTGATGAGTCTGATACATTCTTTGAATAGATTCTCCAAAATACAATTTTAAGGATGTGAATTCGATCATGACACTGCATATATATATATATATATATATATATATATATATATATATATCACTCTATGGCTATTGACCCCTTAAGAGCTCAGAGAAACAACCCAAAATGGTTCTTCCCTTCCCCTTTTTCTGGCCTTTTCGGCGGAATCAAAGTTTAATATCCGTTCCATGGTAGAGGTACTGACACTTTCTCGTCGAATGGGCCGGATATCGGGATGAGGGTGGTGTAAAAGACCGAATGCACCGGCGTCAGCCAATGAGGCAGCGCACTGCTACGCACATTGGAGGCCTTTGGACTTGTCCTTAAGCTCTCATATTATTACTGGGCTCAGCTGCAGGGGATCCGTTGCCCCGGGGCAGCACTGATCCATTGCACTTAGAGAATTTATATACATATATATATATATATATATATATATATATATATATATATATATATATATATATAATGTAAATTCCTGTTCACGGGACAAAGTCAGACACTGTGATATTTTGTGACGTGGTATGGATGCAAAATCTACACTTGGGAATGCGTATCTGCGGTTCGACAGCATGATAACTTCAATCGGTGATGTTGGAGCACCTGATTATTTCCCCGTGCAAGGTAGTGTCAAGAAAGATCATATGGTTGATCTGGTTCTCTCATGCCTGTTCATGGATGCAGTTGTGCAACTTAGGGAACGCCATCTTGAGCATAGAATGGACAGTGATTCTGTGTTATGCGTCTGCACCGTAAAAAATCAGCACCCGAACCGAGGGGTAAGAGGAGCGTACCCATCGGGAGAGGAAAGAAAATGCAAAAGGCTGAAGTATGGTGAACCCAGCCAAAACTCATTCCTTTCTAGTTGGCAGTAAGAAGCCATTTACTGAGTCCGTGTAGTGTGTCTGGTGCTTTCACGATAAATGAAATCGCCTATTTTCCATTTTCAATAGTTTTGGCAAAACAATCTATGAGCCCCCTTTCATCGTCCAAATTCGGCTCTTAACAACTTCCTTCTCTAACTTATGTGCTCTTGGACCGTGATTAACATGTTTGAGACATAGCGAAAGAGTACTTTGCTTTTTAATTTTTGTGACTGTTTCTGTGTAAAACGGCATAACATCCATATAAGTCAGCAATAGGTGCATCTATATCAAATGGTAAAGTCTCTTTTCTGCCTGACACCGATTCTGCCCCTTGCATTGTGAGGAGAGTAGATATCTCACGCCTTTTTGCATTCAATTCCAAGCTCTGTCTTAATGGAATTTCTGTCGGCTATGCACTGGATCTAATATAGCAGCTTCGATGCATTCTTTCAAGTGGTGCTTCTCAAGTCCAAAACACACATCCGGACAGAGAAAGATTTTTCTGATCGAGGTGAAACTTTGATTGAACTAAAATCCTCGTACATGGCCATTGTATACTCACTTTTTCATGAAGAGACGACCACTTCTCTCTCGAATTCCGGAACAAATGAAAGCATTTTATCGACTTGAAAATGGATTCAGTCTCATGATCAAGGTGATAACGGATTTTTGAAAGGTAGTGTCAAACGTCACGAGGTCTGTACATTGTGATTACTACATAAAGATAACCACAGGTTTGTTTCTGACTTACGCAAGTGACTAAAGGAAAAGATGTCTCTCAGTTATACAGGCATTCCTCGTCAATCAAATGTTATTTTTACACCTTTTTTCCCTTTCTACGAAGAGAAGGTGAAAAGCAAATATATTGTTCAGCATTTGCTTGATAGCTAGCTGTTATAGAGGCAACTTACACCCAACGACTTACTGACCTCAGGCAAGTCTAAAATAAGATTTCAGAGAACTGGGTATGCTAAAAAATTCCTTCTGTATGAGTTGATGATGTTGCTTTTTTTGCACCAGGCTGTTTTAGTTTTCGACTGTTTTTCTCATATAAACTCTCTACTTTTATATTTTTGAGGACAGTTTTAGTCATAAAATTAATTAAGTCAAAAAAAAAAATTGACATGCTAGATAACAATTACAACCAGAAATACAGTACATCATTTCTAAACTATGAGAGACAGAATACATATTTACTAACCAATCAAAAACTTGATACATATTTTTGTACTAATTCTATGACTTTTCAGGTTAGGTTTTCGTTTGGGTGGAGTTCAAAGGTAGAGTTCAAGGTTAGGTTGAGACTGGGGTGTTTACTAACAGTGTCTTCATTGATCTAGCAAACTTTGACCATCATGATGATCCTGAAATGCATACTCAGAATTTCGAAAAAATATTTAGCGCTTACATTCTTCGGTCTTTTGCAGGATTCCCGGAATGAGACTCAAGTTTTTGATATCAACAGTAAAACTGCAATTGGATAAATGAAACCTTTGATGTTGAAGTGCACATATTGCTCGGGGCCGAAAAAGTTCTTTTTATGAAAAATATTGAGGTTATTTTCTGAACCGGGTAAATGTCTTCGACAACGTTAAACATCTATGCCTACTGAACCAAAAACGTAAGAGTAAGTTAAAGGGCCGTCTCTCCATTGTTTATCTCATAATTCTTTGAATGATTGTATATATATATATATATATATATATATATATATATATATATATATATATATATATATATATATATATATATAAAGATAGATGGAGAGAGAGTGGGAGAGAGAGGGAGTGAGGAAGGAGGAGAAAGGAAGAGAAAGAGTGATAAAATAATTGATAGAGAGGGGAAGAAGGACTCAAAAAGAAACGAAAAGACAGGAATATAGAGTGATATGAACAGATGGATAGAGAAAGAGGGTGATAAAGACATTGCTAGGAACAGATTAGGATGGACACAAATTATTGCTGATGGATAAAATTACAAACATAAATGTTTCACACATATATTCTCTCTTTTTCTGTCACTCTCCATCCGTGTATGTATGTATGTATGTATGTGTGTAAGTATGTATGTAATTATGTGTGTGTATATATATATATATATATATATATATATATATGTATGCATATATGTATGTATATTTTCCGTGCATGTTTGTGTGTCTAATAAGTAAATAATATGCGTCCAATGAAAAGTTTCTGCGAGTCTGCAGGAATAATGCAGGTTGAGTGTTTAGTAGCTTTCACTTTTCTATTTCCACACAGATTTCAATCCCGGGGGATATTAAAACTGTTGTAACCTTTGACATATTTCGGAGAAAACAAGGAAAGCAATTATTCGACAGCGTCCAAAATCGAAAATTTGAGCTGAACTAATTTTAGATTTTTTTTCATGATTTTTGCAGACAGACAATATGGCTGCCTTCCTTGCCTTGAGGTAAATAATTGAGGAAGAAATTAATTATATTCTCTTTTGAGGGCAGAAATTAAATTGAAAATGGCTGCCGTTTATTTTTCTCACGCCAGTATTGCTTGTCAGCTTAAACTTACATCAACGTTTTTCTGTATTCAAGTTTATTATATCAGCCAGCCCCGGGAGGATGGTAATAGTATTATAAAGGAAATACTAAAATTCGTTCTATTCTCTACGCGGTTAGATGATAGAAAAATGGTCTGGTTATTTGAATTGCGCTATCTTCAAGAACGCTCACGTCGTACGATTCTGACTTTGAGCGACATTTAAAAAAAGAGAATTCATTCGAGATGGAAAAGATTGGCTGCGTTAGTTTCCAGGCATCCAGTTCCAATAAAATTGAATAGTGCAGTTGATACAATCTAAAACATTCCATATGGTTCAGGATCTTATAATTCAATGTATTTTCAGGGTTACACCCAATTTAAAATCAAACTAAACAGAAATACATTAATTGTACTACATCAAAAAAGACACTAGATAAGACTGCACTAGGTATACCAGTATCTAAAGCGCGAAAAACAATAGGTTACACCGTGATTTTTTTTATTGCAAGGGGGAGTACTGACACAAAACATTCTTCTACACGATATAATTAGGAACAAGTCACTCATTGTTGGATAGTCCAATGGAAACTACTTCCACTGCTGGTTTAATGTCACTGTCTACCGTATCTGTTCGTCAGCTGTATAAATGGCAGCAATTGACTTGGTAGTTGATTTGTTAAGTCGAGGTCAAAAGTGATTCAGAAAGTGATATATAGGTGTTACGGTTCGAGTAACCTGAAGTCGCTTAAAATCATTTTGAATACGTTCACAGGAAACATGTAGTGTTCAGTATTGCCAAAAATATCCCTTATAGTGCCCCCTATACTTTTAGTAAGGAATTAAAAACTCTTTTTTAGCTTAATATCCAAATATCACTTCCTCTGACGACCCCTATAAAACCCCTGGACGCACATGGTCCAATGCTCACTAGCTCCAGCACCCCTAGCTGGGTATGCTCCTACCCCTGGCCTCTGCAGCCGATCATTCTCTCTTTCCTTCTCCCTGGCCCAATGCTCCTAGGCGCCAGTATTCCTAACTGGCCACGGCCTTTGCAGCCGGCCACGGTTCCACTTTCTTTCCTTTCCTCATGTTCTATATCGTTCATAGTCTGTTCGTCGAAAGTTTAACAGCGTCTGAGAATAGCACCCAGGTTAACTCACTTACTTGGCAGTAAGGCTCACACACTGAACCCGGTTTCCAAGTATCTGGGAGCAATCCAACCATACGGAATACACGCGTTCAGACAACTCCGCTACAACTCCGACGCCAGTACTATCAAGACAAGAGAACTCCCACCTTTATTTACCTGTACATGTACTCATCTTCATTCTTGTATCAAACGTACGTCTCTTCTCTGGCCATAATTCTTGTATGTGTTCATTCCTCTTTATTTCAATGCGCGTTGAACTTCATACTTGGTGCGCATTCCATTCCCTTCTCTTCATACAGAATCCTTTCCTTACCCAACTACAGGGCCGGTGCACTACACATTACGCACGTGGATCTAAAATCCTCGTCTCTCAATAATCCATCGCTGTTTGGATTCAACAATAGACACTACGCGCGAAAACTGGTGTGGATCCAACACGAAAGACCTTACTTCATATACCCTAAAAAACCTCACCAGGTTTCGAACCTCCGACAATTAGAATAACTTGCGTTCATAACACATACCCTATAGTGAAATTTATAATATCTACATCAAACCTTTTTGTATTTTTTTTTCATTGCGTATTTTTATCTGAATTCAATTTGATCAAACCAACAAGTATTCCCAATGAACTCATGTAATCACCTATGCAAAAGTGACATCTTATTTCATAAATTTGGTTGATAGTTTTTCCTTCTCTCATGTATATATCAGGTGTGACTAGTTTTGATTATATCGTCGGTGCTTCGTGCCAGGAAAAGTTATTTGGCAACATTATTACTGCGCAACGTGGAGTCATTTTTCCCCCATTATGTTGATCACGAAGATCATCTGCACAACTTTCAGTCACGTGTTATCAACCTGACTAGAAATCTGTGTCCTGCCCTAGTGCAATATGCAGTTCCTACCGTTTCAGTAAAATTCTAACAAATTGGATTCAAAATATCTCCTCAATTTCGGAACATCAACTTGATATTGGCTACCGTATGCATAACATCCAGCAACCAAGGATAACTGGCTTTGCCATAAGAATTACTATGCTTTCCTAGCTTCTCTGCATTTTTGAATAATGGGAGCAGTCGATATATTCTAAACACATTAGTATATTTTGTTTTCAGCACATGAAAACCTCTAAAATAGCAACAGTTTTTGAAGGAAAAACACTCGAGAAAGAATACTTGATTTCGCCTGTCAAAACCCCTAAGGGACATGACAGTTTTTTTGTAAAATATGTAAGAGGGATTCGCCTAATGTAGTTGTGGAAGAGGACTTCGTTCACTCTTTTCAAAATCGACTGTTAACAAGGTAACGAAGTATTTCATAGATAAGTGAAAGATAAGCAGAGCGCAGATATACGTACATTTATGTCTTTGCTGACACAAGATTTTAATGTAATTATTAAGGAAAATACATAATATCGGAAAGAGTTATTTGAGATTTCCTAGGTGAACGTTTACTAACTGATAGGTTGGCCCTTGCATGCAACTTTCAAAATGTAAAATTGAGGTCTTATGAGAACATTCTGTATTAGTTGGAATGAAACCCAATTAATTTTTTTTCTACCCAGTTTATTATTCACGACAGCTCAGTGACCTTTAATTTTCCTCCCAACATACGCATTGCCATGAAGTCAATATCTGCTCGTATATACTTCCGTATACCAGCTATAACAGCCTGTATTTGCCTTGATGTATTTCTCCATATGCGACGACGGAATTTTAATCCTGGATTGCTGGAAATAATGGTTGCCATTTGTTGAGAATTTCATTCACTTCGATAGCAAGTGAATTTAGTCTTAATCATGGGAGAAAAACACTTGCATTAAACATTTGGTCTCAAATGCAAACATGGTAATATTTGATAGACTTTAACAGCGTATCTCCCATCTAGAGATGATCTGCCCTAGGTCGTGTATTATCTATTGCGTGAACATTTATTTTTACATGCTTTGAATTTTGAGCTTAAAACCGTTTTGTTTTATGTTACAATTAGTGGGTTGATGCAAACCCTTTAATTGAATAATTGATTTTATTCTTAGATATTTGATTTTTCTTTTGAATAACATGTTTATCAAAAATAGTTTTTGCATGGATAAATTTTAACTACACTAACATACTTAATCAAAGATAAGACAGTTTACAGAGTGACCATTTCAGATGCCAAAAAAAGACTATAGCAACATCTTGAGGAGAGTTATTGTCAAGATAAAGTGTTGTCAGTCTGAACCCTGGCAGTTGTATTTCCACTCATAGCTACTTTATCAAAAAGAAATTAAAAGAAAGAAAATGAAGAGGGTATGATAGAAAAGGAACTGTGTCTAAAGTTTCTAATTGACCAAGTAAAATAAATAGTAAGTTTAGTGGCATGTGAAACAAAAGATAACGGGAGGAATATTGATGAGAAAAGAATAGACTTCTCTTGACAAAATGATTATCTGGGACAGGCAAACGGTCTACAACGTCGCTTTAATGGTTTCGGCAACAATAATATATATTAAAGAGTAATCTTTGCTCTTTTTTCATAAACATGGCGTTATCACAACAAGAATCGGACGAGAGAATGTAAAATTGAATGCTACGTTAGAAGGGTTCATGAGAATTTCTTTACCCATTCATAATCAAAATCAATCGGATAATGAGTCGACTGATTACCAACTCTCACTGATCAACTCCTTGCTGTTCCTTAACCTCCCATTGGAACTGGATTGGCCTCGTGTGACACCTTCATTGGAATATCTGATAATTCAAATCTCTGAAGACGTCAGAGCTTTCAGTTTTGATACTTCCGCCAAACCTTATAGATCGAGTGGTGATTGTAAACTTCTTGAAGCAATACTTGACTGCAATACCTTGTATTTGGTCCTTCGTCACAACATTTATGAAATTATACTAGAAGAAGTCTTCTCTGCATGTATGGATTCTTAGGCTGCTACAATAGTACTACTGTTCAAACAATTCAGAATATTTTGATCAGACGTTGTGTCTTATATTTCTATCCAGGAAACAATGATGAATATATGCTGACTGAACTTGATTCCAACACGCAGGAACATATTTTTCTTATGCCATTTGGCGGTTGAAAATCAAGCAGAACCCAGAGTTATATTCTCACAAGGGGTCCCTCGAACAAGAATCAAATTCATGAAACAAGGAGCTATATGCTGTGCAAGATCAATGTATCACCGGATTTATGGCATGAAGTCCTCCCTCGGTTGTAATAGTGGATTTCCTTCAACTTTTTGTGAACTGCCTGGACTGACTGACTCTGCGTTTTACGGAGAATATTCGTTCGCATCACGTCTTGGATTATCTGCCCCAATCCCGCCTAAAAAACATCTTCTCTTGACAAAATCCCTCTTCCTTATCCGGAGAAGCTTAAAGAACAGTTTGGTATCTTTCAAGAGAAATAATTGGCTTTTTTTTATTCCAACCACCCAGTATCCGTTGGAGAAAATCTAGACATGTATTTGGATACTTCATAACGATTTCTAATTATACAGAAAAAAAATCATTCACTCTGACCACATCAGAGAGAAAATATCTTTGAATTCGAGACAAAGAATTAGAGGACTTTCTTTGAAAATAAGATGTCACATTTTGGTCATCCAACCAACCGTGCCGTGTAGACCAAAATGCAGTGGATGAACTGCGTGTAGCCAACGATGCTACTGATAAAGTAGTATAGCAAGCCGTGAGCAAAGAAAAGCAAATTCAGTCAATCCAGCAAGTTATGCTTGAGCATTGGAAACTACTCCCAACTATCACCAATGCCAATCCACTCAATAATGAATACAAAATCATACAGATGTCTTCTCATAATTGCATTACAAATTAAATTGCATTGCAATTTTGCATTTTGAATGAAAACAAAGAGTGAAAGATGGATTAATTTCATTTAGAAGGGAAAAGAAATTGTTTCAGATGTTTTCTACATTCATCGTTGCAGATAGTTGATTTTTGAGTGAGGGGAGCTAACTCTTGAGTTGAAGATACCAAAAATGATGTATTACGTAATTTAATGATCGAATATAAATGCAGACAATCTGATAATTAGATACCTATTCACCCTTAGGCTTTACAATTAAAGGATACAAGCCATGGGGAGAAAATCCAGGTCACTGAGCACACCATAAATACTAATGGATTTGGAAAATGTTTAGGGTTTCATGTCAACTTTTGAACACTCTGAGGGGGCAAACATTTCACATTTTAGAAGTTGGAAAAATAATGTGATGACTCCAACAGGAAACAATTGCACAAGGTCCTATTATAACAAAGTACACATACAGAAGAAAAAGAACACCGAAAGAAATAACTTGAATTTAACAGATATCGGGGGAGATATAAATTGACAGATATAAGACAATAAGTGACTTAAGTGAAACACACATACGCACATTCGTGCACACATGGATCTACACCCATATGTATCTAGAGCTACAATATATGTAAGTATATGATTATATATACATATCTAATGCATATATATATATATACATATATATATATATATATATATATATATATATGTATATATATATGTATATATATATATATACATATACATATATATATATCTACATATATATATATATATATGTATATATATATACATATATATATATATATATATATATATATATATATATATATATACTTGCGCCCCTTCATCAATCAATCAATGCATTTATCTATTGAGTATACATGAATGCCAGAGGATAGTAATTAGCAATTTGTTCTATCAGATCATTACTATTTTTTCTCAAGTTTGATACTTTGATGTCGTGTTAGATTAAGTAAATACCTATATTTCGTGGTTTGTTGTTCAGTAATTGTCCAATTTGTCATAAACCTTTTTTACACCCGTGTAATGATTTTCATTCTCATTTGGTTCCCAATATCTTTATCAGACTGAATTACGTTTCGTAAATACTTACATATATGTGAATCTAAGTATCCATGAAGGAGAAAATTTGTTTATGTACTGCTTCGATACCATAGAAGTGCAAAAACGTAATAGAAATAGTGAATTGAAGAATTGAAAACAGATTAAAGGAAAAGGAACGGATAAACAATATTGATAATTCATTCATGTACTTGCTACTTACAAGCTGCAATCTATTAGAATATCCTGGGAAATCTCAAAAAACATTATCAAGTCATTGTAGACGAAGATTGACTGAGACAGGAATTAAGTAATAATATTTTTCTTTTTCTATGGATGTGCCGTGCTGCTCATCACTCTCATAAAGAATTATATTCTTTCCCTTTACAACCATTTCTGTTTTATATTTGAATTCACAGGAAAGACGGAGAAAATGAACAAATAAATAATTAATCTCATCCAACATAAGTAAAAGCAATCTCAAATGTTCAGAGATTCATATTAATGGAAATCTCACTAAAAAGATCTGAAATCAATATTTCTGAACCATAAATGGCCTTTTCATTATAAAATATTCCAGTTTGTTTTTTTTTACCATGTTTTGCAGGATTGTCAGTAAATTAGTATTGCAAGATTTGGTTTACAATGATTTGATTTTAAATGTAAGTGTTTGTTCGATTGATCAACGAACACCGACATTCTTAATCAAATTGTTTCCTCGTTACAATATAACTATAGATATAAATGAATAAATCGATATACGTATTTCAGTTATTATTCCTACTTTCTTTCATGACAACAACGTATGCATCTCTTGAAGAATAATACTAATCCCCTGTTACTTAACTCTTCTTGGTTTCTTTTCTGTTTAATAATACCGGTCAAACTCTTTTGTATTCTCAACTGCGCAATTCGAACTGAGGTAGCTGTAAGGTTATAGTCTTGCAAACTATTTGCATCGTGTCTGTTATTTCGTAATATAATGCACATATTCCACATCCTCTTATAACGACCTTACATGCTCATGTTTCATTCATGCTTTTGAAAGAGGAACGTTTTCTTTTTTAGGCATTTTATTAAGCTCTCGCCAAATGCGTGTTTTGGGGGAGTTTAAATCTTCTCAAAAGAAGTAACGAGACATCGAACAAACTATTTTGGCCGCAACTCGCATAGCTGATGTAATAAAATTATCCAAGACGCGTAGTGTGTAACGGAAATGCCTTAACGTTAATAAAAAATGTGAAAAAAAAAAGCTTGGACCGTGACTTGGAATATAGTTTAGAACCAATTCAGAGTATTGCAACGGAAAGCACGCTGGGTGAACAAAAAGTTTCAAGATGGAAATAATGAGATGAGCTGAGGAGAATGGTGGTTATGATATCAATATGTGTATATGATTATAACTTACATTTCATTATATTGAAACAATCTCCCTTTATTACACTATGAATGTATCAGTCGGCCTCTGACAATGGAAATTAGAATAAACGATCAAAGAAAATTGGGATGCAGCTGGAATAGATTCTGTGACCAAAAGGGTAGCTTTCTAAACGAATCCTTGCTCTTACCGTTGTCGGATCTTATCTCCATTCTTTTGATGACACATATATATGTATAACTGGTGACCCCAACAACAGAAGATTTACGCATAATCCCATTATCACAAAGTATATGTACAACAGATAAAACCAACCATAACTTTGAAAGAAATAACATAAATCTAACAGATATTAAGAAAATTACATAAATTGACAGATATTGGGGAAAAAATGACCATCACACACACACACACGCATACATTTATCAATGAAAAAAAGAAGTGGAATCATGCTCGAATGAAAATAGTAGTGATTTTTTTAAAATATCCATTTCAAAACAGAATGTGATAAATAGGAGATAATCATCTTGTTACAATCTCAACATTCTGGTACCAACATCTTGTAACATGGTCAACTAGAATAGTTCCGTACAAAACACAATAAGCACCACTATGAAGTTGTATTCAATGGAATCAAAGATCAAAATAAAGATCTGAATTCATTTATCTATTTGGAAAAACACTTTTTACTGGTTATAAATGGACTCAAGATTCCATCTCAACAGTGATTGATAGTGATACTCTCTACTTATTTTAGTGCTTACAATTTATTGTTGTCTATTACGTTATATCGATTTCTCAACCATGTTTTTGCACAATGTTAAGGGTGTTTTCAAAGTTGATTAAAAGTTATCTGAGCTCATTATTACTTTGGCAATCATGTCGTTCATAAGTTTTCGAAAAAAAATCAGATTCTAGTGAAATAACTCCCATGTAAAATCACAGGAATGGTGAACAATCGAGTTTAAACACTTGTCTCTTTATCATTCTATTTACCTCTGCGAAAGTTCAATTTTGTGTAGGAGAAGCTTTTGCAATCACAGTGGATGAATCGCTGAATCCGAAACAAAGAAATCGTAGCTAAATCGATGAGAGTTTTTAACATCCTATTTTAAAGACATCAGGAAGAGAAAACTCTTATGAGTCTGTTTCGATTCTGAAGGAAAAAGTTCTGAACTCATTGGAACGTCCAAAATAACCTTTAAAAAGATAGTGCTTTGCTATATACACACGCATATTTTCTTGGTTGTAGCCCAAAATGTGACACACGAGCAGTCATATGGACGAGCAGAGGCATTTGGTTTGTTGGTTGGATTGGCCATTCGTTGGGTTACTGTGAATCTATATCATAGATAAATCCGAAAGTGATAGAATAAAACAAATTAAAAAAAAAAAAATTGGGAAACAGTCCGATTAGAAGGCTGAAAAGAGGAAATAAGTGATTGGAGATAAGTGTTGTTTCAGAGAGTGAGGATAAAGGAAAAAAAAAAGGGGGGAAATGAAGAACTAAAGAAATAAAAGTTGAGCGGGAAAGTGAGCATGTGAGACAGAAGAAAAATGAATGAAAAATAGAGAAATGGAATAGAAAATTCAAATGGTTAAACGAGAGACAGAGATAAGATGATAAAGGAAGGAATGTATGAGGTTTGGGAAAAAAACAGAAAGAAAAAACAAAACAAAAAGGGAAATGAATAAAATTTGAGGAAATTTTTCTATGATCAGATGAAAAAGAAAAAGAGTAGGAAAAAAATGAAGAAAAGAAAGAGAGATGGCAATAAAAAAGAGCATAAAGAATACAGAAATAAACACACGTCAAGGTCAATTTTCATTAGAGTTAACGTGGACATTTACCAGACAATCTTCTACTACTGTATTTCCGGTGAATTTCGTATCCGACTTTTAGACCCTTTTTCTCCATCTTTACTGCCCTTCCATCCCCTCCTTGGAGTGTCATCTTTGATTGCTCACAGAACCTCCCGCAGATGAAAGATGTCAGATGTGATGAGGGGGAGGACGAAAATATCACAGGCGTCTGTCATTCATACGGTTTCACGCTGGGTCCATTAGTGTTGCTGTGTTGGCTCTGCATACGGGCCTTTTAGATCACTCCATTTGTTAAGTGTTCACTCTGTAAAGGTTGGCTTCTTTTCAAACCTGAATGGCTTTCCTTAACATCGAATACAATTCCTTAAAACCTAAAAGCTCTGTATCGCTGATAAAAGATCTTGGAGCCCAACGTACATTGGGATAGGATATTCGAGCTTTCACACCTGTGGAGATTGAAAAAGAATTAAAATATAAACATCAGCATTTTTATGAACTTAATAAGAAATGATCTTGTACAAAGTTTCTCACACGACAAAAACGCACAGCTATGGTTCAATTTTAACTTGAGGTTACCAGTTATATATATATATATATATATATATATATATATATATATATATATATATATATATATATATATATATATATATATATTTCAGTCCTATAAAAGATTAAGAGGAGCTGGAATATCTACTACGAATTCTTGATCTTTGTTAGATTAATATGCTATACTTCCGATGGTATTTCAATATTATGTTCCTGTGGAAGACTCATAATCACAATCATCAGCCTTTTATCGTCCATTGTTGTACATAATCAAGATTCACGGAGCCAATACTTTCTTAACCAGTCTCGTTCGTCTCGCCATCTTACATCCGTCGGCCACAGTTTTGCATGTGATCCCTGGGATCAACATTGTGAGTTGTGATATTCACTCGATGACCCTAACACAGCAAAACCCATCACACTGTTTTTTTTCTAACGATTTCTATAATATTTCTGACTCCTATTCATCCAATTTTATGTTGTGCTGACTTGTGATCTTTTCATGTGATGTTGAGCACAATTTTTTTTTACCTATGTTGCGTATTTTTTGATTTAGGGGTAAGTGTATGGGTTCTATTTCATCTTTCAGCTCCATAGATGACTATTAAGAATTGTATATCTTTCTTTAAAGAACAAATTGGTTCTCCTGGTTCTTAAAAGTGGAGCTTGCTCTACTGAACTCTTGCTATCCTAAGGTGATTCTTTTCTTGATTTCCTCTTTCCAGGTTTTCATGGAGATTTGTTGTTCTCAGTAGATGTAAAATTGAACTCTATTCAGCTCTGCGTTTTCGATTTTGATCAACTGTTTCAATCTATAGCAGATAAAGGATTACATTGGTGCCCCACTATCTTGACCTACAACTAAAATGAGCTCAATTTGCGATGCTACATCACTGAGGAAAGGATAGTAGTCCAGTTTTGTAGATCATTTCTATTCTGCAATGAAGCATGAACGAAGAAATCCATTGTTTCAGCGATGGAAGGATACCTCTCACATATTTATCGCCATCAATTGATTAAAGGAGGGATCATTCAACTCTACATTTCCTTTAAATTGTAACTAAAAATCAGAAGTTTCAACAAATAAAAATCCAATAGATTTTAGTCAAAAGATACAGCTATATAAGGTGTTATTCTAGTAGTATCTGTCAGTAATCGATGATATTGGAGAACATCAAAAATGGATTGATAGGAAAATTGTGTGTACGTATTGATATAGAATCAAGTTTCTGTTAATTGACAGTACAATAAGTAACTGTAAAATCTTGTCGATGCAGGGTTCAAATTACTGTCGAGCTGAAATAAACTTTCAATGAAAAGTCATATTATATGAATCGGTTGTGATCATATTAGTCCAACTAATTTATGCTGTTGTACGACGTTCGGTGTTGGCTAATATTGTCAATCAATGTAGATCAGGTCCATTTTTTATTCTTTTTGCCAAAGTGGCTAATCCGATAATCCATCGTTACGTCATTATTTTTGTCCTTCATTATACCATGTCAAATAAACACTATCGTCAATACCAATAATGCGTTGGATGGAAAATATCTCAAAACAAATTGTTAGTATAATGGGTTCATTATTTAGTGGCTTGTCCTGTTGAGGTTCGTGTCTCATTAGGCAGAGACTAGTACATGAATATGGGCATCATCCGCTTCTAAATTTTTACTTTACATTATTTTCCTTGTGTGAGAAACATTATATTGGTGAGGGCTTCTTGAAAGATGGAAATGGATGATGCAGTTGCCATCAATTCATATGCAAAGAATTGAGACCTAGGATGATATTCCAGATCAGAACACAGTGTTAATATTTTGTTAATGCCTACAAGAAATTCATGAATATATACGTTCTTAAAGGTGAATATCGAGGCAGCATGGGTTCTCTAATTTTGTTGTGTAAATTGCTTAGGGGGGTGGCAAATCTGATTCAAAATAAAAGGGTGAAGCTTTCTTAAGGCAACTAAACGCAAACTTCTATTTTCTTCCAGCAGCTTCTGCAACCGAGTTGATGCTCACCATAAGACAACATTAAAAAGGCCCAGAGAGGCATTCCGTCGTTTCGAAATCCCAAGATCTCCATATGTTCCACTAACACATGCATTATGAAGATGGTATATACCGTTGCATAGTGTACAAAGGCAGGAAGCCTAATCCCCGGCTCCCTATACAACTTCTTGTGATGAATGTACAAGTAAGCAACCAACAAAAAATTATTGTTTTCTCTCTTCGTAATACCAAGTACATCAGTTCTAAGAGATGGGGCATATTTTCATCAATAACTTAATGATGAAGATCGATCATTGTGCTCCAGTGGTAAAGTGCTCACCTTTGGTAAGGTAGGATCTGGTAACGTCACTGTTGAGCCGTACCAAAGACTCAAGAGAATGGATCTCAGTCTCTTTCAGTGCAAGGGCAATAACTGAGGAAACTCACCCCTGAGTTTGAACGGTTAGGGCCAAATCATGTTTTATAGATCAGCACCATAAGCTGAATAAAGCCTTAACCCTGCGGCAAACTCGATGAGGGCATAAGCAGAGAATGACATTTCATATATGAAGGCACACAAACATGAAATGAAATGTCTTGAGTAAGCATATTTTTTGACTGATAGTGTTGTTATTCCTAAGGGATTTTACTTTATTTTTATCCGAAGAAAATGAAGTACAAACGGCGAGGGGACTTTGAATCGATATGGTTTCTTCCCGTTTCTTGTCTCTCACGTCTGATTCATTAATGTACCGTAGATTGTTCTAGCAGACTTTCTTTTGTTTTCTTCTTAAACACTAAAAGCATGTGTAAGACGAGCCAGGAGGGAGAACAACGGAAAAAAAGGGCGGGCAGCTTTCATCTTGTCTAACAGGGATAGGTGACTTGGGTCTAAGAGTCGCCAAGATAAGAGTGACAGGTAATGATTAACCAACAGAAAGAGAGAGAGAGAGGGGGGGATAGAGATAGATAGATAGATAGAGGGATAGATAGATAGATAGATAGATAGAGAGGGGGAGATATAGATAGATAGATAGATAGAGGGATAGATAGATAGATAGATAGATAGATAGATAGATAGATAGATAGAGAGGGGGTGATATAGATAGATAGATAGATAGATAGATAGATAGAGAGGGGGTGATATAGATAGATAGATAGATAGATAGATAGATAGATAGATAGAGACAGAGAGCGAGAGAGAGAGAGAGAGAGAGAGAGAGAGAGAGAGAGAGGCTGTTTTTAAAAATATCTCAATCTGAACATTTATACACCTCTACCAGGCATTAGTAAGATCTGAAATTCATGCTAACCAAAGATGAAAGAAACATCCCCCCCTTCAAAAAGCAAACAGGTGTAAAGGAAGGGAGGAATATGAAGCAAAAGTGCAACATAATGTAATAAATAGGAGGGATCGATGCCATACAAATGAAAAAAGGGGATAATATGAAAGAAAGAAGATAAGATAAAAGAAGGAAAGAAGGAAGAAAAAATGAGAGTTACAAATCGATGCAGAGCAGTCATAATCAGCAATGAACCACCTCAAACCTTTCAACAGGACATTTCAACCCATCTTCCATTGTGCCATCTCTTTACATTGGTAATCTAATACACTCTTATCGAAATTCGCCCTGATTACACTCAAATGACACATCGAAGCCATAGAATGTGACAGGAAAATCATGTCTGATGTTAAATGGAAATGCACTCAAGTGAACTAAATGGATTTTCGAAGAACGGCAGACATTTACTGCTTCAGTGTTTCGATGGAACGCAGATTAAAATAGAGGTAAAAAGGGCGATAAATGATTGAAAATAGGCCGGAAGCTGTAAGTTTCCGGGTTGAAGACTCTTGGATTAGGTTTGACAAAGCTCGACACTTACATTTATCAAATAAAATGAGAAGAAAAGTGAAAGAAACAATATTTGGAATCCAAAGTGCTTAGCTGAAACTTTGGCACAATGATTTATCTCCTTGTCTTTTCTCGATCTCCTATTGGTTATCCATTCCTCTCTTTTGGTCTAACTATGAATCGAAACACGCACATACATGTATATATATGAGATTTTTATCACCTATTATTGATATATATATATATATATATATATATATATATATATATATATATATATATATATATATATATATATATATATATATATATATATATATATGCATGTGTGTGTTTGTGTGTGTTATTTTGAACATAGAATTGAAAAAATTGTCAAAATAGATTGAGTATTTTATTCCTAAGTTCTGTTGATTCTAAAGAATGCTTGATGGTCTTTTGTGAGTTTTAAGAGGCTATTGATGTGGGCGTTTGTGAATCGGTCTTATATTATGATATGCCGAGTGTTACAGGAATCAAATTATGTGCACTAAAGTGGGGTTTGATATAATTTTATTTCTAATCATGGGAACAACGGGAATGACATGTCGCTTGTCCTAATTGAATAAGTAGAGCATACATTTTAGTGTATACGAAAAATGTACTTGAATACAAAAATACTCGTATCCATACATTTAAACATGTATATATGAGCACATAAACATCAGTGTGAGTTTCTCATATATCCTAGCATTGTTATTTTTAGGAATCATCATCATCATCATCATCATCATCATCATCATCATCATCATCATCATCCCTTTTGTCACTTTCGTCCGACCCTCGAAATCAGTCCCCTTACAACGGCCACGGAGGACCAGATGTAGCTGGTGGCCGTCCTCTTTGATACATTGATTCCCCAGCGAAAAAAGTATATATATTCAAACTTGGTTATCTTGAATCTTACTTGATAGGATCTCGAAGCTCACTGATGAATCGTACAGGAAAATCTTGCTTCATACTTGCCCTTTATGGGGTCCTTCGATTTGTTGCAAAGTTGTATCAATGCTGCACAAAGGGTCCTGAAAATATCCAAAAAGCTGTATAGTTTTTACACTGACCATACATGTATAACAAAAGTTATTAAATTGTTCAGATATAAAGAATATTTATTCTCATAGAGTTTTGACTCAAATAAGCTCTTTATGCTGAGAATCTCTATTGTCATTCGCAGCTTTTTCCGGATTTACTGAGTTCCTCAGAGAGAGAAAGGAAAAACAGATCTACTTAGACCAATCAAATGGCCAGTGTATTTTGGCAGCATGTTGAGTTGAGGTGATCAATTAAAAGCATGGGTACGGGAAGGGTCGATCAAAGTTACTTAAAAGTCTTATTTCCGGAAACAAACACAGATATAAAATCAAGGATGAATTAGGCATTAAGTCACATTGCGAATGGAACACTTCATCACACCTAAAAACTTATCCAGGATGGGAATTTTGATTAGGCAAAATTGTTTTCCCTGAACAAAATATGGAGTAAATGTTCAAAGTTTCAGCCCTTTAACTCCATCGATGCGGCCTTGACGCCTCATAACCAAATAACCAAATAAGCAGACAGACAGACCAACTAAAAACAGGAGATACCTATGTTGAAAGTTTTGGTGAAAGTTTTAATTAACAGTCTTTAACAGCTGATTTTTGTTCGTAATTGAAATAGGCAGAACCATAAAGGGAACAAACAGAAACAAAGTTGTTTATTTTCCTCGAAAAATAAACTTCAAAGACAAAAAAAATAAAGCTTGGCAAATATTTACAAGAGAAAATCAGGAATTAGATATCATTCGAAAGAATTCGAGTGTTTAAGATCCATGAGTGAATTCAAAGATGGTAGCTAATATGATTGAAAAGATTGTTGTAAGACACCAATGTTTACTCACAAAGACTCAAATGGCAATGGGCAGGTCATGTTGCAAGAATGGACATGACCTGCCCATAACATGGATCCCCAGAGATCATATAAGAAACCAAGGCCGACGGAACACAAAATGGAGAGATGAGCTAAACAGATTCAGGGAATATCAGCTCGGTGACGCCCTCGATAGAGAATTGTAGCGAATCTTGGAGAAGGTCTATGTCCAACGACGGACTTTAATAGACTGATGATGATTATGATCATGTTCACTCGAAGGATAACTAAGCACGGGAAGCTATAAAGAGCTACTTACTGCTCCACGAACCATAGGCCCTGTAATCGTACTAGCATTGTTCTGTGTGGTTACTCTATTATCGATGGTATGTTTGGAATAATCCATAGCATCAATATAGTAATAATCGTTTATGGTGATACTGTACTTACAATTGTCTGTAAGACTACTGATATTAAGAGGGTATTGGAGGATAAATTAATGACACAGGTATATGAGACAGCCATGTACTAACAATGGCCAGAGAGAATACTGAACTAGTTAAAGTATTACACGATTTACAAATGATGCATCTATAAACATTATGATAAAAAATGACAAAAACCTGACACATTTTGGCAATGCTAAAGATTCATTCAATAATGATTGTATCCCAGTTCATTAAGCGAAGGAAGAATTAAACCCTGGATACAAAATAGATAATTCACAGTGTTACTTGAAATACGGTCACGAAGAATTGTATAGAAACGTCCAAACTCTAGAGGAAGAAAAATCTCAACGGTATGACTGCATTTTTTGGCAGATGGAGATTTCATTCAAGTCGAGTGTGCATACATCTTTTTTGAAACGTGAGAGTATTGAAAATATTAAACGTTTTGAAAAAAATATTCCTGGTGATTTGAACACGTGTTAAGAACATGCTTAACACAAATTATGCACATCAAGTGAGTTGTGCACTAACATAAATATAAACTTTTACAACAACAAAGGACACGAGGTGTCGTGGGGCAACCCTTCACCGAGTCTAATTAAGTATTTTGCTCGCTCCTCTCCTGAAATGATATTTTTTGTGACTGACCATGAGTATGTACGTTTCCACTTACTGTGAATTAATTATTTCACGACATATTATTGTTATACATATGATGTATAATCTCATCACCACAACCTGAGGGAAATCAAGTTCTTCAAATATCTATCGAAATCTTCTCCCTAATTATCCTTAGAATATGTAGATAAAAATTTTAGGTGGCATATTCCGCAAAACCCTAGGAAATGAAAAACACATTGTAAGACATTTTGATTTCTTCGTTACCCATCATTCATTTACAAAATTGAATGCATTTTCCAACTTTGAGATGTCCATCTAGATAACCGGCCTTGTAAAGGTCTCATTTTGCATTCAATCAATCACGATACTTTATTTTAGACAACCTCTTCATATGGACACAAGTAAAGAGAAAAATAGAGCAGATTGTACGTAGAATTTCCTCTGTGCACAAAAAGGAATATAATTGAACTTTTACACACACGCATATATATAAATATACATATATATGAATATGCATATATATATATATATATATATATATATATATATATATATATATATATATATATATATATAAATATATATAGATAGATAGATAGATAGATAGATATATATAAATATATATATATATATAGATATATATGCAATGCTCTTCTAAAGGAATAGAGGACTCTGGTGAATGAGGAGTTCCGGCGTAAAATGAATATATCGCTTAAATTAAGCCTTAATGACCACCCAGTTCCGTATTCCAGAGGTAGGATATCGGCCTCCAAGTCTGATAAGAGGGTTTCAATTCTGCCTCGCGGTACTGGATGGGATAAAGACTATAGCCACACTGAAGAGATGTAATAAATCAAAACAGCTGTCTGTAGATGACATATATATATATATATATATATATATATATATATATATATATATATATATATATATATATATATATATATATATATATATATATATATATATATATATATATGTACATATATATATATATATGCACTGCTACCTTAACGGCAAAAACATAAACCAGCTTGTGTAGTGACGTCCTCATTTTATCATATATCAATATATCTGCATACAAGTTTGTAAATACATGTATACAAGTGTGTATATATATGTGTAAAAATATTATCATGTATTTATTCAGCCATATATGTATACATCAGGCTGAAGTATGTCTTAAATAAATACGTTTCTGGAAATGTATAGATGTTTTCACTCAAATGGACTTCATTAATGCCTCTTCGACAAATACTCGTGTATTTAGATTATTCACTATTGATTGTATGGAAATGAAAATATTTCCACTCATATATATCTGTGATTTATATATGCATATAAATGCATTTTACATAACACACACGCACACACACGTACACACACACATGTATATATGTGTGTTTGTGTGTGTGTGTGTATAAATGAATTTATCTTGATATATTTCATACATATGTAAGTATTCTTGCATATACATATATATATGTGTGTGTTTGTGTGTTTATAAATATACATACATACACCCCCCATATATATATATATATATATATATATATATATATATATATATATATATATATATATATATATTCTGATTTTCAACTTTGATTCTCCGCTATGATTTTAACTTGTTTGTTCGTTTTAAAAAGTAAATGAGTTTGGTGTTTACAAGTGCATGATGGCAAAAATGTCCTTTTCTCCAGTTTCAATGTTTTTTTCCTATTTTGTTCGAACAAACTTTCTTGTTTATTTCCAATGATAATTTAAAACTTGTATACACGAACTTTTTTTTGTCTTTTTTTCAAAAAAATTGCATGACCCTGCTTGTTTTTATGGCTTCTCACCATTCGCACTGTTTATTTTACACTTTCTCTTTTCACATTTTACATCACAGTATTTTGTTTCATCTTGTGTTTTATATTGAAACGTATCTAACTGGCATCAAATAAAGATGGAAAATTCGTTTTTTAAGTACTTTTCTATTTTTCTTCGTGCCTATTTCCATATATTTACCATTGTAGAAACACTCGGCTTAAATTGAGGGTCAGAACAATTGAATAAATAGTAAAACGAAAATAGAAATAGAACCAGTGAAAAAAAAAAGACGTCAGTCAAGAATCACCCCGACAATAATTATTTTCATTTTCGTCTCATTTAGTTCAACAAGGTCCAAAGATAAATACACTTTTTTAGATACAGAATGCAAAAAAAGCTGGGTAGGGATAAACAAAATTACACACATAAACATAAAAACACAAAACCACACGCACATTAACATTTTATGATACACTCATACGGCAAAACACGTATAATTGTTAGAGGAAAAGTATATGTATATATATATATATATATATATATATATATATATATATATATATATATATATATATATATACATATATATATATATATATATATATATATATATATATATATATATATATATGTGTGTGTGTGTGTGTTCGCAAATTTATGTGTATGTGTACGCATTTATGGGGTACATAGATCCGTATTAATCTCTACATTTGTATACATATTTATGTATATGCATGTGTATGCGTGTGTTTGAATGAGGATTAGAGTTTTGGGTCTTCAGATGTAATATTGCTCATACTGGCTGTCATGACTTTTACACATTGTCTGATACGAATATCAGTTGTTTTCGATATATATATTTATATATATATATGTATATATATATATGTATATATATATATATATATATGTATGTACATACAAACATGTATATATATATGTATATACATACAAACATGTATATATACATACACATATATATCACTCTCTACAGTGCACATTATCTATATATATATATATATATATATATATATATATATATATATATATATACATAGAGACACCCACACACGTATATATATATGTATATAGATATGTATATATATGTATATACATACAAACATGTATATATATATATGTATATATATATATATAAATATATATATATACATACATATACACATATATATGTCTATGTAAATACATACAAACATGTATATATATATATATATATATATATATATATATATATATATATATATATATATATATATATATATATATAAGAGCAATAATAAACATACAAACAGCGTATGTATATTTTATATACTTATTATTGTATCAAGTGAATCTTTGTTCAAAGAAACTGATCGATATCACCCACAAACGCATATCATCATACAACCATGAGTAAAAAATACACATACTTTTTATTGTTAGAGTAATATATATCTTTATATATATATATGCCTTTTTGTTTAAGAAAATGGTCGATACCCATCTACTTTATATATATATATATATATATATATATATATATATATATATATATATATATATATATATATATATATATATATATATATAACACACACTCTTTCTCTCACACCCACATACACATGCATATTTGTGTGTGTATATTATTCTGCTCATGTAAAAGCAGTTATAAAAAACTTGCAATATATATTTACATGGCTTAAAACTACTATTATACTCCCTTAAAAGATTTGGAGTATCAGCAAAGTGTTTCTGTTTCTATTTTCCAGAATTTGAAATACAATTTCTCAAGAATCCATTATATTTTCTTGTGTATAATATCTATCAGGACACAAGGTTTCATTCATGCAGGTTGTGTAGTACCAGCAGAGGATACCATTCCACATATTCCTTGAAATTCTCTTGAGCTTTTACTCCATTATGTGTACCTGAGGCAAGGAATCTTCATGATATCCTCGGAAGAATATAGAATAAAACGAAGAATCACACTACGCTGGCTAACATTCAACAGATCAGGCTCAACACTCAAAAGCAAGCAATTCCTATTAGTTTTGAAATGAAAGCTCTTCTACTCATGGGTCACGTACACTGTTGATCAAAAGGCCCGACAAAAGTTTTTTTTTTCCAGCGATAGACGATATAAAGATGATAATGAAAACTACATACATCCATAAAAGCTTCTGCAGTAGAGTTTAGATAAACTTAGGTTAACTTTTTAAAGACCATATTGTCAGAAAATTGCCCTTCAAACGTTTTTTGAAACAGTAATTTTTCTCACATCGGAATGCATTCCTCAGAACTTTTCAATCATCAATACCGTTTTGTTTGATTATTTATTGATATTGATTTGCGTGTGATAAGTGCTATTTCTCTGCAATCATCAGATCCCATGTAGGTCCTTGTTGCAAATGATTATAGCTAAAATATTCAAGTTATTTTCTCATTTTTTACACTGACTTTTTGCTACGAAAATAACAATATTCAACAGACTGCCGGATTCTATACATCGAACGTTTATCAGAATCACATTACCGGTGGTAAATATATATGCCATAATTGACAATACAAATTCAAATAAAAATACAAACATAACTGTATAACATGCATTAAGATCATAAAATTAAAATTGAAAAAATGATTAAATTAAATGATATAAAATTAGACCTCTAGCAATTTTATTTTCAGCAGCAAAAAATGGAAGTTTCACATGATCAAAACACACGCACACACAAAAACACACACGCACACACACACACACACACACACACTCATATATATATATATATATATATATATAATAAAATGAATGGGAGCTTGATTGTAAACAGCGTGGACAAATTTACCATTAGTTGGAACATTTTTCTGGCTGAATATGTTCATAGGGAATCATGTCGAAGAATTTTCTCTGTGTATCCTTGAAGATAAAATGGATCGATTTACATGTATTCTGAGATTAAAACTGACGAAATGGATTTAATATTCTCATGGGTCAACATTCAATAAAAATGACACGAACATCGATTTACGTCAGTCTTTATACCTCCTGATCGCTTCTTGGGTATCCTACGAAGGTAAGACTTGATCGGAAAATCAAGTGATATGTAGTATGAAATATAAGTATATATATATATATATATATCATTTGATCAACATTGCTAGGTTGCCATGTTAATATAATAGTTTTCCCTAGAAACGGTTACATGTTGAACAATGGATGATCCCAACAAAAAGAAAAAAATGATTTATGGTAACAACATTATGATTACACCTTATAACAAAGTAGATGTAGAACAGGGACAAAACACCGATGAAAATTTCATAAATTACTTTGACAAGTATTGGGAAATAAGTGACTGAGTAACACACACACACATCACACAAACAAAAAAAAAACGTTTGAAAAAGAGTTTTTGATATGTTGTATTTAAAGCTGTAAAGCTTTCCAAACCGCACACACAGACCCACACAGACACAAACACGGACATATATATATATATATATATATAGATAGATAGATAGATAGATATATAGATATAGATATATAGATATAGATATATAGATATATATGCATCTTTAAAAAATCACACGGATTATAAAAGTAAGATCTTTACATTCAAGAAAAACAAAATTTTGTGTTAAAAACTGATTTCAACTTCGGTATATCCTAGATGTTCGAAAGAAATCAGTCAATTCTGAAGACGTAAAACTTATGATTAATTTTAAGCCAAAGGGCTTTGATGGCCATCCACCAACTTTTGACTCACTCTCTCAGGGTTTAAAATAATTGATGAAACAGACAGCAGAAAGTTCAGTGAGTATGTGTTCGCACTCACCTCAACGAATGTTAAATTAAAATGCCCGTAGGCCAAATACCTAATCTCTAGATGATTTCAATAAATATGGCCGACTTCAATTCATAAACATCAAAATTTTCCTGTCCCATTAGTAAGTCTCATTTGTTCGTCTTCGGTTGTATTGATTATCGTGATAATTTACGTTGCAAACTCATGCTGGCCTCCCATTTGTCATTTTGCGCGAAAAGAAAACGACTACAGGGGACAAGTGCCACCATTCCGTTGTGAGAAACACATAAACTAGAACAGTGCTAGCTCCCGGGACGTTTTTTTTCTTAGTGGCATGACTGTCATATGAATGTAGTTTTCTGTCATACAAAACTACAGCTGTAAGGTATTTCATTGTGGATAATTTAGATATTTTATATCTAACTTTAGATGATCTCCAAGAGAGCTAACGGTGGCAATTATTAAAAAAAAATATGAAGAAAATTTTTTTTTTCAATTAAATACCAATAACAGATCTCCCGAGAACCCTTGGTGCAGAAAACTTCAGATGCTTCACTACATTATTTAGTGCACTGACCAATATATCTGATGAATATCCACCTAGTGCAATGATCAGAAGTTGAGTAATTGCAATGCATTCTCACACTAAGAGGCGGAAACACACAGATGTGTATCTAATCGTAGTTAGCAAGACAACAATGACTTAAAGTGAAGTTGTGGAAATTTGCGTTTTTTCTCAAGAATCTCATAGAAATTGTTCAGACATTTTGTGTTATGGCAGTCAGGTGTAAGAGGTAACAGTTTTTGGTGATAGGTAGAGATACAGAATTCACATAGTACTCGAGTTGATAAGCGATGTAAGTGCAAATGTTTCCAGCAAAAAAAGAAAGATTCCGACTGTATTCAACATGTACTTTTTGAGAATGAGAGCTGGAACTTTTTGAGCATACTTATATTCTGATCGTTTCTTCCCAATATTTTTCTATATCATCCCTTGAGATAACAGCGGACAATATTTCCTGGGCTAGTAGCCGATGGCAAAATCCTGATCGATATTCCGATATCGATCTTGCCCAAATTAAATTATAGGATGTCAGCCCAAGACTTGTTTATTGTTCGTCTACAATACATCTCTATCTTCATTTATTTTTCATTTCTTGAGATACAAATCTAAGGAAAAACGAGAGAGGAACGATAGATTCCAATGCCAAATCCGTTCATTTTTTTGAATTTCATGTTTTGCTTTTTTAAAAATTCTGACATTCTCTTCTTAATTTCCTTTTTCCTTTTACATTCTTTTCCTCCCCTCTTTTCTGTATCTCTACATGAATACCAACGATACTTTATAAACTTTCCCTTGTCATTCCCTCTATTTGAACCATCCAGGTTTTCACTGGTTAGCTTGGTTGGAATCTGTATTTTCTTACATCCTTACCTTCCATCCCTTTTTCTTCTCTTTTCTCTCCTTCAAAGCTTTTCCACTTTCATTCATTATTTTTTTCTTTCATTCATCCCACTTTTCATTCTATATATCCTTTCTTCAACATTCCTCAGCTAATATTGATTCCCGCCATTCTTTAGCCTTCGTTTAACAATATTTATCCTTTCTGTCTCCTCCCTTCCGCCATATTCACTTCGTTCTTACCATTTTCTTCCTTCTTTTCTATCTTTGTTATTCATCCCTTCCTCATTCTCGAATTTCTTTCTCAGAGTTGATCCTTGCATCGTCAGTTCTTTTGAGTGGTTGGCATAGCTAAGATAATCGCTCAACTGATAGGCCGTTAAAAATTTAGTGAAAGCAAGGATAACTGCTGACTGTAAAATTTTCAGCGTGTGAAAGCTTGGTCATTGTCTGCTCCAAAACCTTTGAAATCAGTTGTACACTGATGAAATTCTGATATGCTGTAGCTCAAACCAAAATTTAAAGAAACTGTAGATTTAATTTGAACTAAAGTTTTATTCCATTTGTTCATTTGATTGTAAAACTACCCCTTGAAGATCGTCTGATATTTGAATGTTTTGATTTTTTTGTAAGCCTTTTTTGTCAGTTAATACATCATCATTTCAGCCGTTCAGGTTTATCTCAGGGTTTTACATCCTCAAAAAGAACCAAATGGATTCATGTGATGAAAGTAAGCAGTTAATCTTTGCTTCTGCTGAATTTTCCAGAGTTTATCAGTTTAGCATTTTCCTTAGCTGTGTCCACCATTTGTTCTGGTCAAGTTTCTCTCGTCTCGATGTTTAAATCATTTATAACATATTCAGTCTTCTGTTAGAAAACATCAGCGAAAAATGTCACAAAACTTTGAAGATAAGTTTATTCTGTTTTAAGGTTGCAAACCAGCCAGCCAGCCAGCAGCCCACTATCAGACGATCAATCTATCACACAAGCAGGAACTGAAAGGCTGAAAGTTTGGAGATTTACTCCTTCTGTTTTGAACAATGAGTTTTTGTTTGACTTAAGGATGTCCTTAAATAGGTCCATCTTTGTGTTAGGGGTTGAGGCAATTTACAATTTTCAATATACAATGGGAAATTATGCTGATTTATTACAAAATTTGCACTTTTAGCGATCAACGTGGATAGCAAGAGTAGTAATTTGATCAACTCATTTCCAAATTTTAATTTATCACCCTAACACAGTATGCTGCCAAAAGGATTTGGTAACTTGCCGCTGTTCTCTGATCATCTCGACCAGTTCATTTTCTTTTCATCCCTGTCTTCATCTCTCCTCATTTCTAGTTATCAACTTCTCATCTCTTCCTTTTTCCTACTTTCTTTTAATCTCCTTTCTGTCTCCCAAGTGCATTGTCTCTCTAAGGGGGTTGGGGGTAAGAGTATACCTAGGGGGCCTAATAAGCTGAACGGAAATTCTTTTCGAAGAAAGCAGCTGCCAATAATCATAAATGGTGTGAAGTCTAACTATTTTTGTGTAGTATACGTCTGCGCTAAAGACGCCAACAATTTTTTTCTATTGACTCCATAAAGTTCCGCTGAGGCATGCAAAATTACGAAGAGTTTTTTCAAACTTTGGTGGAAGATAGTCAGCTTTTCGAGGATTCAAGTCCTTGTGTAGAGAGCAATTGGGATTCTTCTTCCAGTTCTGACTGGTGCAAAGCTGGATATTCAGCTTTAACATGAAGACTTAGTAGTGTAAAAGATTTAATCTGATTCGGGATTTACATTGGCGCAGTTGGTTACATTTTGAATAAAAACCATCGTAAAGAAAACAAGCAAGTAAATAACATTATACTTTCTTTTGTTTTCAAGAGAATCTTGTCAGATTTGAGTTTATTAAGATAAATGTTGAATTAGAATTTGCTTTCTGTGCGTTTCAAGCATCTGGCACTGAGGTTTTCTCTTAAGTCGAGGCGAAAGCACCGCCGAAACATCTGAGAAGCAGAGTACTTGTCAACCCCTTTCTCACTACCTCCATTCATTATGTTTTTTTTATCACTTCCCTAACTTTATCGAACTTTTATCTCAGGATTTAACATCCTCTTGCTTCTCTATCTTGTATTTTTTCTATTTTTCAACCCTAAATTCTTATATCAGAACAGATTTTCACTACACTTTCCCCTTTCCAACGTTTTCTCTCAACCATTTGAGACAATGTGCTGAGGGTTAGTTGTGGAAATACAAATCTCTATCGTTAAGAACATGATTGAACATCGAGTATTCTATGGATACGCATACGCGTAAGATACATGCGTACCTGTACAATGCAGCCTGTACGCGTGTCACATACATAGACGGCTCGTCAGCCAGCGAGAGCAATTCACTTAAAAACGGAAGAAAGACATAGTGACTATGAGAAAGACGATAACTGAGGAGGAAGTTAAGAGAAAATGATAAAGACAGATTAAAGATGGACATAGAGGAAATAAAAGGGGGGGAGTGGATTCGATATGGAAATGAATGAAAGGATTGGAAGAAAAGAGGGAGAAGAAGTGGGGAGGTTGGAGAGAGGAGTAAGAAGAGAGAAGGGAGAATATTCAATGATCTAAAGAGTGGGAATGTTAATATGATCCAAAAACTTGAAAAGTATTTAACAAGAATTCATAGTTTAATTTATTCGTGGCAGGAGTATCGCAACAATTGATTGAGCTGTTTGATCTTTCCCGTTATGTACTGGTCTGATTCAAAGTTATGATATAAAGCAACTGAAAGCAAGGATAAAGATAAAAAAAAGTGATCAGGATAATGATGAAAATAGTTTAAAATGAATTACACGCAAGAAATATTAATGCAGTAGTGTAGAATAGCCCTTTATCGTAACATCTACTCACACGTACCAAGACTTTGAAAATAAGAATGTTAAATAGTGTCACTATATAAATATACTTTTATGTTGTTTAGTCATATTTAATGATTCAAAATTGAATTAACACTTTGTGCAGGTACACATCTTACTTACTGGTCATTTTTTGCTTTCGAAGTGTCCAACTATATTATTGTTTGAAAAAAATAGTCCTCAGTTGGATTCGAACTCTGCTGTAGAATTGACACCCTAACGAATAGCGTAACGGAGACGTATGCTTTAAAAGTAATGTTATTATTCGATTCAAATTGCTTTTCCTGACTTTCTAAATTATTTTCATTACCAGCAATAAAACCATCGTTATATGATACAAATTGGAAAATCTAGATGATTAAAAAAAAAACAACATTTGGAGGGTCAATTGTCGTGTATAAGGAAAATTTGGTGTGATTCTCTTGAAAGGTTTACGCGAGTATTGTGTCATATCAAATTTGATGTAAAAATATGCCTGTATGATTTTTTAAAGTAATCTTCGTAAATTGGTGTAATTAAAAAGGGTGTCTACAAGATGATTTAAGTTTCATTAAAATTGATTGAGTTTAATGAAAGTTATTACAAAATTATAATTGTAGATTTGTGTAATAAGTCAACTTACTCATATCAAATAGAGAGCGCTGAACACACGTGTCCTATAAATAAATGAGTAATAAATCAGTAGGTAAACAGTCATTCATTTGCGTTTACTACGGAATGTATTGCAAGATCATTTCACGTGAACATCTTCCAAAATCCAAGTTCAGCTTGATTGGTGTATATAAACTCCACCAGTATCCGCTGACTTTTTTTTGGAAACATGTTCTCTATTAGCTGGTTTCAAACCTCCTACAGCACTGGAGGGTTAAGCTCTCATGGTTCTGCAATTCTCTAAATAGCCCCATTATATACATATAATACCAATTATGAAAGTCCTATCATGTTTTGGGCAACCTCGTGTAAATTCCTCCCTTCCTACATCAATTATATCGTTTGTAATAGCCAAAACTCACCAGGGACCAAAAGCTAGACTCTTGATTGGCTGACAGTACTGGGTGACGCAATGTTTTTCCTTCCATGATACAAAAAAATAAGTAGGCTTAGTCATTGAGAGTACGCTGGTCGCGTCACATTGCCAACTGATTAAACCTATAAAAGTGCTGTAAAATTCCAAGGATTTCTCGAGATATTTGAATGACTTGATATTTCCAGGACAGATCTTTGTACTTTTCATAATGATGAAAACATGTTTTTATCCGACTCTATTTCGGATCTTTGGTACCTTCGTAACATTTCACAATGAATCTGGCATTCGACACGAGGCCTCTATCTCCAGCCCTATTTTACTTTCCCCGTTAATAATTCCATAATAACGCATAACAGCTGTCGATAATGGGAATCACTGCCGGCGGCGGTACATTAATCACTATTCTTACCACTTGTGGCACTGTTGGTGTTACTAAATACAGAATTGCTTCCAATTCCAAGATGAAGGAAACGACTGTTTCTGACAGTAATTCTGCTGAAAGCCTCGTTCTGAAATGGCCTCTACTCGCCTAAAGCAACATGCTATAGTTAGTCTCCATCTTCTGTTGAAGACACCAGACATTTAGATAATCTGTGTGCAGAGAGTTCTGAATACGTGGGTTTTATTTCCCTTTAGCCTAACCCAACACTCTGTTTCAAAATAAATGCACACAGCATATATATTTCTCATGTACTTAATGTATTTTCTAGCATTGAAGTTGCAATCATTCCGCTGAATACCCTGGCTACGTTTTGGGGGAAAAAATAAAAAAAGACGAAGAGTATATTTTTGCGATTATCCTTCTTATGTAAGCCAGCATGTCTTTTGATGGCACATTTTAGCCCGCTTATCACTAGCGTGGTAATCTATTTTATGTTTCTGTTGGGGCGGGATTGATGTGCTTTCATCTTTTAGTACTGCACTAATTCTGTTAGACTAGTTCATTAGCAGGCTGACATTCTTCCAAGCATAAAAAAAGGACACTATTTGTATTCGTAAGGTTATTTCGGTGAAATGTTCTCGAATCGCTTTATAGCAATGATTAACAGAGAATTTGATCCTCACTTGACATATTACTCCCTTGGTATTTAATCTAGTTTTTTTGTAATAACTTGGTGAAATAGTCCTATATTATGCAACCTCCCTGAAACAAAAATGTGCCTGTCATCTTGAATTCAACGTAGGGAATCAAAATTTGTTTCAGCCATTAAAAACAATCTACAGAATTTGATCTACTTTGTGCAAAACTCATTTATGCGTGCACACATGGTTTAGAGGGAACTATGCTTACACTTCATTTTTACCATTATTTAATAACAATGATCTTCTTTGTCCCAGAAACATAGCTGAACATAGTATACTCTATAGCAGGCACCATCACCCAATAAAATTATCTTGCAAAATCTAAATTTCGTTCTTTAAAGGATGGCATTATGTCAATTCGCTATTCCAATTGATAAGAAATCAGTACATTTAGATACGAGTAAATTGTTTCCTTTATTGATCGATCCTTCTATTTTCTTCCAGAATTTTCTTCCCTTTCATCTTATCTCCTACCAAAATATATATGCTTCATCCTCAAAGTAGAAAGGAAGGATTATAAAATCGTAATAAGTAATCATGTCTATATGATGACTTCACGCGGATCGTTAATATTATACATGGCAGCAATAGGAATGAAAACGATTGAGATGGAGCCGATGACGAAGAAAATGGGAGGAAAGTGTTTGATTCCGTAACGTTACTATTCCCCTCAGCCACGCTGGTTTGGTCGTCCAATTTTCAAATTTAGTGCACTAATCAGCCATAACTGCATTATATTAGATCTTTTCCTGATATCTGTCTATCCATGGCGCTAGTTGATGGTTTGAATCACAAGAAAGGTCGCCCATAAACGTCATTTTCAACATGCCGAGATCCTAAGCTTTGTGAAGAGCGCCATTTTCTGCAATTTTACCGAAACTACATATCTGTCACTAACAAGTTTCCTATCTCAAGAGAAAAGCTGTTGAAAAATGGACGAGGAATAACTCAACCAGCGCATGCCCACCGCTGATATCAAATGATACATCCTTTATTCGTCGTATTCTTGTTTTATTTTCAGACACATTCTCGTCAAATTCTTTTGTGAACTGACACAAATAAAAAAAAAGGAAGTAGAAAAAAATACAACTTACCAGATGAAATCAGATCACCCCTTTCTTAACCTTCGGCCCATCCCCGAACAAATTGTCATTTAATTCTTTTGAGAAACTTTGAAGATATTCTTTAGACCTACTGACAGAGGGAAAACGCGTGATTACATGTCTTACAAATAGCATCAGTGTAGAAAGAAAGTGAAAGGAGATATATATTGTTCATGATCCTTCAATATACGACTGTCTTTTAGATCATTTTTTTGTTCCACAGCGTAGAGATATTTCTTGTTTTCAGTAATCTCTTGATAGAATTTTATTGCTTTGATGAATACCCAAAAGATTTTGTAGTTAAAATTGAAAGAGAAGATATCGTTGGTGCAACGAATGAATTTTTGAGATTTGTAGTCGGGCACGAATCCATTGATTGGAATTCCCGCCAATGACGATGACAACAGTCAATTAGTCAGACCATTTTCCATTTTATTTTGTTAAAATCTCTTTCCTTGGAATAGAGGTTAGCAAGTTCAAGTTACCCTTGCAGTTTAATATTGGAATGAGACAGATCCTCCCTGGGTGCTCCACCCTAGTGGGCTTGTGTAATATTAAATTATTCATTGAATTTAGATACCGTAAATCTCGACTTGGTGTGGAGGTAGCAATCTAGTCTCACAAACAATTGCTACTGGATTGACTTCAATTTCTACCTTCGTGGTTTTGTGCTGTTTAAACTATTTCATGAGTTTTAACACGATACCTTTGCATTATGGCTAGCGAGCTAAACTTGAAAACAATTGCTACCATGGCGAGTCTGGACTTCGCTCTGTGTTCCCCTCTCCCGGTCAAATAGGTGTCTTGATATGTCAGCATTGTCTACTATTTCATTTCTCCTGTGAAAGCCTTTACGAGTCATCTTAGAGGAAACCATCTCATCATGTCAAATCTTTTTGTTCTATAAACAATTCAAACGAGCAAGTCAAAGACAACAACTGGTATATTTTTGTCTGATTTTAGTCATGATAATTCCTTGTCAACTCATTGGACCACTCAAACCTGTAACACAGATTGGAATTTTTCCATTTAGACTGGAAGTTTTGTGTCTGTTTTTAAAACAATCTCATGTTTGCAATGCATCTTTGTAAATGATCACAATAATCCCACACTCTTCACGTCCACATGCAATAGGGAAGACTAAGTCGATTTCACAATTTGTACTGCTCTGCTGCCAGGGAATATTGAATAACCAGAAAGGTTTCCTTTTTTCGTATATAGCATTACTAGCGTTAGTTTTACCTAACTCAATCCCAAATATTGCTTTCTATCGATTTTGTCATCCATTTAATTAAGGATACTTGGTTAAACTTGTATTTTATAACCCATTTTTCTTGGACAATCCAATCTGTTCTTTCCATCTTTGATGTTAACACAACGAATTCTGGTCAATATTGTCGTAATTTTGTTTCTTGATTTTAGCATCGATGATAGAAAAGTACAGGCAATGTTAACAGCCTATAATGCCCCTTCATTTTAACAAAAGTAATAATCAGTTTAGAACTACTGTGTTGTCACTACTGTGTTCAATTTAGAACTACTGTGTTGAAACGGATATTCCAACAAAATGGACTGGAGAATGTATTGTATGTACGCATGCATGTGTGTGATTTTTGAAATGTCGTTTGAACAAACAAACTCGTTTTTATTTAAAATGATTTTTTGAAAATTTTGCCGGCATTTTTTTAGGGTGCAATGCTACAATAATACAAAATAATGATAGAATCCATGAAAAAAATGCATTTCCATTCTCCTATGGGAAAGTTTAGGGTCCTAGTTAGCATCATGTAAAAGTTGTTTGTACAAACTTCATCCTTAAACCTCCATAAATCTTCTTTTCAAAACTGATAACACTCTGTAGAAACTAGGGTTTTATCGATCAAAATCAGAAATAAATTGCTTATGAATATTATTCACAGCTAACCAAAGGGTGAAATGAGTCTTCAAGGATCATCCCTTCACCGATTCATCAAATTGATCACCAAAACACATCATATACAATTGGTGATGATACATAATACCCCTCATTTCAAATTCTATAACCAAGATAAATCTCAATTAACGTCTCCATTCGATTGCTATCAGCCTTTTTAGGACTACCTGACCGTGAAACATCATTCGACTAAAAAGACAAGAAATTTTCAAGTACCATTTGCCACATTTGATCACTCTCTGTATCTTCTCTATGATTTTTACAAATATTCTTTTGCGTCCGGACAGGGTTGCCTGATGTGTCCAACTTCGGACACTGGTCCATCTTTAGCCTGATTAAAATTATATGAAATCGGACATCCAAACTTGTATTATTTGTTCTTTCCATGTCGTATATTTTTTCTCTTTTTACCGATTTGATACTGAACCATTTGTTCCTTTAGTGCCGAGGCAAAAATCGTTAGGACTTAGCTTTTTCATTCATTCAACTTATTCACCGAATATTGGCCTCCCAATTCATCATTTATTCAGGTATTTGTAGAACTGTTTTGAGACCAAACTTTTAAATCTTTGCAACTAGACCTGTTCTATGATGCAGAAGATGGATAAAAGATACTGGGAGATAGGATTATGAAGTTAACAGACGGATGGCTAACAGCAGTGGAACAAATGTGTACGTACGTTGTTCATGAATTCAATGTTAGAAATAGATTGAATTAGCTTATTATTTTATATCAAAGTATAACTAACAACCTTTCACGTTCTCTCATATCAATAGTATTGCATAGCAAATGTCACAGACTCTGTACTATCAATTTCAAACAATTTCAGTGTTTTAATTTTGAAGTTTACATTATCATCTAATTTATTCTCTTTGACTGGAGATATGTAGGTACGTATAATACATCTTATAGCTGAACAACTGTATCGATCAAAGATGGCGAACAGATCTATCCTTCTTTATATGTGCACGTGTTAATGCGTCTTTGTGTTTGTATGTTACCGTGCTCCAAGTCATAATGTTTTGTGCACACTTAAATATTGCTATCAGTATTCCAGTATCACCATTGAAAAAAAGTTTTTTTTTTATCAACTTATTATGACAAATTTGATCATAATATATCTATCATCTAGAGTTTAGATTTTCCCAGATGTGGTTGTTTTTTCTAGATGTTTTATTTAAAATCCAATCAGAACATATTTACTCAGTGAAATTTTTATTACATGACTTCAAATTTTTGACGCTAGGGTTATTCAACTTTTGACTGCAATGGCAAGTTCTAGATTATGTTTCTTGTATATATTCTGTTTGTTGTCGTTTCTTAGTACTTTTTGTTAGCTAATTTTTTTGATATTCTTTTGTAAAGAACTGAATGACATCAAACGGAGTTTTTAAAACCGATTCTCTCTTAAGCTAATGCATCAACATTATGAAAAAGTTTAGAAATGTTTCATGTGAAGGTGCAAATCTCTAGCTGGAAGTGAATAATGAATAAGATTTATAATCCATCATAATTATAAAGTTGAAATGTGCTTTTAATCAGGTCTGTTTGTCTATCTATGTGTTTGTTGATTTGTCAGAACAATATTTCCAAACATTCTCGCTGAATTCAAATGATATTACTTTGGAGGGTGTGTCATAAGCTGATAATGATTTTTTTTTCTTCGGACCCAAGAAAATGTCCGTCGAAAACAAAAACAGTGGTTCAATTTCACAAAAACCTGTCATACTAACAATTGATAGATTACAGTTGTGGGTGTGATACAGATTAGGAATTGCAAATCCACGATGAAAAATGGTTGAGTGTCCCCATAGATTATTAACTTTGATGGCCAAGATGGCTCTCAATTTTTTTTATTTGAGAAGGTGGATATATGGTTAGACGAGACAGGATACTTCGATATGGGAAGGTACAATTGTAGTTGCTAAAGATGTTTTTGTGGATGGGGGCAGACGTTCATGTTATAGCAGATTAATCTTTTAGGCTCGAAGAGACATTGGACGATTTCTCCATGAAAAAATGTCTGAACAGCATGGTTTGAGTGGCCATCATCGGTAATGAATTATTGGTGTAGAAAGTTCTTGAAAGTGCTGGGAAATTCGTTCTGATGCAGTAACTCAAGACTAAAGTATAAGCAAATCGGAATCCTTTGATTCAAAGCTTACCAGATGTAATGTTTGGTGGCTGACAAATATTAATTATGTGTTTCACACGTGATATATATATATATATATATATATATATATATATATATATATATATATCTGTAAATATATATATATATATACATATATATATATATGTATATATATGTATATATATATATATATGGTGTGTAATAGATGATGCATTTTTGTGAGCAAACTAACACACATACATACACACACACACATATATATATATATATAGTGTCTGAAATAAATTGTACATATTCTTTGGCCATCTAACATAATGGCAATTCTATCTTAAGAACGTTTTTCAGTGACTTTTTAGGGGCTGTTATGAGTTGCCATTATTTTGATTCGATTCGTCGATATTCTAATCATTCAACGACGATTGGTCGATGGCGTTCAAGAAGGATTGAAGGAGCATTTCGATGATTTTGGAAACTTGACATTAGAAAACAGTTGCAGAAACTGTTCAAAGAATCAAACAAACGAAAAACAAAAACAGCGTCTTGCCAGAACATTTTCTTCAATATTGTTTCGATTTGGGTGAAGAAAGATGAGAATAAATATTTTCAATTCAATGATATTAGTGATAATTTACTTTTTCTGACCTTTGTCGAAAACTTGCCTTTATTATTTGCAGACAGATTCTGCATTTTGTTCATCAAATCTCGCTGGGGATATGATTCCATTTGTTTGTCCGTTTTGTTGCCCTATATTTCTATTATTACATTTTAAAGCCTCCCTGTAATGTTAAAATAAAAATGGACAACAGACCATTATACGATTAAAGAGTTATAATTCAATTTGAAAAATATATATGATATTCTCAAAAGATTATCCAATTAACATTCGAGAAGTTCTTACCGTGGAATCATTTTGAAATGATGATCTGCTTGGAAAAGATGCAATATATAATTCAGATAGATATAGACCTAATTATATGGTCAAAATAGGATAAAAAGCTTGTATGAATATACCAGTGGAAGATAAGACAAATATGAAGGGAAGGGAAACAAATTAAAGTTACTAGGATTTGATCGAGCGAAAGGAACAGTAATTTTAGGAATTACCACTAAACAACTAGGAAAAAGACAGGGTATTAGCCTAATGCATGATTTCTTGGGATTAACATTTTGAGTATATAGGTAATAAAATTTATTTTTCAGCCATCTGATGTGATTACTTAAAGAATTCAAGACAGTGTTTCCGAGATTTTGCGGATCGTGGGTGGTAATTCAGGATTATTGTTAATCTACACAAATAGTGACGTTATTTAGCTGAGAACTTTTTTCTGACTAGAACTGGAAAAAGACGTCCCAGAAAGATTTGAAAAGCCTTTCTATGACTTGGTGATTTCAAATCTCATAAGATATAGAAACACTCAAACAAATATGAATAATGGAATACTGATATGAATGGAAGTCGTTCAACTCTAGAGGGAAAATTGCCAATATTACATGAATGACTTCAGAAAGAGATTCTTATAACTGACGGGAGAAAAGATCAAAAGAAAAATATTTTCAATATTTCAGAAAATCTAGCGTACTTTGAATTGTTAATAAAATCATTCTTCATGTTTAAAATTATTTTACGAGGAGTCTAAGATTGATGGGAGAATTTTTTTTCAGGACTTCCAAGAGTTTGTGACAATGGAGACTTTAAATAGGAGAGCTACAGGGTTTTTTTTTATTTTGAATTTCATCTTATTTTACCACTTCAAAGAAAATTATAAATTAATACGTGTAGAGATTGTTTATTTGATATCCACAATTATTGATATGATCTTTGTCTGCTTTTACTTGATTATATTTTTCTATCTCCCTTTCCGCTTTTTTCTGTCTCCCTTTCCGCTTTTTTCTGTCTCCCTTTCCGCTTTTTTTCTGTCTCCCTTTCCGCTTTTTTTCTGTCTCCCTTTCTTCTGCAAAATTCTTTGTACTATTATTTCTCGACATAAAAGTGCATCATGTTCATTAGCAGAAACGTCTTAACGATCTTTTCAAATGGATGTTTCTTTATGTAACAGGTATTTAAGATATGAAGCGAAATCATTCAATTGGACTTCATAATATTGTCACGCTGCAACTGTAAAAGGACATTAACTATCAATAACTTTACAATAAGGAGCTGTTGAATATAACATGATACTTCTAGATAATCTTAGTAAACGTTATTGAAGAGGATAATGAGAGTTAGTGATCATGATGAAAGGCTACGTGATGCATGATACCTATACGTATCTACAGATGCGATTATGACAATTTCACTTAACTTTTCTTGGGTCTCCGAAAGTATAGCTTACTTGTATAGTCTTTAGTTAAAGATGAAATTGAGTGAAGCAAAGAAGCATTGAAATTAAAGAGAAGGGGGAAGAAAGAGAGAGAGAGAGAGAGAGAAAGAGAGAGATAGAGAGAGAGAGAGAGAGGTGGGTTAGGATGCATGCAGACTCAATAAAATGGTCGCTGAAAAACATTCTTTGTCAAGTTAAACACACTTTTGAAATGCCGTGTATAAGTCTTATCACTCTAGGATGGCAAACTTCCTGGAGAGCAAGGTCAATTTTCAAGTACAAGAAAATATCTTAAAAATGTAATGCATGAAGCTGAAACATGGAACTTAACGAAGATACTGACCCCCCACACTGAGGTCCATGCTAAAGGATGATGCTCAAATCAAATGGAGTGACCACAAGACAGCCCAATGTATTAGGGAAAAAAAGAATCTTACACATCATTGATCATTGAAATCACTGGAAAAACTGTAATTGCGATGGGCTGGTCATGTTGCAAGAATGGCAGGCATCTGATGGACATTGCAACTCACAACATTGATAATCAAAGATCGAATGCAGAATTGAAGCTGCCAAAAAATGAGCTGGCGAGACAAAGTTGACAGATTCAGAAAATATTGGCATCCGTGACACCCAAGATAGAGAGTTGAGGCAAATGAGAGGGTCAATGTCAAACAGAGCATTTGCGAGTTGTGATTAAAATATGTTTTTCTATTAGTGTTATATTTGTTGAAAGTAATTTTCGTTATTTTTTAATCTGATGAAAAGAAATCCACCAATCCATATCCGTATCAAAAGGTATAGAACATGGCTATTCTATCATTCTATCATGAAGTAATAGACACGAATGCATGGTTATAAAAAATACATAGATAACGCCTCAATGATAAATCAAAATAAAAGATAGTCTGCAATCAAAAAAAAAATCTCTCCTGGTAAATCGAATCACTTATGATCGATACGACTGTAAGCGTTGTATAGAATGAACGTTCATTGTAGACTGTGTCACTTTGATATTTTATAAAAAGATACCGGCGACATTTCCGGGGTGTACAGAAAGATCTTTGTCATGTTTACACATGGTTGAAACACGGTTATGTCGAGAAAATGAGTTTCACATTTTCAGGCGATTCTCTGAACAGAGGAGTTTCTTATATGATAGTACCAGTGACTACTCATTCTTCTTCATATGTACTAAATGGATGATCCAAGCTTCGAGTTCATCGGTTGGGATCACGTATGAATAGAAAAATCAATTAAACATTCACACACATAAAAGAATGCATAGAGACACACATAAAAAATGCACAGACACACGTAAAGATTTGCATGCATGCAAGAAGGTTGTATGTGTGTCTCATAAGTTATGTGGCATACAGAGTAGACTATGAATCCCCATTCGAACGTAAGGTTTAAATCAAATCGTCAATAATATAATTGTCATTTCATCATCATATTCATCATTGTCATCATCATCATCATCATCAATCTTTCAAAGTCTGTTGTTGGACATAACCTTCCTCAGGATTCGCCACACTTCTTTATCATGGGTGTTGCAGAGCCAGTACTTTTTGAATTTGTCTAGCTCTTCTCTCCATCTAATATTCTACCAGCCTCGGTTCTGCATGTGATCTTTGGAAATTTGTTGTCCTAGGAAAATCAAGTGATCTGCTGTCTCTAGTTCTATGTCCTCGTTTTGATGCTAGTATTCTATCTTTGATGAGGTTGTTTCTTCAGCTTTCAATTCGGGCTGGTTATGTATGTATGTATCATGCGCACGGTCCACCGAAATACAGATAGAAGACTCACAACTTAAACAATTACATGTTTTCATGTCTATAAAAAACTATTTCAATTCTATGAATAGACTTCTTGTTACAGATTCAATTGTCAAAATGAATTTATGCTATAATTAGGCTCCAGTTTGTGCCCGCTTTTTCCTTGAAAATTCTGATTTTCAGCGATTACTGCCTAACAAAAGGGATAAGAAGTACTTATTCTTTGATTACTCCCTTTTCCACCGGATTCAATTGAGGAGCCACAGCTCAGTATGCTACCAAAAGTACGTTATTCTCATGGCAGTTAATATTGAGTGACTGATGATACTCTGTAGTTCATAAGAGAAATAATTTGATCCTTTGTGGCCATAGGACTAGAATAGGGTGATATTAAGAAAGTCATTATCAGGTGACACAGTGGCCCCAAACAAGGTGATGGGTTGTCATTTTGTATATCAATCGTTAAGGACGCTTACGTTTTAGATGCATAGCACAGAGTCAATTTTTTTTGTACAAAAGATACAAATTTCTATCTGTAACAGACAATCAACGTTCAAATGCAACCAGTCAGTGATCTCGTTTGACAAAATGGTCTGTTTCAGGTAAGATTCTCTGCTAATCTCAGTCTAAAATTATTGTTTTGGAAAAACAATTTCATTCAATCTACGCTACATTTGTCATTCTTCAATACTAATTGTTTATGTATTTCAAGATATGAAAAGTGCAGGCAGGGCTTATGAGGCAATGTTTTTCTGTTTACGACCAGATAACCTAATATTTTGGTTGAGCAATTATCTTTGAATATGCCTGTCTCCTAAGCACTTATCTCGGTATATATTGCAGAACATGATTACATGTCTCCAATCAAATCTATTTATTCAGCTGGATGTATCCAATTTATCAATCTTAACTTTGTTAAGCATAGGGTTCTCATGTTTCTTTCCTATTATTGCTCAAGACAGAAATAGATACTATTCTTCTTACATGACAAGAAATGAATTTATCATGAAAATAAAAGATAAAAAAAACAACAGCATTTTTTCAGGCAACAAAAACAGCGATCTGAGTTCATTGTTATAAAATACGTATTTCCAGTCTTACAACCACAAAGTATATAATTATTTATGTTGAAAATTGGTGGTGACTATCATTGTCAGCCAGCAAGAGGAACAACTTGACCGCGCAAAACTTATATTCGTTGATGAGACCTAGGTTAAAACAAAGCAAATTTTATATTACGAGATGTTTGGTTTGTACCAAAATAGATGTATAGGATACATGGTAGATAAAAGAAATGCAAAAGATCTAATAGGTGCAGATTCAAAGGAAAATAGATTGTTTGAAATTGCATCTAAATATATATCTAATTTGGATAATATATATCTATTAGATATGTAAATGTACACAGAACTGTACTGGAGAGAAATGGTCTCCGTTTGGTTAGATTAAGCAATGGAAAGTTCGATATTAATAGATACTATTCTTTTCGTGACCTTTGATTAGCAGGGATCGCGTTGATGATATGAAACATGGTGTACAACCAATGTATCTTCCCAATAGATACCCATGGAACTGAAATATGAAATCTAAATGAGAGAATTGCCCTGAAAGATGCACACGAAGGGATCATGCTCAACATAACATGAAGATATCACAAGACAGCGCATTACATAATAGGAAAAAAGATATCATAGAATCTGTTGGGAAACTTAAATGGCGGTGGGCTATCCATGTTGCAAGAAAAGCAGACAACTGCTGGACATCAGGACTCATACCGTCTCACATCGTTGATCTCTAGAAACTCTGGGCCGACAAAATATAAGATTGCATGACTAATTAGATGAGTTCAGAAAGTATTGGCTCTGTGACACCCACGATTGAGAGGTCTGGCAGATCTCAGAAGAGGCCCAAACATGGACACAATGGCTGCTGAGGCTGAAAATGATTGATATTAAGGCCTCAATCTTGTGACCTCTGATCAATGATGGAATGAATGTTTTCGTAAAAAGACAAGATCGATATAATTCATTGCAGAGGAAACAATGAAAGACAAATTAATAGCTGCATCTATCAATAATTCTACACATTTTCTCACTTCGCATCCCAAAATTATTTGTTTTTTGATTTTTTTCATAACGGAATTCTCTATCTCTCCTTCGATACAAATAATAACTGGAGATATTTTCCATACATCATGTTCATCTTGTTGTGAAATAGTGGGTATAAAACAAGTTGAATCGGGGATTCCGGTCTATAACCATTTGCGACGCTCTCCCTGTCTCTGTGGAAGTTTCCTTCCGATTCCAGACTTGTTATATTTTGATTATCACACGTGTCAACCAAGGACAGAATTCAATGATAATTAACCGATCAAACAAGTTCAGAATATTGAAAAATTCACTGAATCAAAACCCAAATCGTTATTTAATGACAAAATGGACAATTTACCTGGAAGGTATTTCGTACATCAAAGAAGGAAACATTATCTTCATCTGATAGAATAATGATGGTAATCTACGTAAATAAAAAAAAACACAAATTTTCCACACACACAAACACACACACTCAAAAACACATAAACACACACACACACACACACACACACACACACACATATATATATATATATATATATGTGTGTGTGTGTGTGTGTTTGTGGTTGTTGAGAAAAAAAACTATGATCAGTACTTTAGTAGATAAATCAATAAAATAGAGCTGACATTTTTTCTTTTTAGTAGAGTGTTTTGATATTGTAGGATCGAGTTATTGCTGTTTGAATATATACATTACTATGCATAGGCTGATGAACACACATCAATTCATTATATCATCTCAAACATTGTTGCTTGAACAGCAGTGGATTTTTTTTGACCAAACAAGAATATAAGTCCTTGCCAGGACTTTATTGTTTTGCATGCGCAAACTAAAAAAAGATATAACACTTCTTTAATATCGTCATCTATCAAGTGTTTTCTGTCACTCCGTAGATACCAACAATCACTTCCAGCCTCAGCAAGAACAGGCGGGATTCTGGAAGGGGACTGTATACATAAATGAATGTCCTCTTTTGGACGATTGATACAATGTCATTATACACACAATGAACTGGCATTTTGGTGCATTGAAAGGAGTGAACTTTTCAATGTCCGATATTTTAGGTGAGAAATCACACGTGAATAGATTGTATTCCAACTGTTTTCAATGATAGGAAGTCCACAGAACACTAGATATTGTCTCAACATGCTCACTCCAAATGCCGTTAATTAAACTTGATCCGTTAGGCACATAAATACTGTAATTGCATAACATACCCTATTGTGAAATCATAGTTTGGCTTCATTTATTCCTCTTGTGCCTGATATCTGCTTAAATTAGACCGGCTGTGATTAATATCTGCTTTTCAGCGATATCATTTAACCTGTGGAGAATTCCCTTTCGTCAAAATCTTGCAATACACACGCCAGCCGAAGAAATGATGGCACTCAACGAAATAGTTCGTTTTTTATAAAAGTTGGGTGATTTAGTCAGGTAAAGATAGAAAGATAGAGAAATTGTGTCTTGGAATACTGTGTGCTGATTACATGTTCAAGATGGAATCAAGTGGAATCACGAATGGTAAAAAGTTTCCGTCTACACTGTTGGTAGTTATCAGAAGAGAGCGTTTAGCCACATTCAAAATGCACCAAAAGATGCCAAAGTGATGTAAGACATTCGTAAAACTATATCAAGTTTCTCCTTTTTTCCCCATCTCTCTCTTTCTCTCTCTCTCTCTCTCTCTATCCCCCTCTCTCTCTGAAACTCGTCCCTGTGATTCCCCCTTTCAATCACTTTGCAGAAACAATCATTCGTCGTATTTCTTTTCGTTCCCCTCATTCATTTCACATCAGATGTAGGGTTTCGTAGTCATTTGGTGCTAGAGTATTTATGCATTTGACATCTATAAAATGACAAATTGTCACCTGAAACTGTCACCTGTGGTTTCTCATCTCTTGAAATGTGTTGCCTATCCATCCATCTATCTATCTATCTATCTATCTATCTATCTATCCATCTATCTATCTATCTGTCTGTGTCCTGCTGCACCAATGGAGAGGGCTGGAGAGTAGAAAAATTCGTTCCTTATCAAATCTGGAGAACATTTTTCTGTAAATGATTATAATATAAATATATGCTTATCAGCAGCTTAGTTTTTATCAACAAAGTCGATTTTTTTTTTTATTCATGTTCCTTCAGTGATCATAGCCTAACAAAAGACACATGAAGTGATTTATTGATTGATTACTTTTCCCACTCTCTTTACTTGGTCATCCACAACATATTGAGACTGATCACGAGACATTTCCTACTGGGTGCCTAACCCGTAACTGTAGCGTGAAAAACTAAACGAGTTCAGAATGTATTGGTTGGCAGATCTTGGGGAAGGTTTATATCCAACAATGGTCACTAAAAGACTTACTTCTTGTCATGTTGGTCGTGAGTTGAAAGAATCTTAGGGGGAATACAGATTTTATATAGCCTTGTTGTTCTTGTTTATATTTGAAATGGAGAATCACAGTCGACTCCAGCCTTAGTACTGAAGACACGGAGAGCATAATAAAGACAGGGTCAAAACAATACAAAAGAAAGATAGAGGAGGCTATCAGAAGGTGTCTGATGATGAAATATCAGAGATAAAAGTGTGTGAATGAATAAAGAAACAAGGTTGTAGTGAACAGTGAGTGTATAAAAAGGATTTTGTGTGAAAAGAAGTGTAGGCTGAAAGAGAAATTACGGAATAAATGGCATTTGCTCGAAGAGTTTGAATTTTCTTAAGACGAAGTTGAACTAAATTATCCACATCGTTGATATGTAGTTGGGAAACCTGAACTACTGATACCTTCCACACGGTAAAGTTGATAGACGAGAGGACCAGGAACATTGCCACAAACAAGATGATTAACCATTGACTGAATGTGTTTTCCTCTTTTGGTTAAACCATCAGTCAGATTCAAAAGGTTACTATTGTGTTCTGGTACAATTTTTTCCCCTCTTTTATTTCCTTAAATGACTTCATTGTTCAGTAGATACAAGATCAGATACCAGAGAAAAAATTCCTTTCTCCTATTTCTTGGAAATATATATAAAAAAAATCGAAGGAGAAATTCGCTCTTCCCTGATTTTTTTTCTCTTCCAAAACCTGCAAAGTGAAAAGAAAGTCAAATCTAACAAATTTAGTTTTCTGTCTTTGTTGATATTGCAGAAAGTACATCTGGATCAGCATAAATGGAAAACACCGTAATTTAATGTTTAACAAGTTTCAAAGTTTTAGGATCTCAATATCGTCAAAAATAGGATATCTATATCAACAAGATTTCTCATTGCATTTTCGTTTTTTTCTTCTCGGGAATGTGAATGGCCCGACAATTAGTAAGGCCTAGATTGAAATAGGAGAAGTGAGTTCGAATCCTGGCTAAAACAGTTCGAGTTCACTTCGCAATCATCTCCTATCTCTTCCAGCTATGGGTTAGTAGCAAAGTTGATACGGTTTTCCAACTATAGCAACTTGTTTACAAGATATACTTAGATGATCAATCCCAACCGGTTACGATGACCCATGAAGCATTTGTAGGTTTGATGAGATTAAAAGATGGTTTTCCCAACGTGCAAAGTGAGCACACGCTGTCTTGGCCGGAGTTTGAAGTCAGCTTACCGATCCAATTATCCATTCTTTGGCCCAACCAGCCACTCACATCTTACATTTGTCACACAGGTTAAAATTCCTGATATGAAATGACACTGTAATTAATGATATATCGACTTTAAGGAGCTGAGGTATCACAGAATTAACTTATTTAGACTTATAAATCCTACTTACGTCTGGGATTATGTTACATCCTTCAGGCAGGTATTACATGGCAGATTTCGATGTCATTCACTTCCCAAAAGGATTGACCCGATTGGACACTTTCCGAGTAGAGCAAGAATTTCTCCTCTTGAGTTCATAATGAGGTTTCAAGAATATTCAATCGGGTGGGTGTGAGCCTTTTCAGTTGAAAATGCCATCAGATAATATCATTATCGCCAAAAAATGTGGGTACATCTTTAAAGGGATGTAATTTACGAACTATGATAATTATAATATGTATTTTCAGGATGTCTCATAAATAACGTCTGATCAGTTTTACAGGTAATTTTGGATGTTGCTCAAAAGGAATATATGGTTGCATCAGTTGGTTGGGGAAATCACAGCCAGGTCTCATTTTGTGGTGAAATTCCAAATTACATACCTATAGTACAGTACCAGTCACAATAGTAGGACTAAAGGCAAGAATAGAAATAAATTGCCTTTATCTATGTTGAACTTGGCAGAAGGTAGGCAGAACAGTGGTTTGCCGACTGAATGCTTGCGTCAGAATAGATTGCCGTCACATCTGACCTCACATATAACAAATTTCATACGTTTATGTTTATTAACTCCGTAGTCGGTTCATTATAGTGATGAAATTATCTCAAGTTTGTTTGTCACGTTTTTGACTGATATATATATATATATATATATATATATATATATACATGAATATATATATGTATATATATATATATAAATATATATATATATAAATATATATATATATATAAATATATATATATATGTGTTAAACTTGAAACACATAGGAGAAAATTACTACATTAACAGATATTGACAAATAATTGACTGAGATTACATGATTTTTTGAAGAAGATTTTTAGTACTGAAAACCAAAAATCCAGGGAGACAAAGTGTGTGTGTATATATATATATATATATATATATATATATATATATATATATATATATATATATATATATATATATATAATGTGTGTGTGAACACCAAGGAACGTGACAGACCCAGGAGAAATAGTATACCGGAAACTTATTATTTATTAATGAATTAGTTCATGAACTAATCGATTGGTATGTTATACATGTTTTGGGAGAAGATTCCATTTTCAGTAGCATGAATAAACCTTTCGATGGAGAAAAGGTTTCCGTAAAAAACAAATTTAGCATCCGATGTTTTTTTTTTTTAGGCAAAAATGGAAATCAAGGGATAGGATTTCTTTTTGCTCATCAAGATGTGTTAGGACTCTTTTTTAGCAGTAATGGAGTCTGTGTATGTAAGCTCATTTATATCATTATTGCAGTAATAGCGGGTCTTAGAAGGGCCATTAGTTACCAAAATAGTAAAGAGTTTGGTAATAGTTTAGTATTAGACTGTGTAGTTGCTTGTTAGTTTGTGGGGTAATGATGTCCTTGTTATGAATGCCTGTTCCAGGGACTTTTGTTTCCTCTATGATTGATACACACTGTGAACGTTATGGAGAGTTTGATGACATTAGTTGCACAATTTGAATATCATACAAAAGTTTTTATAGATTGGGGTCTTTGTGATCGTCTGAATTTCTCAATATTGGATATAGATTAAGAGGGTAGGTTGTTGATGTGCGGTTGTTGTGAGTAGGCGGATTATAATGTTTGAATGAAAGTTTTTACTTCATCTCCCCGTGTTCTTATCCAAATGAATATAGGTAATAGTGGGTTTAAAATATTTGAGAATTTATTTCTATATCACAATGATCCAATACCTAAATAGCCCTCGATATGAACTATGATTATTGAATACTTTTTTTTTTATATAAAAGATTAGTATTCTAGCAGGTGTTCATTTTGATAACATCACTCATATAAGGTAATATAGAAGTTATTTTCTGTTGGCAAAATGTACCAACCGGTCGTTCTAAATACCAATATTTGATTGGTTTGGTCTTTGATGATTTAATGCATCTCAGCCACTGGCGTGACATTTGTAGGGATACAAAGAATGTATTGCGAAAAATTGGAAATATCTGTGTTGTGCTCTTCAATCAACAAAACAGTTAGTACGGATAGAACTTAAGTACATAAAATTTGGTGACAAATAGCAATATAAAAATGTGTAATCTTTGGTTGGGATATGTATATATATATATATATATATATATATATATATATATATATATATATATATATATATATATATATATGTATGTATGTATATATATATATATGTATATATATATAATTATAAATCGTGTCATATTATACAAAAACCCTGAATTTAAATTATCTTCTGTCATTATAAGACTAAAGTATCACTTGGCTTAGACAATGAAAATAGAATAGACAATAAGAGGAAATTGGACTGTTACAGGAATACATATGATACATGATCAACAAACATGTGCACACACACATATCTATATACATATGTACACACATAAATATTTTACTAGTCGCCTTTTTACAATAGAGGTTTGGCACTTGACTGATTTAAAAAAAATTGATCTCGAAAAGAATTGATGCGTGTAATGAATGGTTAGTCAATAATTCTGTAGCCCAGTATCTATGTGAGAAGATCATCAAATCTTTGACCACCGACTCTACAGCTACTTTATCCGTAGATAGGAAGTGTTAATTTCAGAATCCCTTCCCCTTGAAATTGGATCTCTAACAGTCCAGTGTTATTGATGGTGACGTAAAACGTGCCGTCACTCAGGCACCGGCAGATTACCATGATCCTACTGCAAATCACACAACTGATATTGGCTTGAGTCGAATTGATCAAAACCCGATCAACTAATCTGGCTTTAGGTTTCTAATAAGCGTTGTTTGTGGAAAGACACGGGTCGGAAATCTGATTATATTTAATGACCTGGTCGTACTAAAAGTACTGGCTCAAAGAGTTTTGTCCCCTGACAACTTCAGCGATAGAGCTTACAAAATGGAGAATCCGGTAAATTGTGACAGAAAGTCTACAACACGGAAGGATATGCAAATAAGTTGTTTTGGACTTTTGCCTCATCATCATTTCTGGTTAACGATTATAAAATTAGTCTATGACCTTGAATTTGAAACCACCCACAAAAACTGCTGGCGTATATTTCCTCAGTTTCTGAGTCAGTCTATTAGTCTGACAAACTGGCAATGTACCATACATAGACAGGACCAATAGAACTAAAGTGTTGGAGATTTCAGCATTTCCCCATATTGTATCAAATACAAGTTATCTTTTGGTTTTGAACCCCACCCACTCTACATAGATTTCAGAGGGTGTGGTCGATTATAGGTGTAAGTTTTGGCTACATTGTGGTTGTGTCTGTTTGCATTTATACTTGTTTTCTCGGGAAATCAGGCAATTTTTTTACGGATCACTTCCTATCAAAAATCAAAAGAAGCAACTTCCATTGGTAATCCCTTTTTCAAATTTGCTACTGCGTGTCAATTTTTTTAATTGACTTATTTAATTTTTAATCAAGATCCACGAGAAAGTCTGCATAAATCTACGACATCTGAAAATCTTTATCCTCGTAACTTAGAATCTATGTCTTTAAAAAGTAATTTACAGCTCATTTACATTATAAATATACAAGCCCTATCCTGTCTGTTTCCTTTCATTATCCTCACCCACCTTTGGGAAACATTGCGACTTGTGTCTACTTCGGCAGTAGCCAAATATATTTCTTAGCATAACTGTATAGAATCTCGAATGAATGAGAGATCAATGATACACATCCACTGAGTCAAAATACCAAGATACCACAATGCCAATGATAAAAAAAAGTCCGGCGATGGACTCCAAGAGGCTGCTGCCACCGCTGCTGCTGCTACTGCTGCTGAACTTGTTCTTTATGAGACAGGCAGATTGTCTAGATGCACTTAAAAGTGAAATTATGACGATATTTTGGCTCGTCAGATGTATTGCTTCCATTGTAACAAAATAAATCAGAGGTGCAGAATATTCTGATATAGAAATTCATCTTCTGGGTATTGCAAATGTAGCGAAATCTAAAAATATGTCCTGGCTGTTATAAGTGTAAGCTTGGAATCCCTTTTTACATTCAATCAGACAGATATTTCTATCCAATGTTTCTACGTCTATCATTTGCACTCATTATGGCTAAATATGGAAGATGTTGAAAAAAGTGCTGGACAGACAGGAGAAAGGAGACAATCGACTGATGGCCCGATCGATATGAATCAAAGCCTTTAACCAGCAACCGTTGTCTTTCATTTTTGCAATAGGCTGACATTAACATACGTCCAAGATCTTCATCCACACACTTATACAGCGATAGCGAATATATGCTACGTATTTTAAAGTTCATTTTAACATCCTTACACAAATTTGGAGTCGGCAGAATTCGGACCAGAAATTGAAAATACAACAGTCAACGTAATATTCAAACAAGGTTGAACGTAAATGATGTATATACATATGTCAGCAATCTTTGATCAAAGTTTTGTTAAATTTGCAAATGTATTAATATGATGAAATAATCCTTTTAAATGTCTCGGATACTATTTCTACACATTGTATAGAGATTTAATGAGACACTGGCTGGTGATATATATATATATATATATATATATATATATATATATATATATATATATATATATATATATATGTATATGTATATATATATACATATATATATATATGTGTGTGTGCGTGCGTGTGTGTGTTTGTGTGTGGTACAAATGAGGCTAACAGTATAACATCATATAATAATATATCAATAATATAAAGCCACCCCTGGAATGTAATTGATTTATTTCATAGAGTGCTCGATACATACAACATTTTACTGATGGAGTTGAGTTGTTTTAGAGTAGAGCTGGAAATAAATAGTTGATTGTGGATTTGTTACACAAACTAGATTATGTTTCTGCCCTCTTTGGGCCTCATCAAGCCTCATGAGGCTCAAAGAGGGCTGAAACATGAGCTAGTTTGTGTAGCGAATCCACAATCTACTATATATATATGTGTGTGTGTGTATATATATATATATATATATATATATATATATATATATATATATATATATATATATATATATATATCTTTAAAAATAACAGATAGAGGAAAAAAGACCTTCAAAAAATCTCTAACTTTTAAAGAACGTGTAGGAAAGGCAAGGTGGTGCTTGTGTTATTGTATGTCAGTTGTTTGTTTTTTTGTTACTTTCTCTCGAGTGGTTTATCGTAACCTTCTTCTGACAGGTATACCCGTCGAAGCTCCACCAGAGCTCTGTTACTCGTATATTCTGGGAACACGTCATTTACTCTGTTGCCAGCCTCCCACGGTGATCGACAGCAGGTTAGAGTTTGCTGGTTTGAATTTAGAGTTGTTTGACTCTTAGTTGCTAACCGAGCTTAAAATTTCAGTCTACGCTGCTATTTACCCTTACATGGCGAATATGAAAGAGAATATGGATCGATGCATTTCCCAAGAACTTTAGTACGAAATGAAAGAAAACTGCTGCCGATTACATTTGTGCGCTGCTAAACTTTGAGTTGTCAGTCTGAAATGGTGTATGTTGGATTTCAAAACGCAAACAACACATAAATAATCATTAAAAAAGTCAGTAATAACACTGGAAGTGGTAAAAGAACAACTGAATATCGTCAAAAGGGGATGGAAGCAACAAGAAAAAAACAATAAAACATGTTTGGTTGCTTTATGGTCAAAATCCATTCATACTAATTTTCCCACTGAAGGTGATTACTGCGAGGTTGTATTCTATGAATACATACATTTGTAGTTATGTTGGACAAGTTGGTTTGGCTTAGTTAGTATGAGTGTCACCTTGCAATCAATTGACTACTAGTTTTATTCACTATCAGGTCTTATGTGACGGAATGACAAACAGTGGTGAGCCTACTCTTTCAGATTTAGTGAAGTCTGTTTTTCATGTCTTTGTTGTTGTTACGGGTTTATAATGGAGTCAGCACCAAATTGGACAGGGATTTGACAAAAATATTTTGTATAGAATTTTGAAGCCAAAATCTGTGGCAGAAAGCAAACAAAAAACAAAACAACAAGGAGGTGGGCGAGAAACATATTAAAAGAAACAAATAACTTACTGAATTTTTGAGCAGATTCATATGGGGCTATTTCATGAAAACGAAAATAGACGAGCTCCATAAAAAAAAACAGCAAATGCCACTTTTTCAGTGAAAAAAACCTCACCGTGGACCAGAATATAAATAGGGAGAACAGGCCATCTAAATACTAATAAAGAAAGACTCACGGAAGAGCATTGGAAGTTATACAACCAGTATTGAACAAACAATTTCGGTACGACTCAATTTGCATCAGTACGAACCATAACAACTGATCACCATGGCTTAGTGGTATAGAGCTTGCTTTTGGTCATACCACTGATTTTAAAAATGGTATTCAATGCCTTTCTATTGAGCACTCAGTACGAGGATTATATTTGCGGAACTTCTCCCAAAAGTTGAGGGTTTATGGCAAAATCACTTTGGATATAATTGCTCCTGTAAAATTACCGTTGATAAGCAACGCCAAGCCTGGTTTGTACTTAATGGTTGTGTATTGGCGGATACTAGGTGCCTTAAGCAGAACGAAGCTCCTACCAGCCTAGTAAGCCAGGTGTTTTTTTAACGCTTGTCTGTGTGTACCGAATCCCTTATGATACATACTAATCAAAGGCAGTCTTACTGGATGATAAGAGAAAAGTGAAAACTACACTGGGAATTTAAGATTCAGACTCTCTGCTAGTCTGATGGTTCCTATTTCCCCTTTAAAGGGCTGTTGTACCTCTCCAGTTGGTCCAGGGTTTATCCAACGGTTCCACCAGTTCAAGATGAATCCTTGTTATGTTCTCTGGTGCACAAGCAAAGGCCTAAGTTTTCATGACCTGAAGGTTGACACAAATTAAGCAAACAATGAAAAAAAAGCATAATCCTTGTTCGTCGTTATCAACGAAATAGTTTTTCCTACACAAGCACAAACAGCAAACACTTACACACATACACAAATACACATATATATGCACACATTTATATTCATGTGTGTGTGTATGTGAGAGTGTATATATATATATATATATATATATATATATATATATATATATATATATAAGCTCAACTAGTTCATTTGTCTTTAACTATCTACCTCACTAGTTTTATTACCTTTTATTTCTGTCTTGTATGAGTTTATTTTCGGAGATTCTTCTATCGAGACGACATACTTTAAGGGCAGTGAATCAGAATTGTGATACGAGAATTATCCTTTGCGATATATGCACGCCTGGACTGATTGGCTTGGGACGTAAGAAATACGGTTCACTACAATCGTTACCACAAGATTGGTTGAAAACTTCCACTTTTCTGCCATTAACAACAAAGCAGGATTAATGGAGAAATCCTGGTGTGAAAGAAAGTTGTGAAGACTCACAAATCCTGCTTCGATCTTACAAGACAGCACCATCTTTTTTGCGAGCATTAACCTTTCTGGATTAATATTTTTCACAGATAAACACCGGAAAACCTAAAATGAAGGGGTTATTTTATAATAATGATTGTACAGTAGATTTTGTTGTCCTCCTTTTTCTTTTTGTAATTATTTCCGTCAGCAGATCCCCCTCATGTGGCTGTAAGAAAAAAATCCAAACAGTAAAGGCGTTTTTGAAGAGGGAAATCATCTAATTTTCGATTGCAGAATCAGGTCGACGTACACAGGAATTTCGTGCAGACACGTTTGTAAGATAATTCTATAACAATATTACGTAGATATGCTATGCTAATTAAGAAGCACACCTCATGAACATTGCCAACAATGGTGTAAATATCAGACTGAGATTGTAGAATTATTTGAAAGGAAACTGGTACTGAGTATATAGCAAGTTTCGCAGGATTCTTTTGTCGAATTCTCACTATTGAGTTTGAATCTATTTTCGTATATCAGAACAAAGATGAATCCAGCTATCTCTCCGTCTGTTTCTCTGTCCGTCTGTCTGTCTGTCTGTTTATATATATATATATGTATATATATATATATATATATATATATATATATATATATATATATATATATATATATATAATTATACGTGTGAGTGTGTGTGTGTGTTTGTATATATGTATGTGTCTCTGTGTGAGTATGAGAAGAGTTTTGTTTGGGGTAATGGGTTAAATATCTCAAGTTCTGTGGAATAGTTAATGCTACTAGGAGAAAATGTTTCAGATGGACAATTTTGGTACTGAGCCAGTTGATTGTCTGTGGGAATGGCCATAGAGGTCGTCTGAAAGGCAATCAAGGAGAATAAAGAAGAATAGTACGTAAGGATGAAGAACAGGCGATTTGGTCTACCTTTTTCTCTTAAATTTTGTTCTGAATTAAGACGGGTTAACCTGTGTTTATCGAGTGGAATTTATTACCTGACAGAAGAATACTGTCATTCTTGGTTGTAAAGTGAAAGAAAAAGTCAGTGAAAGGCATTGAAAACTGTGCGAGGGACAGCAAGAGTAGAGGTTGAGGTGAGACTTATCGTAAATACTGTTATCTACTTTTAATTATCTGAAGTTTTGTCACAAAATTTCAGCAGAAGATATAAAGTTTTTTTTTTGTCCTAATATTGAGAAAGTGTTTGTGTTTTATTTCATTGATTGATCAACAAATGATGAGTCAAACAGAACAGCATAATGATCGTGACCAGTTGATTCTTTGAAAGGAACTCAAGAACAAAGATTATCTGCGGCGCAAAATGCAAGCTTATAAAATTTTTTAGCGAATACAAACACTATGTATCTTGCCTATGACTGCATTCATCCCAATATGTATAGTCTTCTAGTTTGGAACAATTTAACTAACTAGTTTTGCAACTCTTCTAAATAGCAATGTTTGTAAAATTTTTCATAATAATTGTTTAGTTCTAACCAAGATTTTAGAAATATTGAAAAAAAAAAAAAAAAACACAACAAACAAAAAATCCAGCATCCAGCATCTAGTACCAGAAAATGACTAAATGTACACCTAGCAGTGCTGATTACAATACTATTTGGTTTCGCATTGAATTTCTGTTTTTAGTCCTCGATATCTACCCACTTTTTTATCTGGAAGAAAGATAATTTGAAAATCTGTTGGATATGTAGTCGCTTGAATCAAATTTAGTTACTCATTTGGAGGATAAAACTGAACAGGTTTAGATATGAACCTCCAAGTAAGAAAGAAAATACTCTGATTATAAACAGAAAATTATCAAAGAAAATACTAATTACACTTTGAATAATATTGATTACATTTTTTTGGTGAAGACTGACGAAAGATCTGGAAGATTCAAACTTAAAAACTTTGCTAAATTGTTACAAATATATATATATATATATATATATATATATATATATATATATATATATATATATATATATATATGCATTTATTTGAGTATATGTGTGCATGCATGTGTTTTCTCTTCAGGGAATGCGACAGAAACAAGTTGTTCAAACAAGAAGATATTCCAAGATAAAACTGATTGCGTTGAGAAATCTCTGTTCCCATTGGTAAAGAATCTAAAAATAAGAGAAACGATAAGGGAGCCCAGGGAGTCCGATCATGTTTTCAATGACTCTTAATCAAACAACGCTTTGCAGGCACTTGTTGAATATCAATCTTGGGATTTAGAAACATCAAATTTAAACTTTTGTTCTGATCTTTACAGACATTATTATTTGGCAATGATTCGAATATAAGCTGTTCTGTTGCGTTTCTGAAAGGAAATCGATTTATGAACGAATGGAACAAACTATCTTTGCATAAGCAGAAAATTCATGTATTACCCTCTGCTTTCAGTATATATATATATATATATATATATATATATATATATATATATATATATTTATAAAGATTCGCAGCTATTGACATGATTAGAGAATAAAGTTATTTGTTGATATTTCTTACCATATAACCGTTTCAGGAATTCAAATACAAAGCTGTTAAAAACATTACTCCCCACTAGTCTATGATTTTGATATTCAAGTTTGTTTCATCATATTTAGGGACGTGTAATTGAAAATTTTCTTTTTCATTTCATTTAGGGCATATCATACTGTATTTCACATGGATTTTGACTTATACCACACTTCATTTTTTTATGCATGTTACCCCTAAATTTATACGACGATGAGAGATCAGTATAAATAGATATGATTCGGATCACATCCATTGAACTGCATATATAATATAAGTCATATATATATATATATATTATATATATATATATATATATATATATATATATATATATATATATATATATATATATATATATTTATATATATTTATATATAAACTTGACCACATATCTTATACTTTGGGGCACATAAACTAAATAGATACACCTGTCATCGATAAAAATTAGTTCTTCCTAAGCTATTTTCAAAGCTATAACAAGCCAGGGCTTATCGTAAAAGCAAAATGGTGTGAGAAAAACGTAACAAAAGGAATACCTGTCACACCTTTGCTGTTTGTCATCTACCTCCCTTTTGCGTCCGGGCATCTTCTAGCCCCATTCCTAAATCTTTCGCACCCCAGCAAAACCCCCTTGGAGCTAAACAATGTGAGGATATGATGCATGTTCACACATCACAAAACAACGAACTGGACAGAAAATGGAAGGATAGCCCCAGACGATCTCGTATTTAGCACAACATTTTTCTAACATCTTTTGCTTCTTCGATGGTATTGAGCAAATCGAGATCTAAATGTGAAAAGCGTGAAAATCATCTAAACTTTGCGATAAAACAGAGAACGAATTCAGAAAACAAAAGAGTCACTTGTGTGCATCAATATTGACGTGCTTGGAACAGTCCCTAATGACTTACAAAACGTTTAGAAGTATTTGAAATCAAAAAAGCACGTGGAGACAACAGCATCTTTGAAATGAGAAGAGTACCGAGAAAAGTTGTTGTCGCTTCAACTCGATCGGAAGACAATTAATAAAACAAGTGTAAAAAAAAAAAAAGATATGTAGTGCTTGTGTATTGGATAGATTTGCTGTCGATTCATACCGGAAAAAAGCCACCGGACATTAATGATGTAAAAACTCAACATGAATTCTGAGACAAAAGCTGGATTTTTTGCAAGACTTACTCTCGCTTTGTTTCAAAAGAAAACCATTGGGTACAAACAATATGAATTTTCGGATAGGGAACTGTCACGGAACAAGATCGTGTGATTGTAAACAAAACAGGCCGGTTTAGTAACACAATAGGAGCTGTGACAATGTTGAATGCCGTGTTGGGGCAGATAAATTAAAATAAAATAAAGGGGTGATTAATGAAAATATTACTTCTGTTACTTTATGGGGACAGTGATCAATAGGGAGTCAGAATTTTCCCCAAATCAACCGGAAATGCAGACAGGACGAAGGGGACCAATTTAACATCAATATATACTGCTAATTGGATCTGTATGCAGAAAATGAGAGATTGTTGCCATAATACTTGTAGTCGTATGTGTGGAATAGAGGTGTCTGAACTGTTTGACAGGAAACACATTTCGTTTAATCCATGTGCACTTTCCTAAATAAAGGGAATTGGGACACATATCATCGTGGCTATCGGGTAGTAAAATACAGCACCATTTCATTCATTCGTGGATACTTGCTTTGAGCTGGCGGTGAGGACACAGTTGGTTGCTCCGACTTCGGTGAACGAGAATGGTAAAGTTCGGATTGGAGGCCGGTCAAATGATACCATCAGAGAGAGAGAGAGAGAGAGAGAGAGAGAGAGAGAGAGAGAGAGAGAGAGAGAGAGAGAGAGAGAGAAGGAGAAAGGGAGTGTGTGTGTGTGACCGGCAAAAATTGCCAGGGAAAATAATTGCTGCTGGCTAGAATAGCCAGACAGATGAGCTATTGAACGTGTGTCTTCAGCGTTCTTGCAGAGGGTTTTGATAGGAAGTGACGTTCTAGATATTCAGCAAGAGGAAGGGTTTTGTATTTATTCCTAAATCAAAATACAAGGGGTGCAAAAATAAAAACTTGTTGTTACGAGTCCCATTGCAAAAAAGCCATCAGTTACTAGACTTGTGAAACCAGCTCGTATAAATCATTGTTAGCATGTCATAAATCTATCACAACCTTGTGTCATTAACATACTGCCATCTCCAACCCTTCCTTTTATTTAACCCATTCGAGACTCGTGTGGCATGTATCCGAGATTTTCATGACAATTTGGAAATATAAGTCCCTTTAGATATCTCCAAGAAGTCTAATGAGATGTATGTGTCAAAAAGAATGAGGTAAGCGTGATTTTTCAAGCAGCAGTCAATGTGGTCATTATAGCATGAAACCTTGATCAATTAGTTTGCTTCACTTCACTGAAAATGAAAGACACATTGTCAAAGTGATCAACTAAATCTGAGATTCACATCCATCCAAAGATGAATGTTTCATCGGGCAAATGTATGCCATTATCATTTTGGTTCTAGGTAAAATGATTTTTTTCCATTTTATAAAAAAATACATTCTCAAATATTATATAGAATTAATGTTTTTTTTGAAATATGTATAATCTTCGAAAGCTCGAGCGTTAAGATTAGTCTTGTAAGAGATCAATAACTTCCTATTCATTGACAATTTTCTGAAAATATATCACTTCTCTCAGACTTTTTCTGATAAAAAAGTTTCCGAGAACACTTATTTTTGTGATATATTCCTTTTCACGGCCAATTATCCTGCGAAGTCTTCTTGATCCATGACGCTTTTATTACCCCCTGACTCTGACCTAAGATCAGAGTATATTACATCGTCATGGCTTCCAAAGAAGACGAGGGACGATTGCACTATCTAACCTTGAGGGTCTGAAGATAATGTCATTATCGATAGAAAAAAAAGATACAAAAAAAAAAAAAGAAAAGCAGACACTGTAATCAAAAGCTGGCTCTACTATTAAACTTCAAGTGCTGAGTTGAATGATTGACTTCATCAAGAGCAAATATCGAGAAGATCAATTGATTTTGCGGAACACTGGTTTTTCTACAACATCAGCAGTTGATACAAAAAAGGTTTAGATCGTGTGAAAATCAATCCATGACACCATTCAATTTGCTGGTGATGATGGTACATTCGTCTGAAGTGTCAGATGTTACAGATACAGGGCACTGGGTCATTGGAGAGTGATGATAAGAAGGCAGGCGCTGCCTATTTTACGGATCATTTCAAAACAAAAGATTAACGTTTTTTTCTCCTCCTTGTTACGGTTTCTTCAGAGTGTAGCTTTCCTCATCACTAACTTCAGTATAAATTTCTCCAACTGAAAGCAAAACATTACAATCAGCCTTACTGCTGCATCTTTGCCGCACTCATTTTCTGATCAAAGATTCGATAAGGTTTGGTTGTTTATATATTCCTGAACGAAATGTCTGAGCACACACACACACACACACACACACACACACACACACACACACACACACACACACACACACACACTTATGCATGCATCTGCTCACATAAATCATCATTATCATCAGTTTTTATCATCCTCTCTATTGTGGGCGTCGCATAGCTAATATTTTCTGAACTTTAAACAAGTTTGTCTCGCCATCTCATATTCAACCGTCTTCGGTTCTACATTCGATCTCTGGGGATCCATCAATTGATATGAATCCATCTGTTGCCTTTTGTTTTTGGAACATGACCAGCCCAATACCATTCGATTCTTTCAATATTTTTGTATATTCCTAAAATACTGCACTGTCTCGTGGTCTCTACACGTGATATTGTGCGAGATACTCTCATCTGCATGTTGTATGTGACTTGTTCACATTTTGCAGGTTAGTCCGTCAAGTTAGCTTCCAAATTTCAGCCGTTTAGGTTATTATCGGTAAGATTCATTGACTGTACATTTTTCTTTTCTGGACGAACGGGAAATTTTCTAGTTGTTGGAGATCGGAAGTGCTCAACCAGAGTCTCGACATCCTAATACGATTTATCGCTTGATATTTTGAATATTCCATGAAAAATCATTTTTCTTGAAAAATCTTCCTATTATGCCATCTCACTCTTACAGACACTGACAGACAGACAGACCGACAGACAGACACACACACGTGTGTGAATATATGTGTGTGCACGTGTGTATTTGTTTGTGTGTGTGAGTGTGTGCCATATATATTTGGTTGGAAAACTATTTTAACCATTTATTCTCTATGACATAAAAAAGATCAGAATACAAAATATAATGCTTAAGAACTGATCTTTCATGCTTTGATGAATTATTGGGTGAAGTGTCAGAGGCTAATGATAAAAGAATTAGACAATAATGATACTTCAGTCATAGGTATTACATTGGATGTTTTGGAGAGTGTAGATCGGATGGAAGTAGGTCTATCCATATGAGAATGAACATGGGAAGAAAGAAGAGACAAGATTAAAAACGGAAGATTCATGAATGTGTGCATGGATACGTTAGAATGGACTAGCAAAAACAGACTGAGATTCATCGATACAAGTGTGAGTCATTGAGTCAAAAGCTAAATACTAGTTATTAGCTGATGTTTGATCTAATCTTGTAACAACCTAAATTACGATTTAGGTAACTATCAACGTATAAACATGGATGGATACATACATATGAAATGGCAATAGATAGAAACTTACTGATTTTGATTAAGGGTCAGCAATTAAGCGATCCCTGCGGGAAGATATCTATCAATCCAGGTTTAGTAAGGTACATACATGAGAACACACACACACACACACACTATATATATATATATATATATATAGATAGATAGATAGATAGATATTACATTACAAGTCAGAGATGCAATACAATAATATATGATATAATATAATGCAAGACCCCATATATGAGTGTTCGATACATTAAATTTACAATCTTCAGTCATTCAGTTGGGTGACATTAGAGCTTGCAATAGAATTAAATGAAATTCACTAAACAAAAACGTTTATGTTTCTTCCCTGTTCGGGCTTCTCTAAGCGAATTTATTTTAGATTCATGTTTGTATCATTTTGGGGGGTGTTCACTGTTTCCTCTATTTTATTTGTCCCATCTTGTGATTGTGTATTGCTTGTATTTTGATTTAAGATATAAGGAGTCATTTGCCAGGGGAGACAGAGAGAAAGAGAGACAGAGAGAGAGAATGGAAGAAAGGAGAGATTATGCGGGTAGATAGATGCAGGGATGCCCCTTTTCACTTGGTAAAGCAAGCTGAAATTCATAGAAGTTGGTTTGAAATGCTGTTAGGGAGATATTGATGAATATTCAAATATACTTGACTGGGTGCTTATTTCGATAGGGTCGTTTTGTCATGTTAAACATAATGAACCTTCCAAAAAAATCATCTTACGACTTATAACTTTCTCCCCCTATAACATGTTGAATTTGTTTTCATCGCTAAAACTCACTTTTTTCCCTCTATGTTTACCAAGAAATTGGACAATCATGCAATATCAACGGAATTATCTCTATTTTTATCTTTTTCATGCAGTAACATCTACAATAAGCAATTGGAAACAATACAGGGAAGAGGGATAAATTGGTTCCGTCGTTCTGTGCGAATCTTCCTGGAATATGCACCGGGATTTTGCATTATGTCCGTTACTCAAGTCATTCAATCGTTGTTTATCCCATTACAAATAAGTTTGCTGAACAAAATAAAACAAAGATAACTTTGTGTTTAGTAAATCAACGTCATAATTTTGTGAAATATATACGTCTGCTCAAAAAGTGTGTGATTTCCCTTGCGAAATTAGGCATGGGATATGTATTTTTATCTCATCAGAACATCCTTATTTTTTTTTTTACCGCTTGCATTAGCCGTCAACATGATTGCTTATATAATACAGTAATTGGTTTCCCTCGTTCTTATGGATTAGTTGATATATTTTCCACAAAGAAACTCACTTGACGTCAAAAAGTAACGTGTAGAAAGAGTCCCTTCCGAATCACCAAAAGCACAGCTCCAATCTCAGCAACATATTACGCGAATGATTTGCAAAGTTTAAGTAGAATTAGATTCTAATTTAAATTCTTTATTCAATGATCCTACTGCACACGAAGTATTACAAAGTATGACCTAATATTTATTGAGCTTATATTCAATGTTTTCATTTGTCTGCTTCTTTGCGCTCAAATTTAATGATCTTATTCGTTTTACTCTCGTATTATGACATAACAATAAGAATTACGCAATAGAAACTTGTTAGATTTTACGTCAGATCACACAATAAAACTGTGTGAGTTGAGTGGAAATTTGAAAAAATGATTAAAATTGCGTCATTTGAATTATTAAAAATGAATTAGGCTCCTCAGTGCCGATCCATACGTAAATAATCCTTTCATTTTGGTCAAAGACATTGTAGTTACAATAACAGATACGATACTTATAATTGTTATGAATGAAAAATGCAACAAACTCACAGAAACGGAAGCAAAATTAAGACAGCATGGTATGTATGTAAGAGCTTCCTTTAGACAAGTTCTCAAAGTAAAATTAAATGAAGGACTACGGAATTTGGAATGGAAATGGATGATTTGCTGACATTTGAGCAAATCTCTATCGTAAACTTTTCCTATAGATCAAGAACGAATCATTACGAGTACATTACCGATATGAATGTTGATGTACAGATGAGTTGAGAGAGGAAACTTATCAAAACAAAAAATGTTGTTGACTGATCCACACACAGAAAATGCAAAATATCTCAGAAGTTCAAGATAAAAATACAAATGTTAGACACCTAATTGATTTGGTTTTGCTTGCAAGAAAAGACAACATCATACACTTTATCATGTACGATAAGTTCAAGATATTCTAACGATTGTAACAGCCAATGTGTTTACACTTTATGTAATGAGCTTTTTAGGTATTGAGTCATAATATGGTCAGTTTAATTTTCATTGAGTGTCTTAGTAATTTGTTATGCAATAGACTATGCATTTGCCCCAACGCCAGCTATCGGTGTTCAAGCCCTGATAAAACTGAAATTTTGAATACGAAAGAGCAATAAAATCCTCCTCATTCAGCACAACAGATTCCCCTTGCGCTTCTTCCTCATTTTGGTGATGTGCATGCATGTATGTATGTATGTATGTATGTATGTATGTATGGTACGTGTGTATGTATATATATATATGTATAATAGTATGTTGTAAATCATCACCATCAATGGATACAAACGAATAGCAACTCCGGGGACAGTCTTTGGAGAAATATGCGCTTCAAGATACTGTCGTCTTGATGTTATCCCAATGGAAGCCATAGACATCTTAGTAGTTGTGATAGTATCCTATTTCCCACCGTTCACATAATACGTAGCTGTTTTAGCTTCTCCTCTCAAGGAATTGAAGTGCCGGAAAAAATTTTTCTTTGTGTTTAACATACGTGGATAACGTTCACGGATGAGAATTAAATTAGACATTGAACCTCGCAAACTATTTTACGTTGAAGTAACTCTGCAACGAATGGAACTTTTTATCTTGCAAGACGATGTTTTTCACAACGCATGGCTTCCTTCTATGTAAAAGAAATTATTGACTCAGAAAGTAGCGAAAACATGCCCATAACTGCTGCCAGTGAGTCTTTGATAGGCTGTTGTTCCTTGTTGTGGACTCTCAAGGGAAAAAAAACACACACAAAAAATTTCATTTTTGCAAAGGGTATGGAAAAATGACAACCGAATTCGACATAGACAATATTATTTATTTTGTTATTCAATGGTGCGAAAAACTGGGCATGTCTGTGAATGGGAAATTTTCAGAAAGAAACTGAACCTTTTTCTGCACTTTATACGCCCCCAAAACTTAATGGCTATTTTTTTTTCTTTATTTCTTAGGCATTATAGGGCTTTAATTACATTAAATACCTTTTTATTTCAAATTTTCACACTGCCGTGACGAGTTACAACATTTGAGCGATGTTTTTCCACCTAAACATGTATGTCCTTTGACCTTTCATTTAAAGTTCATACACAACCATTTTAAAACAGCATCCAAAAAATAAAGAATCATTGTGCGAGTATCGTTTGTTTCCAAACGTTAACTAAATAGTTAAGCAATTATACTTTATATTCCCTTTATAAAGTGAAAATATCTTTGCCATTTAGTTATGTTGTTATTTTGTGGCAATCTGAATGAAAATATTCTTCAATATTGCTAGATAAAGTATTATAAATTGTCATCGTTGATTAGTACGATTTCTTTTCACTTAAAGCTTATCTTAGTTGCCGGAGGCTACTTCTAGAGGGATTTCTTCTCTAACTTTGAATGACCAATTGCATGGACACAGCTTGAGTTTTGACAAAAAAAACAAACAAACCCAAAAACAAAAAACAACGATAGTTTGATTTTCTAAACTATTTTTTGTCTAAACTCTCATCAAACAACTAAACGGCGACGTTCCATGTCATTTAATTATGCCTTGTCAAATTCATTTTCTCCGTTTTCCTGCTTGAATACACCACATTACATTGTAGAAAAAGCGAATAGATCCCTGTTCTACGGCGAGTTTAAAAGACAGATAAAAAATATAGCAGACGAGAAATCATGGACGTGGTTACGAAAGGGAAACCTTAAGAGAGAAACAGAATCGCTCATTATGGCAGCCCAAAACAAAAGCATAAGGACAAACTACATAAAAGCAAAAATCGACAGAACACAGACAAACAGCAAATGCCGCATGTGCAGTGAAAGAGATGAGACAGTAAACCACATAACTAGTGAATGTAGCCAACTCGCCCAGAAGGAGTATAAGCATAGACACGATAGAGTAGCAACGATGATACACTGGGAACTAAGTAAACAAATGGGATTCAACCATGGGGAAAAGTGGTATCAGCACAAGCCAGAGGCAGTTTTGGAGAATGACAACCACAAACTACTCTGGGACTTTGACATCCAAACTGACCACCTCATCCAGGCAAGAAGGCCGGACTTAGTAATAGTAGACAAAAAAAGGAAGGCCTGCCAAACAGTAGACGTGGCTGTACCTGCAGACCATAGAGTAAAAAAGAAGGAGGGTGAAAAAAGGGAAAAATACCTGGACCTTGCAAGGGAGTTAAAGAAAATGTGGAACATGAAAACTAGGGTAGTACCGGTCATAGTGGGAGCACTAGGAACTGTCCCCAAAACGCTGAGGGAGATACTGGAGGAGATTGGGATTAGGGGGAGGATAGAGACCGTACAGACCACAGCACTGCTGGGAACTGCACGGATACTGAGGAAGGTGCTAGAGATATAAGGACTGCAACGAATCGTAGCTCTGTCATGATATGCGAAAGAGAGAGGAGACGTTAGCTGAAGACCTGAGGAGACTTATTGTCACTCAGCCTTCAGCGATAACCACTGGGCAACCGGTGTGAAACAGTAAATCGCAGAATTACTGCGACCTATGAGTACTAGGAGAGGAGGGCTGGAGACTTGAGGAGACTTGCTGTCACTCAAACTCCAGCGGTTACCACCAGGCAACTGGTGTGAGATTCCAAATAATAATAATAATAATAATAATAATAATAATAATAATAATAATAATAATAATTGTGATTTTTACATCCAAACCGACCACCTCATCCAGGAATGAATACCAGACTTGGTAATCGTTGACAAGAAGAGGAAGACATGCCAAATAGTAGACATTGCTGTACCTGCAGATCGTATAGTAAAGAGGAAAGAGAGTGAAAAACTGGAAGAATAACCAGATCTAGCGAGAGAACTGAAGGAGATGTAGAACATGATAGCCAGGGTAGTGCCTGTCATAGTTGGCGCACTAGGAACTATCCCAAAGACACTAAGAGCAAAACTGGAGGGGATCGGGGTAAGGGAAAGGATCAACATTGTACAAACTACGGCACCACTGGGAACTAAGTGGATACTGAGGAAAGTGCTGGAAATATAAACACTGCAAAGCTAATCGTTAAAAGTGCCCTAAAAGAGGAAGGTAAATGAAAGCGGAAATGTAAACCACAGCACTGGTATGATAGGTGAAAGAGAGAGGAGATGTAAGGACTGAGGATTTTACTGGTAAAAATCGAAACTATCAATAATTTTAAAAGCTAACTTAAACGCAAGAGTATCTTCAAATAGCCCGGTATATGAAGAAAAAATATTCAACAAAATAATTCGAAACTTTTGGCTGGCTACAGTGATTCTAATTATGCTTTTAGATTGATATAACGAACTGAATGAAGAATGCATAATTTTTTCATTCAAAAGTGTGATATGTTTGATATGAACGACACGTGTTTCTTGTTAAGATTCTCAAAAGATAACTTCTTTCAACGAAAAAGTAAGTTCCATTACCGAAATCGTCACTTATTTATCAAAATCTGTTCGAAAAACGAAGAAATACGCATAAGGAGAACCAAATGTATTCGTATGCAAAACAGTGCACCATGTACGAAAATGATGGAAACGGCAATTCAGTTATGGCTTTTTTGCTCTTTCATATAGTACACTTGAACCTCTTTGAAACCTTGAAGATCAGATATCCTGGGGAGAGTAAAGTCTTATGCATCGAAAGAGATTAGGTGCGATTTTTTTTGAGTTGGGACCACATGCCATATCAAAATTGCCGATAAAATTCATGTTCCCAGTAATTGTTTCTCTCTGTAAACTCAGGGACTTTTTTTTCAATAAGTTCCAACTTGAAATAATGTATAAGCTTTTTACTCACGTTGTGGCCACGCCGAGTTCATAATTCGATGATCTTTGACTGAATTCAGGGATAGATTTCTCTAAGCAGCTTTGGTCTGATGGTTGATGTATATCTTGCTGCTATGTTCGTATTGCACAAGAGTCAACATTCTGGTTATCCGTCCCTGTTATGCAAATATGTTTGATATGGATACATTGTGGTGTTAAACCCGATATACGCTGAAATTCCTGCAATGTTGTACTCGAGGAGAAATTCATATCAATTAATCAAATTCAATGCAGCCATTTAGCATTAGATACTTGTGTGCAAACGCAGATTTCACAATTAGTTTTATTAATCTTTTATCGTGTAAACATTTTGTGAGGAATCTTTGCAGGGCTTATATCATTTTATTCAGGGTCATTTTGCATTGTTTATTGAAGAATGTTATTCAAATGGTTCAACACATTATTCATGGGTTACGGAAACAATCCAAATGTGTAAGAAAAAACGTTATTTACTCGTTTGCAGATAACACAAGCATCATGCAAACAGATACAATTGTTATTCATCCATTCACATACAGGCTGAATGTCAGAAAAGTAGTAAATGAACATTCACTTACCAATTGCTAAAGCCTGCTTCTATGTGGATTGAGTATTTTGAAATTCATTCAATTATCGCCCTACGAACATTGCTGACAAAAAGAAAAAAAGGTTGGGGCTGATAATGTTATGTATTGCTACTTCAAAAAGAAACTTTTGGTGCGATGTTATAGGGAGTGCATGCTCAAAATATAGAGGGAAAAATCTGCTGTGGAGGTATCAAGCCACTATATATATATATATATATATATATATATATATATGTGTGTGTGTGTGTGTGTGTGTGTGTGTGTGTGTGTGTGTGTGTGTGTACGTGTGTCTATGTGTGTTTGAAAAAATCACTCACTGATCTTGTTTTCTTAATTCTGTACATACACTTACTCTGATACCATCACCATATCCCAATATGTTTCCTACGATCATTACTATCTATTCGCCAAAGCCCCGCAACGTCGGAGAACAGTTCAAAGGCAATTGGCTATAAATAACAACTTGAGTGCTATCCACCACACCATGAAACCTTATCCATTTGCATTATCATTTGATTTCCAAAGAAAACTTTTCTTTATCAATTTTTTTATCAAAAACAGCCTGTTTGAACAGAGGCGACTGTACTTGTAATGACAATGGTTCGCAAGAAACACTAAATTGATTCTTGCTTTCTCAAAGGATAGACATAATTCTGATAACTTGTACCAAAATCCTAGCAATGATGAGAATATTAAGTCAATATTAAATAGAATTGCCACAGCGTCTATCACTTCAGGAAACACAGCGTTCAACAATCAGCTATTAAAATTCTAATTGTAGGTAATGTCTCTTGTTAAACTGAATAATGTTGTTAGATCAGGGTTCCATAGTCAGCTACGAGATTCAACACAGCCACAGGTCAATAAATTTCAACATGCTATTCATAATTTGACGATTCCTCAACCAATAACCTAGTTTACCAAGGAAGCACTTAGAAGATTCATAACTGTGCGAACACCGTGGACCCGTTCCAAAATGTATTCACTTCTAACATAGCTTTTTGAAAAACTTTTCACAAAATATTGTTGAAATTCATTGGTAAATCATAAAAATATCGTGTGGACAATCATAGGATTTTGGCGATATAATGTTGTTTGGATATATAAGTCCGACGTCGAGGAGAAAAAGAAGAATGAGAAGAAAGACAAGAAGAAGAAGAAGAAAATTATGAAGATTGAGAAGAAGAAGAAGAAGAAGAAGAAGAAGAAGAAGAAGAAGAAGAAGAAGAAGAAGAAGAAGAAGAAGAAGAAAATGAGAAATTATTGAAATGAATAGGTTGAATAAGTGACCACAAACAGAAAAAAAAATACGAATAACTACAAAATCTTATAAAACAGCAAAACACTACAAAAATTTGTTTTTTCAAAAAGCAAGCATAACCTATTGTATCTATTCGTGTATGAGTCAAATTTCTATTTCTAAATATCCACAGAAACAACTGAATTCGAACTCTACATTTGCTAATTTTAATCTGGATTCCCGAAATGACAGATTACTGTTGATAACTCAGCCTGTGGAAATTACACCTATGTGGACTATTAAATTTATTACTTTTGCAGATGTATCAAAGTTGTCAATGGTTCTTGTTGGAGACTCTGATACTTTTAGATCAGGGTTCTGTTGCCGGCTCCTTGACTCCCGACCGACACAACTATCAATATGATGCCACCTGCTGTTCACAACTAGCATGATTGGAAGAGAAGGAAAGGATTCTCAAAAGACAAGTCTTGCTTAATAATTGATATTTTATGGAGACATTTATCTTGATAGTCCATTGCAAGAGCATACGAACCCTTTCCGAGTCAATGATTCATCTGTGCCTTCTCTTCTCTTTGAAAGTTAGAAAAGATTTTCAACAATAGTTTTCACTGATAACTCTTCCCTGCTTGCATTGATATGTAAAGAAGATGAAAAAACGCAATATTCATTGCATGTTCCTTATACATTATTCTAAAAATATTTTCCTGTCTAACTACTGGAGACCAGGGTTAGCTTGGCAGAGGGGAAAGTTGAATTGCTTTTTGATATTTTGTTCCAACAACGTGATGACACCAATGTTAACCGCCTTACAGCTCGAGCAATATGCATTATATGAACGAAATGTTTGGCATGGAAATGGTTATTCTCATTCTTACAAATGCTTTCCCCATTTTAGCAAAAGAATTTTTAATACATGCTGTATAATGTCGTTGATGATAACATAGTCTACGTTGATAAAGAGTACTTATAAACAGAATAAATGATGCATTTCAAGCAGTTCCTGCCAGAAATTTTCCTTGGAAAAGAATGCTGTGCTAACTATGTGTTTGGGGCCTTTTCTTGTATAGTAAGAGAGGTTATTCTGATTCTCTGTAATTTAATGCTATAGAACCAATGTTAAAAAAAATGACCTTACGTATTTAATCACCCAATTTGTGTAAGTTTATTTGATTATTTGTTATGGTAACACTTGATCAGCGCGTGATGGCGCAGCTTTCTTTGCAAAACGCTCTTAAAATTCTGAAACTTCAAAATCGAAGCATCTTTCTGTCCAATACTGCAAATGTATTTGACGGAAAGATACTGCGTTTGTTCGATTAATTTCATTGAGCATTTTATTGCGCATTAGCTGACCATGGAATTGATGTCTTATGGAGAATAATCACGTTTATCACATTGTTTGAATGAGAAAATAAGAGGGATTTCTAAACGGATTTTGATGTTTAATGTTGGAAAAGAGAACGAGGTAACAATTAAAGACCACCCTTCTCCCAAAATCACCTGTTATAACATTCATATATAAACAACAATGATGAAACAATTTAAAGGAACGACTTGTATCAAAATCCCAATACTCTATGCAAAATTTGGAAAGCAGTGTAAGGGCAAATTACTTTTTGCCTAAAAGCTGTCACAAAAACAACATTGAAAAGAATATTATCATTATATGTCTACTTAAATGTGTACCAAAATATGTACTTAAATGTGTACTTGAATGAATACTTCATGTACGATAATTTTTTTAATTGCTGTTAGTTGCTCCATTGAGCAAGCTCCAGTTGAGTTGATGACAGACCCTGCAAGAAAGTTGCTTGGTACAATTGCCATGGTTATGTTGTAACTATAACAATTAGGTGAGATGGTCCAAGTATATCAGTGTTTAATAATATATAATTCTTCATCTCTGAAATTCAGACAAAGATGAATATAATTCAGTCTCAGCACTGCGTATTTTATCGAGAAAGATGGCCTGAGAGGACTCTGTAGACTCTTTTGTATCGACCATGACAAAGATATCAATTTGAATTAGTCATTGAATAGTGAAAATACAATCATGTCTTCATTGTATTGAATTGCAAAAAAATTCTTGAACAGCACAGTAAATTTTTCATTGCAGTTCAAAAATGTGAGAAATTTTTTTTTGACGGTTACGATATGATATCTTCAATTACTAAAAAGGGTAATCACTGTATATTAACCAATACAAGTGATTCAATTTTTTTTTAGAACTAGATGAAATCTAAAAGAATTTAAAATTAGATTTTTTCAATGCATTCATTCGTGCCATAAAAGCCATTAATCAATGGGAGATCAAGCAAAATATATCTGATGCTCTTTTTTAAAAATTTCTACCAGATTAAAAACAAAAATGTGTTGGCCGTTGATATTATGTGTCTTTTCATTTCAATTAAAAGGTATTCTGAAGGCGTCGAAACTGATGTCTATTTATAAAAGACCGATATCATCATGATGAAATCCCAACCGTAGTGGCATTATCATCACTGTCCACGCAGACGGTGGAAACGAAGAGAAATACAGTTATGGCGGCCTAAAAGAGCAATTATTGAGAAATTAACTGAACAATAATGCGAAAAGCAAAAGATTATTGGGAACAGAAACCGTAATAATTCAGTTATACGAAAAAAAATTGATTTTAACATCAAGGAACATTAAAGTAAAGCAAATAATATTCAGTAATTAGAAACGGTCATCCAAAACTGTCAACATAGTCATCCAGAGCTTTCTCTATTTTTAGTTTTCAAACCTGTCTGGCTGATTATGTGTCTCTCACGCATTCAAGTTGCACCTACCTATAGGGTTAGATAATCCAACACCCATTCTTTATAATGTCTCGAAAAAGAAATCCAATCAAATATTTTTCCAGGGTAATACTTGAATTTACAGTGTAAAATAATATTAAATCAGGGCCTTCTATTACTCGATAGTCTTCATGCTTTGAAAATTTTTTGACATTTTCACGATGCCGAAAATGCGGGAGAATTAATTTATTCATTAATCATCCCCTTTTTCAGTTTCTAATTGACCCTCCTCATAGCATACTGCCAGAAAACGATGGTTAAGTAATGGTTCCTGTTGATTGACTCAACGAACCTTTTTGTTTTGTTTTTATTAATTGAAGTATTACAAATCACTTCTCTTAAACTTTTTTGTGCTGCTTTTCATTGTGTATATTCGGGCCTGCATTAAAAGCGAGGATCATGATTTAAGTACAATCTCTCGATGATACCCAAATCAACTTCCCTTTCAACTAAAGGAAGTTTGGTTATCTGTTCAAGTTGTCCCTGTTATGAATGGATGGACAACAGCAGCCACATCATGAACAATGTGCGTCTTAACATATCTAGCCCAGACTAACATTTAGCACTTCAGATCGGGGAACCATCCATTACGGCTTTGTGTTAGATTTTTACTGACATACCACTATTGTAGTTCCATGAAGAACTAACGTCATTGAAAATACGTATTCCATGTTCTGAAAGTTCATTACAAGCGACGTTTTGATTTTACGAAAGTACTGAAGCGCGAAAAGAGAGAATCCATTGTTTATTTTGCATGTACCCGTTGTAAAGGCAACTAGCACACTCATAATATTTTCCTGCATCCTGATCTCTTATAACTTCCGACGATCCAACATAACATGCCCCGTTCATGGGTTGTTAGAAAGCCCAAAGATTGTTCCATGGTAATCGTTTCTTCACTTCAAGTCATTTTTGTTCTCAATCTTTTTAAGGAATGATCCATTTTCGGATAGCAAGCTAAGCCTGCATAATAAAATTGCTCCATTCTAAGACTTGGAAAATCGTCCTCTTTCTTTGTTGAATTTTTAGAGTCTCATTCTGCTTCAATAAATTAGACAGCAGTTAAAACCTATCCAGCATTCATTGATTACAAACATTTTATGTAAAAACTGTTATTTATAGTTCTAATATAGATTTATAGCCTACGTGGCCAGCAGTCGTCTAACCATCTCATTTTCAATTTTAGCACCACCGTAATGACAGCATTGGTCATGAGACTTGAACTGAAATACGCAACACTGCACTTTATTTTTCCAACATCTTCTACAATTTGACTTGACAGACAACCACAAGTGTTGCAGAGGAAGACAACAAAAAAAAGTGGTTTCAAATCTTATCCGTCCGGATGCAGCAAGTAAATCACTTCAATTTTATGGCTTTTGAATACGGATCCTTGGTCTATCAATTGAATCTAAAGAATTAGGGTTTGTGGCGTACCTAACATTCTGAGTGTAACAGAACAAATCAGGAGTGTGGTTCCAAAACACAATCAAACGAATAAATAAATAAAAAGAATGTATTTAATCAAATGAAAATTCAATTAATGATTTGAACTTTTCAACCATTTAAAACTATATATATATATATATATATATATATATATATATATATATATATATTTCAAATCCAGAATTTTCTAGAAATGCTGCCTATTGAGTTTTGGAACCGCACTCCTCAAGTGTCACTGTACTTGATATAGAAGTATGGAGTCAATTCAAAATACATCAATACATCCCGAGAGAATATTCACAATCATATTAACACTTTGGTTGCAGAAAGACTTGCCCTTGCTCATGATCATAGATAACCCTTTTTTTTTTTTTTACTGATCAAAAATTCTGATCTATTGTCAAATCACAAACAATGCTTTCCACTAAGGAAATACATCGCAATGCATTTCTTTATTTCAGCTCGAGTATTGTGAGGGAGTTGATTGGCTGTTTATGGCTGTTTTGGAATTTGCATAGCGTTTTCTGCGTTGATGGTTTTTTTTCTCAAATATATTTCAAAACATTAAAGTCAAAAGGATTTTGATGCATATTTTACGTTCTCACTAACACATGTAATAAAATTCTGCTTGTTGCTGTTCCATTAGAATTGGAAAGTATTAAAAAAAATGGGTTTCATGTTTTTATATCTTAAACGTTGGTAGACAAATGAATCCAAAGCCGATTTCAAGAATTACTTTAACTTGCAAAATGTTATCAGTCCGCTGACCATTGAATTAGACAGTGTTTTGTGGAATATTCAGAGTCTCGTTAACAGTTTAATCAACAAAAACGGACAGAGCTGAATGATTTTCTAACCACCGAGTTGTTTTCAAATCATTATTCAACTTCACCGCTCGCCAAGTCTATACATTATGATAAAGCAGAGACAGTCAGAAATATTTACATATGTATATACTCAGATTGGTACACACATACAAGCCAACCCAAAGCAACTGCACCTCTCCCTCTCTCTGTCTCCGTCTGTCCGTCTGTCCATCTGTCTGTCAGTCTGTCTGTATTTCTCTCTCTCTCTCTCTCTCTCTCTCTATATATATATATATATATATATATATATATATGCCAAAAAATAAAACATAAATGTATTCTCCTTTGAAATGCCATATATATATATATATATATATATATATATATATATATATATATATATATATATATATATATATATATATCTTCGTAACTAAAGATTTTTCAGAGTATCTAATCAAATACGAGGAATCAGCAATGTCTATTTATCAGTTTACCATCACCAGCCTTTAGTCTATGTCCTTTAATATTAGCAAGACATTTTCATGCACAGCTTTCCTGAGACAATAATCTCAACACCTGTCCGCTTTGTCACACTCTTATTTTAGCCAGCCACAGTTTCGCATATAAACTCTTGGTATTCATTTGGTGAGTTATGATGTTCAGCAATCGTCTGCCATCTTTACTAAAAGACTTACAATCCTGCAAGTTTTTTTCAGTTACATATATAATGCTAACTTGTGATATCCCCATGCGATGGTCAGCGTGAACCTTTGATGAGTGCACTGCATGATTCTCTGTTTGTAAGTTGATCATTTGATTCAGTTGTATGTTTTAGTTTTAACTATTGAGGTAATACATTGATTGTAGACTCTCAGTTATGATACTAATGGGATTTTCTGGTTATTGAAATTTTTATTTGATGTAATTGTTTATATCATCTAACATTGTCTTACTAATAGTTCCTTTCTGTGGTTTATTGGGATTAATGAGTCACGTTGTGGGGTTTTCTGTGAAGTCAGGTTTGTTCTCCTTCAAAAAACTCTGAAGTCAAGTTTGTGGTCTCTCCAGAAACCTGACTTCACAAAGAAACCCATGACTAGACTTAACCTCATTAAATCACTGATAAAAGAGATTTGTGAGAAAATGTTATAAGATATTGAGAATAACATTGAATATCAATCACAATTAAGCCATTTGTACAAACAAAATTCGATGCTCTTTGCCGAAGAAATGACTCAATTTGGATATAGTACACAAAGCCGGATTATCAACTTGAAAGAAATCCTTGGAAGTGAAATATTACATAGGAATATCGAAAGCATCATTTGAACTTAGATTAGCCAATACGTAATCTTTTACTAATAGAGAATATGGAAAATATTCCTTTGATATCAACGCATCAAAGGAGACTGACAGATAATAATCTCAATCCAACGGTAAAATGGAAATCTATTAAAACAAAAGTTCATTTGTCAAAATATCGAACCCCAATGCTACTTATAATTACCTTAGACGTAAGAAAGTTGAGCAAACCTAATATGATCAATCGACCCTTTAAGGTCATACAGAATGGGTCTTAGCATGAGGAAATAAATTCAAGTGATAAAAAGGAAACAAACCATAAAGGAACTGATAGTGGTACCGATAGTCTAAGATGAAAAGAGACCAATTTTCCTTTTTTTGTTCAGAATTGAATAAGATGATTTAAAAAAGTTAACCTACTTTTGTATACGGAATAATTGTAAATTGTAAATTCAAAATCCCTGAATAAAATCTATAATGGCCCGTACTATCTCAGATTTTGTGCTTGTTCAAATACTTACGAACAGTATGTCCTTATCAATGATACGTCATACGTAAGATAGATGGATGAAATTGAAAAGATTGCTGAGAAAACATGATGGACAATAACTCAATATCAGTTATCATGGTAAAGGTAAGTTGGGCCTTTGTACAGCAGTTGGATTACAGTGGCTGACAAGATCATAAATAATATGCAAAACATAATTTCCTCTTTTAGGAAGTAGAACTGTACATGTTTTTTTTTATATGGATAACCTTCTTTCGGATTGACTGCCTTACGGGATTAGAGGTCTCTAACCGGCCAGCAATTTACCTATACCTTGTTGGAGAAGTGAATTCATGCTTTTCTAAAAGGCATTGGTCAGGAAGTAAACCCAAGGAGCCATCGATAAAAATCTTGCTCATTTGGTCAAATCTGTTTTTGTTCCGATACCTGCTACATCATTTTTCAAATTCTTTCATTCCATTATTCATTGGAAGAATCTTCCACAGGAAGATAACTTCTTTGGAAAAGTTTAGGCGTTGTGGCATCTAGCAGTTACCAATATTTTTTTTTTGGTCGAAGGAACTGATTTACACCAGATACCCAAGTTGGGTCTGTGTCTGGCGGTTTTAGAAGTGAAATATTGTTTGCAAGGAATAAGACAGAAAAGATGCAAGACACAAAAACCTGTATGCCCCCTATCTCTTTCTCTCTCTGAGTTAAGGCGAGAGAGAATGGGATTGATAAATAGGAAAATGTAGAATACGAAGAAGCTAAAAGGGAAAGATAAATTGAAAGACGTATTATGTCCGAAATAATATATTTTTACTGATGACAAATTGGGCTTCGGACCCAGATATGCCGATTTTTCAAAGCATCGAGAACTTATATCTCTTCTGTAATACTGTGCGTGTACGAATGTCAACAAGTCCGTAGCCTTGTGATAAAAAAAAACATGTGTTCTGACAAATAATTATTCAACAATATCGATCTCTTTGGTCTGCACTTGATGCTTTTCATAAAACACCGAGATCCAACAATCAGGAGAAAATGATTGGTTAAAATTCAATGTATCAGGTATTATCAATCAGCTTTTGGATTTTCAACTAAATATCTACTAAAATTTATTATGGTTACTTTAGTCAGACTGAAAGTAAAACAGATATGAGGAAATAAGTGTTTGACATTTTGAATGGAGCCAGTCACCGTAGAGGAGACATCTTAGCTTTCACCAAAATGAGTGCTCCTTATCCTTGCTTTCTGTTGACGATGGATTACTGAACATATGCACCATATATCTACGTGTATGTGTGTGTGTTTGTATGTGCTACTGTATGTGTGTGTAAAGTATAACTGAATCTGAATCCCTGCCTGCAAGTGTGGTTAAAATTTTCTGTATTTATATTCATAGATGATTGTTCCCAGCCTCAATCGATAACGAATCCGAAGAGTCGGGGTGGAAGGCATAAGGGTCGATTTGTGTCCATGGGTGGGCAACTTCTTCACGTATTGGTGGGAGAGAAAAGTTTACATAGTTCAATGTATAAGAAATGTGGGAATGAAATAAAGCTTATGTTTAATCTTATATTAGCTAAAGGCTTTAAAATACAGCCATAACCTCTTACGCTTTTACATAAAATACAAACTTGCTTAGATAAGCATATGTCTGTACACATTGGATGCTCTTAACCGATTGTGGTCCAAGGAATTGCAAAGGCAGTTGGGAAAGACTATACATAAGATTGAAAGATGGGATTGAAAGTATTCAGTTTGAGATATGAGTTTGAAACATCACGGTTGTCTTTGAAGAGCATGGGTAGATAATATGTCAAACAATGGACATAAGATATCTAATATTATAATGATGATGGTTCATAAGTACATATTAAGTATAAAGTAATTACTTGTGCGAACACTTTCATATCTACGTATGTAATATACGGTATCTCGTTTTTGTTTTTATAAGAGTTATATTTGACTCATCCACTGGGGGAAAAAAAAAAAACACATTTGCTGCTAATATGATACCTCATACTGCCCATTCAAATAATGTAATCTTCCACCGTAACAATTTCTATTACTTATACTAAAACTTCCGTTAAGGAGAGCTTCTGGACGTAAAAAGGGTGTTAGTCCATTTCGGAAAAGGTTCCATCATTTATGACTCCCACAAGCCATTAATGTTTCGTTGCCTGTGGTAGAATGATGATTATTGAGTCAGTTTGATATGATAATGATAAAAAAGACTGCTGCTGAGTGATGATTGCAAAGGTAATTTGAAACTACGATGCTTGAAATTATTCCTTGGTCACTGCCGAGGAGAGATCTTAGAGAGCAAGACAGAAATTGTAAGAATCAAAGTTAACTTGACTTAAAGAGATAGTTATCAAGCTGTAATTGAAATCTTTCTCTTTTCATCGGTCGTACAGTGATCGTTAAAGGACACTTTATTCTTATTTTAATACCTCAAACTACCATACGAGGTCTGACACAGAGCTATATTTATTGCAGTAGTTTTCGTAGATATACAGAAGTTCCACCGAGTTTTATTTGTCCAAAATATTTTTGCCTGGGAAATAAGACCAATGTTTTTTAAGCTTATTTGTTTACTTCTTACTGAATAAATTTTCATATCTCATTTTCACACATTTTCCTACCGTGTTTGGTGTCACCTTTTTTCAATTTCCCCGGTTCGAATGTCACCTATTTTCTTTCAGCCCAGGATTATTTTATCTCCAAATCCCCAATGTCGTAACCAACATTAAACTTAGCCACGTTCTCTTTTCCTTTTTCTATTTAGTTTTTATTTTGAAACCAAACAAGAAGAAATCGTGAGCCTGGTGATTTTTTTCCCTTCATTTCATCCTTCTGTGTCCTAAGATTCGAAAAAGAAATTATGTATTCATTTTATCTTGAAGAATAGAAAACTTTTTCAAATTAAAAAAAAATTGGTTTCCCAATATATCCATGGAGTCTTCGTTTGGTTTCTTCCCCAGGAAAGGTGGAAAGATAAGCAGGAAAAAATTCTTGCAAGTGACTTCAAAGTGGGCGCCTATAATAGCTCCATGCTTATCTATTCGTCTCACAGATCAGCTCACTTGTGTCACTAATTCGATCCTAACCGTCTCCACCGCTACTATAGACGAGCCAGTTCTAATTCAAGCTTAGTAAATGTATACTCTGTTGCAAACTACATTGGTCCTGTCCAAACTGTGGTTCGTAAGTCCATTGCCAATCAAAAAAAAACAACAATGAATAAGCTTCACTCAATAGCAGTTCACGAGTGTAAGAATGGATATGCTGGCCATTAGATCGGATAAATCAGAAGGGGAAGCCGTGAATTGGTTCCTTCCAAATTAAAAGTGAGATTTCTTGATGTAATAAAAGCAAACTAATTGCATGCTGATGTTGGTGAGGTCTACGGTGAGAATAAATTGTCCCTCCGTACTTCAACTTTTAATGCAGTACATTGTTATAATTATTCTATTATATCATCAGATGTTTCTGTTAATCTTTTTTAATGTCTCATCAATTATTATCATTGCTATGTACGTATATTATGAACATAAGGTTTAGTACTATATATTTAGAGACATTTGTTGAGGGTCTTGGAACAAACGGTAAATTGTGCTTATACAATATGTGAATGCAGCCAAACATAATGGTCTAAGATTGCTATATTTTTTTATTTTGTTTCATTCCCAGCCACTTTTATCGCTAAAATGTATCAATACGAAATTAAAACGAAATGTTCGCTCCAGAATTTCGAGAACAGTATCATTGATTCGGAAGAAGGTATTTTTAGAACAATAACGAAAATATGAAATATTCACCTACATAGCTGAAAATGAAAAATCGTTGAACGTATACTTTCTCAGGATTTGCAAGAGCTCTCTATCATGGGCATTGCAGAGCCAATACCTCCTGATTTTATCTCATGGGTCACGCCATCGTATATTTTGTAGGCAACAAATTTGCATATGATCTCTGGGGATCCACGTCGTGACACGTGATGCCCATCGGTTGTCTGATATTCTTGCAACATGGCCAGCCGACTGAAATTTGAGTTCACCAATTGATTCTATCATATCCTTGTCTCCTGTACTGTACAATCCTGTGATGTTGAACCTGGTTGTATCCAGTGCACGTTGCATAGGTCTCAGTTTCAGGGTCAATCTTTTCGTTAGATTCCTTGCTTCTGTTCCACAAGCGACTTTCAAGAGGAGACATATGTTCTAAAAACTAATGGAACCTTCTTGTTCTTAGAGACTGAGTTTGCTCTATTTGCACCTTAACAGAACAGGTTTTGTAAATACCATACTTGACTTCAAAGTACATGTCTTCTTTAGTGCAATGATTGGCAAACTTTCCTGCAAACCTAATGTAGTGACTTCAATCATCATGGATATGCCATTTGCCAGACCAATATACATTCAGTAAATGCTTTTGAAGTTAGTATCTTTGGAAAGTAACCAGTCCTTTTTAATATCTTCGGAAATAATTGCATGGCTCTGATGTGACTTGGTAACCTTACAGCAAATACATGACTGTGAACTCTCTTGCTAGGTTATCCAATCGACAGGGGGAGTGGTTGAATAGGCCGTTACTCTTATATTCATGAATTGCAGAGTCTGTAGTTCTAGCAGAATTATGTTCCATACAGGTTTGCCAGTGAAATACGACAAATATCGTCCGAAATGATACTGTTGCTGTTTTTTCTAAAAGATGCTATGCGAAATTTGAGAGAATTTGGAGGAGTTACTGATGGCGATTCTGGAACAAAACATTGTACGCTGTTTTAAAAAAATGGCATAAGTGTGTAGGGTCCCAAGGGGCAGATTTTATCGTTCAGATTAAATGAATTAATACCTTCTGAATTTTTGAGACAAATAGTTTCTATTATTCTTATGCACCATATCGTAGAGTACGGACGGCTGATTAAGTCAATTGACCAGAACCTCATTGCCGTGTAGTCCATTATAATCCGACTGCCTGTCTCATTTGTGTCACACACATCTTGTGATCGATAGTATATAATTTTTGGTCTTTGACAAACGTTCCCATCTTGTAAAGATTTATCCAAATTTTGAGTTGAATTTTTATATCCTTTTCTGCATGTTCAATTGAATCAAGTCTCTATTCATCAGTTCAACTTTAACAGCAGAATTTCCTTATGTACATGAATGCTAATCAATGCTTTTTTCACCTCATTCAGACTTACTAATTTATTTCTTATATATACCAAGGGAAACACACAGACACACATACACACAAATACATTCACACACATATTTATGTGAGTGTCAATACATACATACGTAAGGTTCATTAATCCTTATAAGTAAATTGTCCATACATGTTTCGGGATTCTTCCCATCATCAGTGGTGTGTGAGCATATATATATATATATATATATATATATATATATACTGCATGTGTGTGTGCATTGTGAAAGTGTTATGAATTGACTGGATGTCGATGATATATTTATATATATATATATATATATATATATGTATGTATATATATATATATATATATATATATACATACACACACATTTGAAATCATGTGTTTATGCACGTTTTATTTCATCTTTATACGATATATAATTTTCTACCTTCCGAATTATTTTTTTTCTGCTACATTGCTATTTAAGTACGATATCACCACGACCTCTGGCACTCTCTGACCAAAATCTTTTCCATTAACGACCGCCTACATGGTAGACCTTTGCTACAACCTCCATAATCGCTCAGCAAAATATTAACAAGCGTTATTTTAGTCTCTTGCCCTTCTTCCAAGCACAAAGGAAACAACACACGATAGAGTTTTGGCCAAAAGCCTGGTTACGGATGGAGATAAGGGGCGAAATCAGGAAACCGAATCCCAAATGGAATGGTTTTGACTGTCGTTGCAGACCAACGAACAAAAGAATTGTATCGATAATCATGTCCCAACTGGACGTCGATCGATCAGTTGCCCGTTGTTTTATTGGCTATTACGCAAATCAGATCAGTTATAAATATGCTAGGACTTGTTTCGATTGAATGGCTTATACTGGTGTCTTGGGGGAATAGATCGATGAGAGTTCGAATTCTGGCATGGATACGACTATGAATTCCTTATGTTATTCAAATTACCTGACAGGAGGTTGAATTGTCGATAAAGACACGATCATCATACCGGGATGGTAAAGAATTAGGAAAAGTTTCAATTATATGCATGAATACTAACACAAACACACACACACACACACACAAACACACACACACACGCGTGGGTGCACTCACAATATATATATATATATATATATATATATATATATATATATATATATATATATATATATGTACGCAGATGGTGCATGAATTATATGTGGTGAATTTCTTTTTAGGCAAAGTGAAAAACTCAGATTTTATAAATATGTATAACCCCACACGGCAAGATGAGAAAAACTGATTGGAAATCCCCTCAGCACAGGAGTTATCTATATTGTAAGTGTTTGGGTTCAGGCTGTGTTTTGATTTGTCTTTAGATGGCGTGATTTAATTCGGTTGATAGTTTGCTTTTCTATCATTTTGCTATAAATATTTTATAGGAATAGACACGTATGTAAAGGTGAGGTTAGGATTGGTTCCCTCTTTCCTGTGTAAGGAGAATTTGTATCCAGTATTTGTGTGTGTGTGTGTGAGCATGAGTCAATGTGTATCTAGTGCAAATCACATACACACACACACACATACACATACACACACACGCACAGACACATATGTATATATATATATATATATATACACACACACACACACACACATATATATATATATATATATATATATATATATATATATATATATATATATATATAACTGCTACGACTAAGAATACGTAGCTCTCAATTTCAATAAAAGCATAAATACATACAACAGACATCCAAGATCCACCATTCTTTCAATGGCATGCAGTTATCTATACTTATATTTTAGCTTTTCCTATGCTGTTTCCTGCATTTTTCCACGCTTAAACTACGACAGAATGTTCTGCATGTAGACAAAGAAGAGAAAAACGTTTCATAAAGTCTATTTGACCATGGCCTCAGTCGACGTCACTTTCTACGATAATTACGAATAGCAAACACTTTTGTTGAAATGATGCTGATTTTCATACAAGTTTAGGCGTTCATCCTCCGGTGAAACTGTGGTAAGAATTATTTGTCTTATTAACATTCAGAACACACACACACACACACACACATACACACACACACACACACACACACACACACACACACACACACACACACACACAGAGTCAAGCCCTTTCTTGCTTTCATACCCCACTATTTTTTTCTCTCAACGAACAAGCAACACGTCTATGTTGGGACGGTGAAATTCCAAGTGAGAAAAGATTAATTCTTTGTTTTAAAACTGACACTTTAAACAAATAAAAATATGAAACAGATATTGTAACTCAACGATGAACAATTTGTTTATATGTGAGCCAGTATTCGTCACCTACATTTGAGTCACAGCTTTTGGGTGGAGATTTAGTGGAACCAATAATACAAAATATAAATAAAAAAGAGTTCATTGCATAATTATATTAGTTGAAAAACAAAATGATTTTAAAAATATTTTTCCGCTAAAAATTTTCGATATTGTCCTTTTGTCTGGTTCAAGGGCCGTCGCTGGTAGTAAAATAATGCTTAATTCAGTCTACAGTTCAAACAGAAAACATGCAATCTCCAAACATGAAAAGAACTATGAAGTTGTAGATTATATGACATTTTTCAACAATAGTAGAGTCGTAGAAAAAGATTGATCATTTTACCTAAAACATGGAATTAATCAGTATTTACAGAAGAAACATTATTTAAAAATATACAACGATCCAGACGGTACACCTATTACTTGGTTAGCTACTTTCATGTACTTTTCAATACAATTTCGAAAATGTATTGCATTGTTAACATAAACTTATTCAGACACAAAAATGTCTTATTCCAAACACTGGGAAAAATCATTTTTCTGTCAGATTTTATTCATTCTTCCGTCTTCCGGATGAGACTTAGATTTATTACACTATAATTACTGTTTATACAAGTTATGCAGCTTCCCTTGACAAAATTCAGTTTTTTGTTAAGAGTGTTTGGAAGTACCATTCATTCCACTTATATGACCCCCCCCCTGCCAAAAAAAAAAAGCCCCAGAATAAAACAATCAAACAGATCTGTTTGCTAGCTTACTTCTATGATTACTATGAATTATTTGTATTTGTACATCTTTTTATTATGCAACAGTGATTCAATGATTTTTACTAGGGTTTGTTTTGAATGGAGAAATTACTTTCTTCAAATAGTTTTGTGGGAAAAAAACATCTTGATACTTATTTTTGTTATTTTACGTCCATTATACGTAATTACCGACGGAAATTTGACAGTTTACGGATAGATTGGGTGTTTTAACGTTCTAAGAGACGGAATCAGTTTACAATGCAACCGCTATACAAAATTTGTGCGTTGTTTCCCTTCTGCTGATATTTTTTTCTATTTCGATACATAAAATTTGACTTATTCTAATGATATATAAATCATCATTAGCCATTACAAGCATTCCCAGTCTCCTACCGTGCCGACAACGATAGCGCTGAATATGCCCTATCTTCCTGATTAACCTTATTATTTCATCTTGGGTCTGGTCTTCTCAACTGTGTTCACTGTCTAATCGGTTATTCTCAATCTGCCGTCGTCTTCCCTTGCATCCAATCCATCTCTATTTTGTTACCTAATCATTTATACATCTCCTACCCTACTCTTCCCTCCTGTCCATGTTGACCTTTCTCTGCTTTCATTTGAGTTACACCTTAGGATTGTCTGTCCAAAGTCCCTCTTTACGACTCTAATTCAATCAAAGAACGAAAAGGGCACAAACAAAAAGAGAAGAGTGAAAGTAGTCAGACAACGCAACGCGATATAACCGGGAGTATTCACCGTGAACATTGGTCACACACACACACACACACACACACACACACACACACACACACACATATATATATATATATATATATATATATATATATATATATATATATGTATAATTGGATATTGGATATATAGATATTGGATAGTCTATAGCTAGTTGAAGAGTTGTATTTAACAAAATAGCTGTCTGTCGATGGTTCGATTATTAACTATTGATTGTATATATATATATATATATATATATATATATATGTGTGTGTGTGTGCACATGTATGTGTGTTCGTGCATGTGTGTTTATTCCATATGAGAATACATGTATTCATTTATTCGTTTCACTTTGTTCATGCACAAAGATGGATCAATGAGTCCATAACCAAACAGTATTGTTTTGATCTGAAGATTTCGTTGCTGTCGATATCCATCGCATGATTGATTGCATCAAAGAGGAAGAGATCACGTAAAAAATAGATTAGTCTGATTTTCCGAGATAATAAACTATCGTTATTGCACACTGATTTACTCAGATTACTGCCTTCATGTTACCCCAAAAACAGCTGAATAAAGGCAAAGCCAACAGTCAAAGCGTTAAGGCAATAACAACCAAAACGACACCCATTCGTGCAAACATTTGAATAGATACTGAGTAGGATATCATAGTTTTGAAAATTATTTTCAACCATCAGGCTACAGAATTATTGATGTATCTAACTTCATCTATATGTATATATCTATGCCATTTCCTCCACACTTAATGGTCTATTCTCTCCATATATATATATATTTATTTATCAATGCTGTAAAGCTGAGCATGCTTACTCCACAGACAGAAAGACCTGGATACAATTTTTGGTCTGATCGATTAGTGTTGAAAACTATTTAAGGACTGATATCCCTGAGCGCTCAGTGGCTGAACATATCCTTTTGTGATTTGTGTGGAATGAATCGGGGTCAAATCTTTCCCCATTCGAAAGGATAGAAGCTAACGGACGAGAAGCATTGGTCCCAGTCGGTATATGTATGTATCTATGCGTTTGTATATGACATTTTTGTCCCTTTTCGTCCAGATAGTTTCCATTATATATCGTAGTATCTTTAACATCTATCTCAATGAACAGTCGTACAAAAACAACTATGACTTTTACCCTCAAAGATCTTACCGTTCAATTGAGGTTGATTCAATGAAAATTTTTTTTCATTCGACGCATTTAAAAATAAAAGAAGATATCTTAACATCAAATAAAAAGTCAGGTTGACAAAATTGGGACGAAATATTTATTTTTGTGCATAACTTTTCAATATTGAGCCTCATTTTCATATCTTTTGATTTTTGTATTCAAATTTTTTTTTGGTAAGAATTCCGCTAATTATGAAGCTGCATAATTGTGTTAAAATTAACTTGTTAAACTGTATCGGATACTTTTTGCACCCAATGAATAGCCAAAGGAAACAGACCCATTACTCAACCCAAATTTTCATTTGATAAGGTCATTGAGAATTATTGGAATTACTGTTAATACCTAAGAGAACAATAACTCAGTGAAATGACGCTCAGAGACGCAGCCATTTAAATATTTGATAAGATCACACTTAGTAAAACTTATTTGTTTTAAAATCAATAGACATTATGTTTGCAGACATCTTGAAAGATAATGTATCATAAATGAACGAAAATGAATAAATTTTAAAGAAACCTTTCTAATGTCCCTGTCGGGGACAAACTAATGTCTGCTTAAATGTGCTTTGCAAATATATAATTTCAATACATACGCCACCGAAAATACTCACATACGCCTTCCTCCTTCTTTCCCCTTATTTCTGTATGTGTGTGTGGTTGTGTGTGTCTTTTTCTCTCCGTCTCTGTCTTTCTCTCCTCTCTCTCTATATATGTATCCCTTTTTCGGAATCTCAATCTGCCTTGGTAGGTTATTTCTTTTTTTATCCCACTTTATATGAACGGCTACTAATAATCATCTGGTGGAGTAACCACAAAGTCGATTCAGATATTTTCTGCACATTGCCTCATAAATCCAATCCTGACATAACCACTTTTATCAACACCTACGTTTTTTCCGATATCCTCCATGGTTTAGAAAGATGTATGATGCACACTGTAAAGCAAAGTATACAAAATCTTCATCCTATTGACTTTTATAATCATTTTTCTATGGGTGTTGTGAGTTTGTTCAGTATGCGCATGTGTCCAGCGTAATCTCCTCATTTGCCATTAATCTTCAGATGAAGTTATGAGTGTCAAGTTTCGTCTGCCACTGTGCTTAAAAAATGGCTGAAAACATTAGACAAATACCATACATCATCATCATCATCATCCATCGCATTTTCCCCCTTTCCCTGTTCAAGTACCGTCTTCATCGATCCATCATGATATTCTCGCCAAAGATTCCTTCTTCTTAGCAACATATATTTTTCGTCAATGCATCAAAAAGTATAGAACTACCTTTTCTTTTGACTCTCTGCCCCTATTTATATCTATATCTATTCATATCTATTTATTGTTGCCTGCAGTGAACCCAGTAGAAGTCCTCATGATGGATTGAGGATTGATCTGTCTCCATGCATTATTAAGTGTAGTGTAGAGATCAGTCTCCTCCTCGATAGAGTACCCATGGAGGCGGAATATATCTCCTGTAGCTTCCTACAGTTATCCATGTAGTTAGTGAACAGGGTCAGTATTGTTTAACTTGGTTAACCGGTGGGACGAACGCAATTTGATCAGAACTCTCTTTCATTCACTTTGATACCCAGATTTTTCTGCAGTGTAATGACGTTAATTTTATTGAATACGTATACCAAAACTCGATTGAATTACGGCTGTTCAGCATTTTATAGCAATTACGTCGTGTATTCGATCCCCATTCTTCGATTTGCAACATGTAACATGGTCTTTATTTTTGTTTTGACGTTTGTGAATGCTGATTATCAAATGCTAGTTAATTAGTCGTCTCAAATTCTAGTTGAGTATAAACAAGTTAGTGTAGAACAAGATGTTTTGAAGAGCACTGAAATGTCACGATGTGTATTAGTGTCTCTATATATGTGACTGTTTTGTGTATGTGTGTGCTTGTGTCATGGTTTTACCCCTTTGCTCAAAAATAGTATAACATTTTTTTTTCGTACGTATATTGTGTATTGTGTATTTATACCGATTACAGAGCAAATTGTGCAAGATTCAGACCAAAATCAAATATTGTGTATCAAAATATACCAGGCACTATCTGACACAAACATCTAATTTTGACTTGTTAGACAATAAAACTGATAAATGGCTTCTTCACCGCTGCACAGCCTCTCCTGTTTTTTTTTCACACGTGGATGTTTTTGTATATTTATGCATGTGTGGTGAATTGTTGCTTTAACCCCTTGCACAGGAATATTATTAAGTTATACACCTTCTGCGCCTGGTGTCTTGCAAATGTTGTCTACCAATACAGAGTGAGAGTACGTTTTGTTTGACTGGTAACAAACATTTGGGGCCTTTGCAATAACTACTATGCTACGTTGGAGCAACCGTCCTATCATTGGCAGATTCGATCCCTGCAGCAGCCCCATTTTCTTCAAATGTTTCTTCTATTTACACTGAATGATACATTACCCCTGTATCGATGGGATATCATTTCAAATAAGAGTATCAATAAAATAATTTGCAATTTATAATTGGATCATATATATCCATTTCTTATTACAATTATCATAATGCATTGTATATGAATGTATCTTATGTTACACATCATTCATATTTTGGAAACATTGATTACTTACGTGGGATACCCAAAAATGTATTCAGATGAGAAGTCAGCAAGTGTGACAGCAGACATGACTCGTTCATTCGTATTGACCATTCAACCATAGGAATATTGGATTCATTGTGTCAGTTTTAATCTTTATTGCAAGCAAACCAATTTACAATATAATCTTAGTAACACCTCAATTAGCTATCCAATTTATATACTTGGACAATTTGTTTCTTGATATTCTACGTCCGATCTCCCACCTCATCCATTAACTAATCAGTCAAACAATTGGACCAGAGCCAAATGTTTCCCCTTTCCTTGGTTCCAGTCAATGTAATGATCTTTCACACTGGATCAATCTTTTTTGGCCATCTAATTTCCCAAATATTGATTCAAAATTATAATATATGAGTATGTACGTACGCACACATATTATCTACCAGTCATCTATGTATCTCTGTCTATGCTTCTCCCTACCCCTCTCTTGCTATATATATATACGTATATATACATTTAGTTTGTTTATATGATATATCAAATAATATGGACATAGTTGACGATAAGTAAAGTAAAAAAACTGTATTTATTTCGAGTGTTATGCCGACTGATCGTGTATATATATATATATATATATATATATATATATATATATATATATGTCCATATGTACATATGTATATATACGTATATATATATATACATATATATATATATATATATATATATATATGTATATATATGCATTTATTTAGATATAAAGTTGATATATATACACATGTATATGTATATTCATGCACACAACCAGACATTTATTCTTTTTTTGTTCATACACAGATGAACACACACACACACACACACACACACACACACACACACACACACATATATATATATATATATATATATATATATATATATGTGTGTTTTCTCAGGAAAACAAATTGCTTTGTACCAAATGTCTTTTCTTTTTTACTTCCAAAATAGTTTTGGAGTTTGCCATCAACCAAAACTGAAACAAAACCAAAATATTTCACCTCGTCTTTTTTCTTCCTGTGCGTTTCTTTGTCTTTATTTTTTAAGCACCGATAAAGAATCCAGTCACTAGGTTCAAGCATGGAATTATGGAGTAAAAACTGATGTTGTCTACAATTTTTTGTCTCTGGAATGGGTATTTGCTTATTATTTACTTTTGGATACATGTTTCCATTATTGTCATCTCTTCCCATCACATTAATAAAGAAATCCACAGCATCATTATCAAATAATGTTAGGGAAATCCATGGAGTCTCTCTGGGTTTTGTCTGTTAAAGAATCATTTGCATCGAGGTGATTATTTTTTTGAAGATCTTGACTGACTATAAAAAGTACATTGGGCACTGTTTATTCCTAATGTTTAATATCCAGGCTGTTTTACAAGTAGCCAGGAAATGGATCGTACAAAATTATGCTAATGATACAGTAGTGATTGCAAGCACGAGTTCAAAATTATGTTTTGGACGCAAAAAGTTTCAAAGATCCTGAATCGTCTCAAAAACAGGTAAATTTTGAGGAACATTTGAACAATGTAGCATACAAAAGAAATGTTTTTAAAAAGTTAAGGTCGATCAATTTTAATTCTTGACAGGGGAATTGTAACAGGAAATATTTTTTTATGAACAAAGGAGTAAACCTATACTTTGCAATTTGACAACACTTGTTTTCAGGTTATAAATTTGTAATAAACGATTACAGAATACAGTGAGATGTTCTTACGTATACGACATTTCTCTCCCAAACCCGTGACTCTCAATCTCTTTCATCATTGTCTCTTTGCAACAACATTCTTTCTTTTGCCCAGCGAACTACAAAGTATCGAGAAGATTTTTCAAAGAATCAAATGACTCGTTGACTAAAATTGTAATCGTCCTTTTTATAGCGGAATACATAGGAAAACTGGAACTTATTGAGAAACATGATGATCCCAGATTTATTTCAGACGATGAAACTGACTCTTTGTTTTATTGATCCTAGTTATCGACGACAGCATAACTTACCATAACATTGTTTCCAACATATTTTTTCCACATAAATGAGAGGAGGTTTTTGGTCAGTATTTTGGGTTAGTGTCCTACCAATTTAAAAAAGAAATTCTTTCAATTTTTTTCTTAGTTTGCGAAATTGTGTAAGCTTATCTCCGATTAATTTTCACATCTTTTTTTAAAAATTGTTCACAAGATTCATATCCTAACAAATCTCTTACTTTTGATAAAACTACTTATTACCCATGGAAAATATATATTTGAAGCTGTGAGAAATGCATTCAAGGCCTTGATGTAATTGGTGAGATATATCTATGGATGTTTCTATGTAGTTGGAGCGGTTTCTTCACATTTTCTAGATTAATTCATAACTAAATGAATTACTACTTCAAACCTGCTGATAGTGTGAATATCTCAGATGTATCAATTTAATTTGGGGTGTTAAAAAAAGAACTAAAATCATCCCAGTGAAAAGAGAGAATCATTTAAAATTGTGATTAATGGATCTTTCATCAGCATGAGTTTTCCCTTTAAGCAGAAGAGTCCATTGTTACAGAAAGAAAAACTAAAAATATCATAATCCATCATTATAGTTGATACTTGGTGAGCATATCCCACCAAGTAAGGTTTTTGATAATAAGTATTTAAAGAAATACGCTGAACTTTAAATAAGTTTTTCAAAGACTAATAACGTAACATGGACATACAATCTAGCATAAGTATTTAATCGATATCAATCAAGTGCCTGTGTTCAATAAGACTAGATAAATGTTGATAACGAGGCTGAATCTATTGATCTTGACTTATGTCGCAATGAATCAATTTTATAATCGATTCTAATTAATTCAGCGATTATTCTTTGACCTACTATCCTTTGCTGATTCAGTCAGCAATTACGCTCAACACCTCAGCTCAAAATAAAAATCACATCATCTGATATAATTTGTTTGAGCTAATCTACCAATTTTTTTTATATAGATTTTGAATTATGACTCGCTGAAATATTCTCGGCTCCGAAAGACTCATTTTTTCTTCCATGTAAATCATATCGACTGTTCTAAGATTTTGGTGTGAATTGCATCTGCAATCGATATTCACTTTGTTTGGCATCATTACGCTTACGACTCGATTTTTGAATAACTGCCAGCGCTCAAACTCTCTCCACCAATAGTGATTTGCTAAATAAGTTTGCTGACCCCATGGAGAGCCTACGTATACATAAATTATCAAATGGTTAAAATACTCTATAATTTATCTTATTATTTTCGGTTCCTACCTTCATTATTTGAATAACTGTAATGATAGAGCGAAGGTCTATCTATCCATCCATCCATCCATCCATCCATCCATCCATCCATCCATCCATCCATCTATCTATCTATCTATCTATCTATCCATCTATCTGCATGTGTGTGGGTTTATATATATATATATATATATATATATATATATATATATATATATATATATATATATATATATATATATATATATGTGTATAAGTATCCAGTTTTTCTTGTTTATTCTTCAATTTCGACGAATGATTACAAAAGCTCCTGAAATACAAACACACTGAAAGGACAAAAGATAAACTTAGTTGTTAGTTGTTAGTTGTTGTAATTGTTTTAAGTGTTTTTCGGAGAGCCAGACAGCTTTCAGTCTGAAGTCGATTTTAAATCCAAAATAATTTTTCTCAAGTATATTCTTTCATCTTGAAATTATTTGCTCTCTATTGCAACTTCTCAGACCGTCAGACGACAGTGATTAAGGAGTCCAAATAGGAAAAAAAGACAAACGTGATTCTATCTAGCTTATCTTCGACTTAAAAAATCGCACTGATGTACGGGAACTCTTATACCGATTGAGCAACTGGAGCTTTGGTGAGAGCTTGAGTAAAAATCTAATTGGACCTTTGAATAAATAAGTCATTTTTGCCGGTCACAAACCTCAAATTTTGTAACGTTTGTTTCAAAAGCAAGTGGATTTGATACTACTTGTATCATGATTCGGTCAGCGATTATTTAAGACTGCCTAGTATCTTTAGAGACCACCAACGAACACTCCCATGAAAGCTATCAAAATAGGTTTGTTCAGTTTTTTAGGTGGTCCAACTGACAGGCTTTGCATTGGGTCTACTTGCTGTACCAAGAGAGCTACAGGACGGACATTTTCCAACATTAACTCAGGATCATGTCCAAAAACAACTTTTTTGTTGCTTTTCTTTCAACTTTCTCACCCAAATTGGTTCTATTTGGGGGTTCAGTTTATTCAATAAGGAATGTAAGATTTGACAACTCGATTCCTTAGTTTGTGAGAAGCTATTCAGGTTATTCTTCAAAAATTTCAGACGTTTCTAGGGAGTCCTACCCTTTGAAATGAGAGATAAACAACGCATTCATTCATCATTTCACTTTTGAGATTTTTTAATTGATCATCCACGACACAGAATGCTGCCTAAAGATGTTGATCATGTGACAGCTTTACTGACTAACTGACCAGACCTTTCCTAATATTAGTTAGTTTTCAAGTGCTTGGTCTAATGGTTGATACGAAATGAAAGATGAGTCTGAGGCTCAGTTCTGTTATCTGTGAGCACTGAAATAGCTCAATTATTAGGGTAGCTGGCTAACATAAGTAAGCTTTCTTTGGTAATAAAGTTGCAAGTTCGAGTTTTGCTTAGAACAAATTCATTATTCAATTCCAGTTAGGGTTGTTAACTCACTGCTGTTGACTGGCAATCAGGGTTGTTGTTTTGGAAAGCAACTTTAAATAATATGGTAGACAATACTTATCAAAAAATAGAAAATTTCTCCATCAAATGAAAATAAATCATATGATCTCATAATGATGATATAACATTACTTTTTTTTTTAATCTGGAGCCTGAAAGAAATCAAAAAAACAAAAACCTGACATCTTACTGTGCTTTTTACCAGATGAATAAAACTGTATTTGTAACTTGACGAAGTGAAGCTGATGATATACATAAGTATCAATATTCATACAAAACATGCTATGCCAATAGTTGATGTTCTCTATCCAAAGGTCCAAACATGTGAAGCTAATATCTTCTCTACACTGTTGATTGCAATGAATTGACCGGAAAATTTACCATGATTTATTAAGGAAACATACATTTTTATCGCAGTAGGGAACAACAGGCTTGCTACCTGAACCCGAGGCTGTGTAAAAAATGCGATATTTTGTGCAAAAAGACAAAAAATAGTTAGAAAACGAAAGATTGTTTTTTTGTCATTAGTTTAAAAAATCCACCCGCATGATTGAGTATAATATCCTTTTGCTGAATTATTCATCCCTTTGCTTTGTTAGAAACGGCAAGGAAAAATAATTGCATGGTTGTGTTAGGGAGAAGAAAGTACCATATAAATCATGATCTGAACCTCTTCTATACGATTCTATGTGTGTGTGTGTGCATGCACATATATAAATACATACATACATATATATATATATATATATATATATATATATATATATATATATATATATATATATATATATATATGTATATATTGTAATATAAAAATAATATGTAATACAACTATTCATTTATAATAAAATTATATCTATATTTATACGTAGATTCTGTAATATATATATTTATTGTGTATATATGTATATATTATCCACGGAAATTTATGTAATTCATATAAATTATCATTTATGAACGTAAAATTGCTCATTAACAGTTTCTGTAAGAGAACATTGAGGAAAAACGTGTAGTAATAAATAACCACGACGAAGGCAGATTTCTCTCCTGTGCAAAAAGCAATGTCACATTCTTGTCATGTGATGACGTCGAGATATATTTATTAGGAAACAAATGGTATCCAGACGATATCAATCACCGATCGAGAAAAAAATGAGGAAGACAATGTGTGCCAGAGGGAGACAAATCTAAAAACCCATATATTGCATTGGATGCAGGTTTCCAAACTTTTCAGGAAAGTTAGATGACACTTGCAAATTTGAAAACGAGCGAATATATTTGTTCAAATAAGTGACTTTGCTTGAACTCAAGTGTACAATGTGACTAAAAAGATGTTATACAGATGGGGGATTATTTCTCATCTACACTCATGCAATTATATTAACAAAATATGCATGGTTTATATGATACGTATATTCTCCTAATGAATCAACCGATATATATATATATATATATATATATATATATATATATATATATATATATATATATATGTATATACATATATATATATATATTTAGAGAGAGAGAAAGAGAAAGAGAGAGAGAGGGAGAGAGAGATTAATAGATAATTGATAGATAGATAGATAGGGATATAGATAGATGGATATATTTGACTTTGCTTACGTCCTCCCTTTGAAAAGATAAGTATACCTATCGATTGAAACCTCTATCGTTGCAAAAACAAGTGATGCTCGAAAGAAAGCCTTTGCCGGACAATGCCGATTAAGATGAAGATTGTTACAATGCTGATATATCGTCAACACTAATTCTGCACGTCAGTAGTACCTCTTGATATCATGAGGCTTTGTTGGTTCTCGGTCAGTTTGAAGGACATAATCTTGGAGCCTAATGATATATCTAATGAAATGATAATCGGAGAATAATTAAGTTTGCCGCGGCCGAATAGTCAACACAATTCAACGTCTCATTACAGCAAGCAATATAATTGCCCAGTCATATAAAGGTTTTTTCTTCATTTTCTCATATATTTTTAAATTTATGCATTGAATATACATATACGCAAGCGTTTTATGATTAAGACATTAAAATTGTTGTATTGATTCGACAACGTGGGTGTGAAGGATTTGAGAAGGTGAGTTAAATATCGAAAAAGTATTGTCGTAAAGATGAAACTAATTCCCACTGTCACAAATAAATTACTACCTGCATATGCAACAGCTGTCGACATTGCAAAAGACATTTCCAAGGCGCCGATTAGACCATGCCTTCTATGAATGTATGATTCTTTTCAGATGTAATAACTTGTCAAATCTTCCACTTCCACAGTGCCATCACACATCATCGTACAGGTACATATATAGACACCAATTTATGCACACACATATATATGTACATACACATATACGCATGAACCCACACATATACATACACAATATATATATATATATATATATATATATATATATATATATATATATACATGTATATACATATATACATATACATATATATATATATATATATATGTATATATATATATATATATCTGTATATATATATATATATAAATATATATATATATATATATATATATATATATATATATATATATATATATATATATATATATATATATATATATATAGCCCATTTTCTATGCAGATAACTGATCAGCCAACGGCTCAAATATTAGGTCCGTAGACTTTTGATGTACTTTTTTTTTTACATGAGTTGCAAATAAAAGAAGTCAAAGTTTTGGGCTTTGCAGAGTTTCTGCCCCAACAGGAAATGGAAATAAAAGACTCATAAATATTTGTCATTTGTGATAATTTTTGCCATTTCTACAAAAGCCACGTCAGTCTGCCAAGACGTTTGTCGGCACGGGGCGATGTTTGTTTGATTTAAATGTTTATTCAATGAGATTGGACAACAGAATGTGACAATGAAATATTACTATGAATTAATGTCTGCAAGTATCATACATATTTACAAAAAGTATACATACATACATACATACATATATATATATATATATATATATATATATATATATATATATATATATATATATATATATATATATATATATATACATATGTGTGTGTGTTTGTGTGTGAGTGTGTGTGAGTTTTTTCTGTCACGCCTTATAAAGGGATGATGCGCCACTAAATTTGTTATGCCTACCCCATGGGACTTTGGAAGTTTTTGAAACAATAAGTTATATATATATATATATATATATATATATATATATATATATATATATATATATATATATATATATATTTGTATGTATGTATATATAAACATACATACACACACACACACACACACACACACATATATATACATATATATTTATATATATATGGTTGGTACGTTAGATTATTTAGTTTTCAAGAATAACATAGTGTTGGGTTATGCATCCACTCATATGCGGGCAATAATAAGTGTTAAGCACATGCAAATACACACCAAAAAAAAACTTCCTACCACGTATATTTAGCAGCATACAACAAAATAAAAGATTATAATTAATGGTACAAGAGTTGGATAAACAGGTAAATTATACTTTTCCCAAGTATAGATGAGGCGTAGTAAGTAATAAATCCCAATATAATAATATTTTTTATACTTCAAGGAGAATCTACATTAGTGATTGCAATTGAGCTGATATTTGTGGCATCAGCTTAAATTTCAAGGGGGAAAATTGTGTTGCAAATAGACTTGGACGTTGCAGGAAAGAGAAACTGTTGGCCAGTGCAATATATAGGTTTGTAAGTACTGTTGAAAACAACCCAAATAATACAACTAAAGATCCCAGGGATAATTTTGTAACTATTTGTGCACAAGTAACAAGGTATATTATCATTAGAACCCCCAATAGTGCATGCCTACATGGATACCAACATGCGAGACCCTTTTTACAAGAAGCTAGTCATTTGAAATTTTGTCTCTGATTTAAAAATTACCTTATTGATTATCTCATTTCGGGTGAATATATTCTGGTCAGATGAAACTGAGTTTCAGAGCGAAATTTGTTTGGCGATGATGCTTTCAATCCCATGAACATTGTACCTACAAAAGCATTGTAGAGGGAGTATGAGGCTTTATGGGTTTAACTTTGCAAAATGAGCGGGAAACATGGTTACAATTAATGGTATAATAATAAAAAAAGAAAGATTATTGTGAAATATCGGATGGTAACTTAGAAGTTTCTGTTAGTAACCTGAGACTGAAGCGTGTTTCAAAAATAATAACAATCCAAAAATACTTGTAAATTAGTCTTAGATATGATCAGGATAAAAGAAAGGTTTTAACTTGACTTTATCTGATCTGAATCCAATTGAAAACATGAGATGAATTCATAAGATCTATGAAGCAAAAAAGAAAAGATAGATGGATAAATAAAAATAAAGATCAAAACAAACGAAGAATAGGCAACATCATGCTTATTATGCCTATCAAGAGAGGCAAATATCACTGCAGATGTTTTTACTGATCAAGTGAAATGTTATCAAAAATGATATCAAAATGATATAACTCGCAAAAGATGTGCAATTGGCCAATATATGTATATATATATATATATATATATATATATATATATATATATATATATATATATATATATATATATATATATATATATATTCGAAAGATAGCTGTTACATCTAGAAAGATAGCTGTTACATCTAGAAATTACAATAATTATTCCGTGGGCGTAGTTTGATACATTTTGACGGGGGCGAACAAGCTTTTTTTCCGGAGGAAAAATTCGTGGCAATTTACAGGTAAAAATATGCTGTTTACATATTTGATGCAAAGGTTGATAGTGGTGATGTTGATGGGTTGTACGATACATCAAATGGTGGCGTTGTTTTTTCCTTGTATCTTGTATGTTATTTGATCTGTGAATCCTTTATGCTTTCCCATTTGCGTTGTGCATGAAATGTCGTGGGTATCAAATTGAACAGAATGATTTTTTGATGTATTTTTATTCGTCGTTAAAGAATTCAGGACTGGATTCTCCTTTTCAGCATCGAACATGTAAAAATCATATTCTTCTTTGTCAACCTCCACAAATATTTTATATCTGAAAAAGATGGCTAGTCCCCTCTGAAATGCATCGAAATACGCCTATGGTATCATAATAACAAATTTATATAGGTGTGTATGTGTGCGTGTGTGTGTGTGTATAGGATTGAATACATGATGTGGATAAATTGGTTGATAGAAATGCATCGACTCAAACTGGCAGATAGTTAAATAGATATGGAAAAAATTAAGATAAATTGCAGGAAGCGTCCACGGGCAATCACCCACTTCTGTTGGTTTTGCACACATTCCCAGATAGAAATAGCCCTCCCATCTTAATCCCTGAAAACTATTTCTCTCCAGAACAGATATTTTATGTGCCCAGTAAGACGAATCTCTAAATAGAAAATTACAAATTAGGATGGACGGATTTGCTTTGACCCTAAATTGCACTGTAGAAGCCAGAGGGTTCAGTGCCATTCATACTATGTCAGTCCTAGGATTTGATTACTCTTATAGACACATTTGCGGCTCCCAAAGTGCAACCATTTAGAATTGTATGCAACATGTAAAGACATAGCGAAAAAAGATTTGCAAGTTTTATAGTGTTCAATTTTACCAGAAACTACGAAAGAAAATGAAGAAAATTAACTAAATGTAATCGTCCTTTCAGCAGGTAGTTTCGCTTTAACTCAATTTTGCATAACTATATTCAATAGTTCCCGATCACTTTTACCAAAAATTAAATAATCAACGACCGAAACAGGATATTGTTGATACACTGTATTTTAGTTTTAACTCTGAGCCGAGTTCAGTCGCACACTGTGTGAAGTTTTTCCCACTTTCCCAACACTCTTGTCTCATCTCTATCATCTGCTGTAATCACTTGTCAGTATTTCCAGACATTATTGAAAGCAAAGCTCACTTTTAAGAGTTATGGCAGACAATGTTTTCCATTCAGAGACTCAAAGTAAACAAAGAATCGCAACTAATCAAACAAATTCTGGTTGGTAATGGCCCTTCAATGGTTAGTGAGACATTTTGTCAATGTTGATGACCAAGATAAGCTCAAAACATCTGGAAGAAAAAATAAACTGTCCCAGTAAACGTCGCCATTGGAGCTATTGTTCCCCACGTCAGCTTTCTTTGGATTTTATTCAACGTATGACTTGCATATTTAAGGTTGTATTTATCTCTGATTACTGTTTTTAACCTATGTTGCTATACCCGGTGTTTTGGAAGTTTTTCTATGCTATTCCGTCGTTTTATGGAAAGAAAAGCCAGAAATAACTGTCTCCATTTATATCTATTCATCCTAAGTCTGTTCATATCTATTCTGTTTTATTCACAGCTACCTCTCTATCTTCTGCTTACCTCTGCCTAACGTTAAACTCTCACTTTATATATATATATATATATATATATATATATATATATATATAAATAAAAAAGTAAATAAATTTATATATATATATATATAAATAAGTGTATGTATGTATGTATGTATGCGTGTGAAATTCTACAATTATAATTTCCACACACCAGAAATAGATTTTTTACAATAATTCGAGCAACATTTGTGTTTGAGATCAAAAAGCAAACCATAACCGAAATTAAATAGAATGAGCACGTTCAAATCTTGCCCTGAGAAGAGTAATTCGATGATCACAAATACAACCACTCATCACCTAAAGATGGCCGAAACGTTGTGTTTATTAAATGAATCAAGATGACAACAGAGGATGAAATAGGAATTTATGTGATATTAGAAATATGCATAAAGCTTAGTTCTGTCCAGAGTAAAGGTTCGAACGTTTAGAATACTTTTTCCAATTCATTTTGCTCATGTATCCTCCGCTCACACTTTTCTGATTTCTTTTTGTTAACACATGACTTTTTGTTTTTGCTTTTACTTTTTTTCTTATTATATGTATCTATCAGTTTTCTTCCAATCTCTCTAACCCTTTTCGTCTTTCTAGCTCCCCCCCTTCACGAGTTTTTCCCTGAGATTTTTCAATTATTTTTATCTATAAAAAAAAAATTCTTCCCTATCCACTGATTTCGTTTTTTCCGTCCATTTTGTTTTGGCTATTCCCCGATATTTCTCTGCTTAACCTAGTACGTCACATTGATTAATGGGAGACATGAAAATAGGTTCAGGGTGGCTGTGCTACATCAGCCTCCAAAAATAAGTCGATCAACTTCGAAATCAACATCTGAAATCATGGCTGGTATATATATATATATATATATATATATATATATATATATATATATATATATATATATATATATATATATATATATATATGTGTGTGTGTGTGTATATATATATACATAACAACAACAATAATGATAATAATAATAATAATTATAATAATAATGATAATGATAATAATAATAATAATAATAATAATAATAATAATGATGATGATGATAATAATATGGTACCACACAATAGAATCCTGAGAACAACCAAGGATACTATTTCTCGAAAACAAATGGAAAAGTCCACCACCAAATGTACATTGACAATATGAAATTATTTGCGAAAAAACAGGGGAGAGCTCCAGACGCTGTTCAACGAAGTGAAAGCATGCAGTAATAACATAAGGATGATGTTTGGAATAGAAAATATGTGCAGTTATGGAAATGCACAAATGGAGGCTTGCAACAGCAGAAGGAATCGAACTCCCATACAACAGGAAGATTAGAGCACTGAACAATACATATACCTGGTGTTGAATGTGATACGATAAAACGGGAAGGAATGAAAAAGAAAATACCTTAGAAGGATAAGGAAAATATTAGAGACCAAATTAAACAACCGGAATCTGATTAAAAGAATCAACATTTGGGCTGTATTGGTAGTAAGATACTCAGGACCATTCCTTGGGTGGATAAAAGAAGAACTCCGATTAATGAATCGGCAAACAAAGAAGTTTAGACAATGCTTAAAGCTTTACACCCCAGAGATGACACGGATAGACTATACGTTAAGAGAGAAGAAGGTGGCATTGGGTTCATCAGGATAGAGGACTGTGTCCAAAGCAGATCAAGAAATGTATTTGCAAACAGTGACGACATCATAAGGAGTGCATGAAGCAAAGCGACAAACAACGAAAAATTAGAAAACTACTTTAACTACTTGGATAATATCCTTTTAAATGGTTTTAGACGGGAGAATCCCATTTTCAACATAATTATTTTGCCTTACTTCTTGTCCATTTTTCGTACATGCTCATATTTTAAGGTAATATATAAATTCTCATATGATTGAATACTATGTACACACACACACACACACACACACACACATATATGCATATATATATATATATATATATATATATATATATATATATATATATATACTCGTACCTAATGATAAAATCTTAATGGATACCTATATGCATAACACCGTGGAGCAATAATAGGTAAGTGAATCTTTCAACACAGGCAATGGCACTGTATAAGTTTAATATGGATAATCTAGGGTCAGTAACTTTTTAATAGAGCTTTAGTGTGGAAAGAATTTATGAAAGTTTGTAGCAATATGAAAAACTAACCACTACACATAGTGATTGTGTCACATATAACTTTCAATTGTACATTGGACATAAGCATCCAAACCAGTTTGGTGGATAGAGAGAGAGAGTGTGTGTGTGTGTGAGAGAGAGAGAGAAAGAGAGAGAGAGAGTTAATTATATCTTACTTTCTCTTACATGGATTAGTATTGTTATGATTCGTGCAGTCGTTATGTACTGGCATTCTCAGACAGTGTAATTACAATTGTAATGACAAACCTGTTATGGAAGTATACGGTAGAACTCGTGCTGAGTTGTGAAAACACATTACTGAAGCCAAGATGGCTGAGGAAAAACTTCAAATTGTTTTCTCTGGCAAGGTTTGCCAACTTTGGTCTCGAAAAGAACGATAGGACCGGAATGCTACGATTGGATTTTGGGTGTTCAATTATCTGCAACACTCGAAATCAGCGAAAAGGTTTTCTGCAAACCTCAGGCGGTATTTGAAGAACAAAGAACTGCCAAGATGAACACCTCGATGGAAATTTGACAACAACTAACTAGAGGGAGTGAGTATGTAGCTGAGTATATGTGCATGTTTGTATACATACCTAGGATGTACAAATTTAGGTATGAAAACTTGATCTGTACTTTTCTTTTACGTTGTTGATGGAAGATGTACTATTGTAATTTTTCGAGCACTTATGTCTACAATTAGGGATCGTTGACTGCCAAGATAAATCTCTTTGTGGGAACTGTGGCATGACAACAAGGGTGACAGGCAGGGAGTGACAGAGAGAGAGAGAGAGAGAGAGGGAGAGAGAGAGAAATAGAGAGAGATACAGAGAGAGACAGATCGAGACAGAGGAAGAGAGAGGTGATGAGTTAGTTTGGTATTTTTCGAGCATGTGTTCATACTATAAAGTTATCAAATATGAAATGTTGTTTTTCTTACACATGAAAATAATGCTTGAGGTGGAATATTTACTCGTGTAATAGAGTTTATTTTGTAGATTCAATGTTGTATATACTTCTTTATGACTGAAGAAGATAAACTAATTTTCAAGTGTTGTTTGGTAGATAGTAAATCTAAATTATTGGGAACCAAAGTCAGGATCACAGATCAAGCCAAAAAACGAGTTAGAACTCTCACCGGCAGAGAGAGACCCCCCCCCAAAAAAAAAACAAAACAAAATATTCATCAAAGAATAAACTAGAGTGAGCAAAAGGTCTTTCAATCGATTCTCAGATATCTCAGACTTCTGTCCTCTCTTTAATATACCGTGCTATCGTAAGATCCCTCCGCGTGAGGCTGCAAATTTTTTTTCCATGCGTCCGTTGCATAGTTCTTAGATTAAGAACCCATTATTTGGTCCAGCTCCGTAGGTGACTGTCAGTAGGATGCATTGGTCGTAAACCCAACTTTTTAAGACATGGGGATTTTTGCTCTTGAGGGCAGACCTTGTTCTACCAGAGGCTTGCCAAAGAAGTGTGATTCCTTGCCTGATTCCATCTTCTATCGTGTATTTCATGGATATATGTTGTGTCAGGTAGATGTGATGGTTTACTTTCTTTTTATCATTGTATCCATGTCTCCAACATATTTGTTGTGCGTGGCATTTGTTTCGCTGAAGTTCATTCAGAGATCATTTTTCTTGATTTCATTATTCAGTTCGTCTTGCGTTTTTTGAGATCTTGAAGGCTCCCAGAAAAAAATGCAATGTTGTTAGAAAATTTCAGAATACTCTGATTAGAGAAAAATTCTCTCATTTGCATGGTTTTCAGTGTGCTCTACGTTTCAGCTCCATAGATGACTATCGGAAGGATGCATTGGTTGTATACCCTTTTTAGTACAACTGGTGGGATTTTTTTCGTCTTGAAAGCTGATTTTTTCTTCGGAGAAAGGACAATGTTTCCAGCTTATCTGAGGTTACTTGGGTATCTACCTTCTATTTTGATTCCTTTGTGTGTCCATGGTAGGTTTTGAAAGATCATTTCAAGGTAGGTAGTCGCACTGGTATCGTTTAAAGGTAAATGACGCTATCGGGGTAGATATTTTGCAGTACCCTGACATAAAGGGGTCTACACTATGCACTATTATGTCAATGACTTTGGGGATTTCCCCTGAGTCAAAGGGCTTCTTTGAAATAAAAAAATGCTTCAGCGAATGGCATTCTATATTTGTAGCTTCCCTTTTGAGTTGATTTACTGATATAGATGATCGATGGTTGAGTAGCGTTTTTCTGGAGCCAGCTTGATCTCGACGATGGTTTTCCTCTAGCGTTTGTAGATGGAGATCAGTAGGTCTATTGGTCTACAGTTGTTGAGGTCGTTGGGCTTCTGTTTTTGAATGACATTATCATGATTGCAGTCTCCTCATACTCTTGGATCTTGTTTTTTATAGGTATACGTTGAAAAGACTGGCTAGTTTCCTAGTGATGTTTTTTTCAGCTTTTTAAAGTTGGGGGATGGTGATATTATAGTGTCCACAAGTCATTCCTTCCCATTTTTTAAAATTTTGATTTCTGGCATCTGTTGCAATGGAGTAACTATGCAGGCATAAAATACGGAACAAGACGAGTGAAGATATTGTGAATTTTTCAACGACAATTGGGTCCAAATCATGAACGACACATTAGTCATTTCCTCGTTTTACTTGAACGTTGAAGTCTTTTTGGAATATTTTGGGCATTCTCAGAGTATGATATTCGAGTCGTCGATGGGGTTGTTTATATACTTGTCACTTGACTGTAAAATGGGAGCATAAACTTGAATGTATTTTAGTCTGTGACATTCGCTACACAGGTCGAAATGATTTCTATATTCCATAACATAGTGATTGATTTCTTTTTTATGAATTAGATAATATCCCATTTGATGTTTCTAATGTCTGTAGTGAGTGCCCTGACGTTGTAGGCTCCAATTTATAGTGCTGTGCTTTTGATGATGTTATTTCAGTCGTGTTTGGGTAATCGCTCCTGGAGCACATTCCATTCAAAGTTTCGATCTGAAATAGTTGATATTCGTACAAAAGCACGAGAAGAAACAGTAGCTTGACAGACGTCTTGTATCACGTAAAAATTGACTTGCTAACAATCATATTTTGCAAAGAATACCAAACGTATTTTGTTCGATATAGAGTTTGGTTGATCCCGACCGACAGGGACATGAGGAACCCTTGTTTTATGGTTATGTGCGTGCATGTTATCTTGCCCCGACATTAACTCAACTACTTTTTGGAAGATGAAGCGTGGGGGTGCAGGGGCTACGGACAGACTTGGTTTGGAAATCACATTTTTCTCCCAAAGAGTATGAGACAACGAAAAAAATTGGAACGATAACGATAGTGACAACAATAACAAAACAAAACAGCTGCAACGACAACAACAGCAACAATAATAATAACAAGAAGAAGAAAAAGAAGAACAACAACAAGGACAATGAGAAGAAGAAAAATGAAAAGAACAAGTAAAACAAAAAAGGAAGAAATAAGAATAACGAGAAGAAAACGAAGAAGAACAGTGAGAAGAAAAGAAGAAAAATGACCAGAAGAAGATCAACAAGAAACAAAAAAAGAATAAGAACAAAAACAATAGGAACTAGAAGAAGAAGAAGAAGAAGAAGAAGAACAACAACAACAACAACACCGACAACAAGAACAAGAAGAACAACAACAACAAGAATAAGTACATTGAGAAGAAGACGAGGAAGAAGCTCAACTGGTCTACCAAACCATGAAGTCCAGTTGAGCGATGATCGACATTGATTTTGGCAGAACATTTTCCCTCTTTTTCATATTATTTTCCACTTGAAATTATAGGCGTTGTTGGAGGAGGAGAGGGGTAAGCCATTCACTCTTGTCTGTCCTCTTATCTATTACATATAAACGATATTCCTCAATTCAAAGCAGGGACTCAAACTTAGTTAATCGATTCGATTCCATTTGCTGTTAATAGCATCACATCAAAATACGTTTGGGATCGGAAAAAAATAATAATAAGAAAATTGTTTAGTGCAATTGAACGCCTAATAAACGTATCTGCCCATCCAACCACACATTATCTCATTAATATGCCTATTTTCTCTTGACATTTCTGACATATTAGATTTAAATTTATCCTATCAAATAAACAAAGTTTAACAAGAAATGAAGGATAACATTGACAGCAAAACAGGATAATAGTTGTATCCAGACATCTATTTCAGTATGCTCATGTGAGGGGGGGGGCGTGTATGAGCATGTTAGTGTATACTTCTGTTGTCATTCTTTCTAAGTAGTAATACTTATGTATTTCAGTTTAATCTCAGTAAGGAATAAAGAAAAATATTTCTTGAGACCATTCATCTGTTTTCAGTCTTATTTCGTAAGATACTTCTAATGAGAAAGCACTGGTCATCATATGACATAGTTGAACCAATCAAGCTGCAGATCCTTACAGGTATGAAGTTCCATGCCTGATCTTTTAAATTTTCTTTTCACCATCATCAACAAACTTCAAAAAGAGATAATTGCAATTTACATGCCAAATCCAAAAAACGGGTGCTACATTGGTGGTAGATGAAGGTGGGGCTTACTGATTAACTTCCCATGGACGTTGTTTCCTTCAAACAAATAGTTAAGCACATCATTGTCATCAGTCAAAGCCTTGTTTGCAGCAATCGATTTATTCCTGTTATTTCTCTCCTTCAATTCTACATGGGTCTACCAAGCGCAAGATCCTCCCGCCGAGAGATACCAATTGAAAATCCCACAATGTTTCTTTGATTCGGGATATAATGACATAAATTCATTTTTAAAATGCCGTGATTGATCCTTGGAAGCCCAAGGATCGAAATCAAGGAATAAATATCTGGGTTCGATTAAAGCGGCATTTCTTTTCCCATACTTGTTTTCAAGATTTGAGAATAGGAAAGAGCTGAGTTGTGTTCCCAAGGTACTTACGTAGTTTAAGATGTAAAAACTATGTACTCTATCGGTCAAGTCAACTCGCATATGCCAAATTGGCAATCATAGAGTTTTTTGATAGAATCCAGATCTGATAGAACGACTAGCCATTAAAACTGCTGAATGAGATTCTAACTTATCACACACATATATATACATATTTACACACACACTCACACACGCACACACACATATGTATATATACATATAGATGTATATGTTTCAGAGGATATGCGAGTGTGTTTTTGTATAGATATCATTTGTTACACGCGTATGATAGAAAGCAATTTACATATATATAATGTACGTGTGCATGCGGAAGTGCCATACTATTGGGATGTCACGAAACGGAAACCAATTGAACAATGATGAGACAAGAACAAATACAGGATGCATACTCATTTAGCCCAGGGGAAGATGCCAGTGAGAGAAATTTTGAGTAAATTAATTATCATGTTTTAATATAACTATAATGTTTAACTGAACTATTACATCCCGTTCCCGCTGACATTCATAAATGTACTTATTTGGTTATTCAAAATTAATATATGAATCTTCAATGGAATTGGTCAAAATTTTACTGATTTGATGAGGTTTATCAGAACTTTTCAGATTTTATGACAATAATTCAATCACTCATTCGAACAAAAATTTTTCCTTAACGCCTCCCCAAATTAGTGGATAAAGAAAACTTCGATGATATATTCGAAAATTCGTATGCAGAAAATGCGATAGAAAAAAAAAATACCCACGGTTTTTCTGTTGTTCAATTGAAAGGTTGTTGTTTCGTCGTATTCTTCTCGAATATATATGTATACACACACAGACACACACACTCAGACACATACACATGCACACACACACACACACACACACACACATATATATATATATATATATATATATATATATATATATATATATATCATTGTGTCATACACGGACAGCTGTTTCGATGTATTACATCTCTTCAGTGTACCTATAGACTTTTTATTCCATATATATATATATATATATACATATATATATGTATATATATATAGAGAGAGAGAGACAGAGAGAGACAGAGACAGAGAGAGAGATAGAAAGAGAGAGAGAGGGGGGAGAGAAAGAGGGGAAGTGAAAGAGAGAAAAAAAAAGAGGAAGCGAGAGAGATAGATGAAAAGAGGAAAAAGGTATAAATTTTGGCCATCTTTTGATGACAGAGTCGATGATGTCTACCGATTCAGACAAATTACACTGGGGAATAGATATGCACCGACACTCACTGCACTGATGTCTCCCGAATGAAAGAAGTTCATAGTTTGAATTTCCGAGTTAAATATGACAAAAGCAGTGCAGTTCATCACCAGAAAGAATCCCTATCGGCTATTGACCCATATCAAAACATAGCAATACTTTTAACCCTTCAAAGTCGATGTTCAAAGTAGTTTTCGCCCTCTTTTCGATCGAATTCTTTTTAGTTCGATTTGTTTTCAAATCATTTTTGCTTTGGTGTCATTTTGATGGCGACGATTCGACTGGCTTGATTGCCTTCGTTATGGCTGCGTGAAACATTTGCATCAGAGCTAATCATATACAACAACATTCATGAAACGAATGTGAATAAATCAGAACTGGTTAATGAACATCACGAGGAAAATACATTCGGATTTGATAAAGGCGGACAGTGCAAAGTGTCAGAATATTAAGCGAGACATTGACAAAATGATGACAGGGGGATTCGGTGGGGATAAATAGATTAGCATTTGAAAGAAGGTGTCTGAATAGTTAGGAGTTCATATGGGTTTATAATAGATAAATAACAAAAGTGAACAGAATATTGTAGTATAGTAAGGAAAGTGAGAGAAGACAAGGGGCTGTTGAGAGACATTATCAGGATTCAGGATTATGTGGAAGGGAGTAATATGAAAAATCAGGTATGAAATTGACTTGTGAATAAGCGTAAAGAGTAAAGAACATTTTGGGCAGGATAAATAAGGTAAAGGACTGATAAAAAAGGGGAGACAGAGAAAAAGAAGAAATCATCCTCTGAAGGAGGTAAAGTAAAACAAAAAATGCGGAAAGGAAGAGGTAAATAGCAAGAGAGAAGAGAAGGATTGAAATTAAAGAGTGAATACAAATACGAAGAGATAAAGAAGGAAACTTTGAGAAAAGATTGAGAGAGTGAACAGAAATGAAGAAGACAGTCGGCAAGAAAAAATGCCAATTCAAAGGAAAAGTTTGGAAAATGCATTGGATATTTTTATATTGAAGGAAATTCGGTCCCCTACTCTCTCCCACTCATTAACGCACAGACAGACAGACGGACGCAGACACGCTTATATGTAGATTATTCGGCTCAAATCACCTGATATGAATCACATCAGTTGAAAATACTCACTTATACCGGCAACCAAGAGATCCTAGTACATGCAGCATGGAAAGTTGGTAATAAACGTATCAGTTAATTATATATATATATATATATATATATATATATATATATATATATATATATATATATATATATATATATATATATATATATATATATATATATATATCTTCTGTGAGACTATAGACTTTCCATTATCCCATCCAGTACCGCAAGGCAAAACCGAAACCTTCACTTCAGATCCGTAAGCTGGACTACTGAACTGAACAGGCAGTAAGGCTGAATTTAAGCAATATGTTTTTCAAAATTGCACAGAAATCCCTCATCCAGCAGAGTGGTCAATTACTATAGGAGAGCATTGCATGAGCTTACTGTGGATAAAGAGTGCTCAACCCTGAATAGAGGAGGATTATATATATATATATATATATATATATATATATATATATATATATATATATATATATATATATATAGATATATAGATATATAGATATATATATATATATATATATATATATATATATATATATATATATATATATATATATAAAGAGAGAAACCGGGAGAAAGAAAGGAGAGAATGGACTGAGGAAAAAGAGGTAATTGGTTGGTCGGATAATGTCACTTCTGATTGCAGATGGAATAGTACTAATGTGAGTATTTTGTAAAAGCGATGTAGCGTGAAGTGGACTTTTGAAAAGTGGAGGCTCCAGATTTCTCACAATCTCCAAAAGTGGGACTTGTTAAACCTCCTGTAAACAAAAATGGCGTAAAGCAAAAATTTAATTACCATCTATTTATATGAGGACTATTTTTGAGAGTTTCTGAACAAAAATGATGGCAATGAAATTAGGCTGGGTCTCCAGAAGTTTAAGGGAGACGAAAGAGAATCGGGTTTATGATAGAAAACAATTGGGAGCACTATTTATCTATAGCAGCTTGCTGGGAAACACTCATTGCAATTCACACTTTTAGCCCGTTTTAAAAATCTGAAAATATTGCTTACTTACATATTTTAATTTTCAAGAATCTGGCAATACCTGTATTTGTAGGTTTGTTTTTCGTTTCTTGGTACTTACATTTTTTCTGTGTTCTTTTAGTCCATTACCTTCGTTCCATATATCTCTTTTCCTATGTGAAGCTTTTACTTCTTTCAATTTTCCAACTTCATTTCTCTCTATTTTCCTTTTTCTTCTTTTTGGTAAACTATGCTCTCTTATCCAGCCTTCATCTCACTCGTTTATGCCTTTCATCTCTGTTTCTCATTCTTTTTTGTCTTCCAGTATCCCTTTCCCTTTCATCTGTTCTAACATTAACTTCTTCTTCTCCTTCTCCTTCTCCTTCTTCTTGTTCTTGTTCTTGTTCTTGTTCTTGTTCTTGTTCTTCTTGTGTTCTTCTTGTTCTTGTTCTTGTTCTTGTTCTTGTTCTTGTTCTTCTTCTTCTTCTTCTTCTTCTTCTTCTTCTTCTTCTCCATCAGTTGGTTTTTGGTCCATCTTCCATAGGTTTCAAGTTCATTAAACTTGAAAGACAGACGTCGGCTTCATCTGAAGAATCTTTGGCCAACATCGCCAAAACCCTGCAGCGTGAAAAACGTTGGTTGACTCTGTAAACAAATATGTTTTCCTTGGGGATATTCTTGTTATTTACCAAAAAAAGAAAAAAAGAAAAAAAAAAAAAGAAAAAAGAAAAAAAAAGAAGTTATCTGGTTATAAAAATTGGTACCAGGTAACCCTTTCTACTATAGAGCTGCTCAATAGCAGTCGTTTGGAACTTTGAAGTCGTTTAATGAAGTTAACAATTTCAATGATTATTTATTTCCTTTGCGAGGAAAGTAAAGCTTACAATGTCATACACGTGTTATTGCGTACGTCTTTCAAACAATGATGGCCTAAATAAAATTGATATTTTATTGAGTCACTGAAATACTTTGCCTAATTATTTAATCTTTTCAATTGTTTTATTTCTATAAATTCTTTAGTGAGACGATAAGATTCAAGAACCGTTTTCCTGACTCTTTCCTCACAGTTATTTTTGCACTAATTTTGCCGTGCCCTGAAAAATGACCACGTTCATAGATGTACGCATTGCATTTTATGTACGTTGATAAAAGATATTCACATTGCAACGAGCTATGATATTAGCATTCAGTTGATTACAAACAGATCTTAATCATTTTTGTTCTCGCTTTTAGTACTTTTTATTTTCACTTTTCTGTCATTATTCAAATTCTAAATTTTTATTACATCATTAGAATATAAATGAAAATATATTCCACTACGTCTGTGGCATGAAGGGAATTCTTTTTCACCGTGTGATTTACATCCCATTGCATGAAAGGTGACATTGCTTATTATCATACTTACAAATACTCCCTTTCTTTTTCTCCACCAAAAACTGATCTATCTTTCGGTTTCATACGCTTTACATGAAATATGAACAAGATTCCAAGCATATTTAACGACTGATCCTTGTGTCCACTGTTGATATATGACTATGTTCCTACTTGTATTTGAATTACCGATGAGGGATTGTTTTGTGTCTTGTTGCAAACAATGAGTGAAAACGCAAGAATTAAAAGACGTTAGGGTGGGGGACAAAGCGAATGTCACGTGTATATAAGGAAGGAAGCATTTGTTCACCTTTGCATTGAAGAATGGATTGCCCTGTTTGAGAGCAAATTAATCGATTTGGGATATGACACAAGATGCAAACTAGACGAAGGAATGACAATATAGATCATAGAAGTGAAGAGGGAATAAATAAAGAACATACATAAGAATCTTCAAATGAGAAATAATAATTTTTCCCGCATGTAGCACGGAGCAAATAATGGGGGGGGGGTCTGGATTGATCTAACGAGGAATGGATCCAGTCATGAAGTGAGTTAGCTATCACCTTACATCACAAAAAAGAAAGAAAGGGAGGAAGGAAAAAAGAATCAAGGGGAAGAAAAAAAAAGAAAGGAAGAAATCTGAGGAAAAAGGGAAGGAAGTTATGCAAATAGATATGTTAGGGAATTGGATAAAGGAAGAAAAAAAGGATATAAAAAAGAATGAAACAGGGATGGTTGGGAACAGGGTTTTTTGATAATTTTTCTATGTTTCCTTACATATGGTTTCCCCTTCCCTACAAAATTATTCCATATGCTGAAATGGAAAGAAATGAAAGTATTCACTTTGGTTTTGATGCAGTTCTTTTTTTAAAAACTAAAACAATACTGATGATGGCATGTTATGCTGATTTTTCGGATGATAAGAGAGAGAGAGAGAGAGATAGAGATAGATGGATTGATAGATAAATAGATAGATAGATTGAGAGAGAGCGAGAGAGAGAGAGAGAGAGAGAAAGCACTGTTACAATAACAACTCTCTTCAAGGCAAGCAATGTATGTCAAACCAAATCTAATTGAGAAGTTTAGCATAAAGTTACATCGAAAGACGAACCCCGAAGGCATTGAAAAAAAACTGGTCTTTCCAAACATAAATGTTCAACCTTTAATGCTTAGATACATTGGTACAGCCTGTACACGTAACATACATTGTAAGCTTAGTAGCAAGACAGAATCTTATGAAACTGATGACATCTCCGTCGATCATGTTGACAGTTTTGTTTGATTTTTCCTACAAGATTAAGTGATAAATAACGATGGGACGGATGAAAAGGAAAGAAAGAATGAATTAATAAATGGATGAAAGAAGGAAATAGTTGCAGGCTGAATATAAAAGAAATGCTAAATATAATGAAAGTAGGAAAGCTTGGACATTTTATTCGGTTCGGTACAATTTCAAAATGTTGGGGAACCCTGAAACCCTAACAGATATGCCTGTTAACATTAACCCTCTAATAGGGATCAATGATCAAGGAAGTGAAAAGTGATTGGCAGAGTTGGAAAAAAAAATGCTATTTTTGTGAGGGTTACATGACTGCATATCTGCTTTAAACATTGATGGTGAACATTTGAGTTCAAGTAAAAGCTAGGACATATAAAACCGACCTTCCCAAGGCCAGTGGAGCTGTTTAACTTGATACATCAATCTAACTTAATTTTCCAATGCCAGTCTTTTTCATCCCATTTTGTCCAATGCTCTACAAAGTTAATCTCAGAAAAGCGTAATAAACATGATCGTATCATGTACATAGCAACAACAAGAGCATAGACAAAGTTCTTAGGGTCCCTGGGTGGGCACAACTCAACAATTTCTGGATTTCCGATTGTGTAATGTTATTTCGGTAGATGAACTCCTATTCATAAAACCTTTTGATGCCTCCTCTATTGGGGTTGGGGTGATTAACAATCACTTCGAAACCCTATGAATGTCTGCAACGGAGGGATGAGAGACACCAAGCCAAAAAGAACAGCGAAAAAAAAATAAGAAAAAAAGAATTAAGAAAAAGAACATAATAAAAAAAGTCGATGAAACTTGATAAGAGAAGAAGAAGCGATTGATGAAACAGATAAGTGAGGAGAAGGGAAGAAAAAAATAGATGGGGGAGTATGAAGATGGAAGAAATTAAGGCGGAAGCAGTGAAGAATTAAGAATGAAAGAATGGAATAGAAAGGTAAATATTAGGAAAGAAATGAAAACGGAGGGAAACATGGAAATGAAGATGTAAAGAAAGGAAATATACGTGTGATGGTAATAAAAAAGGATGAAGAAGAAGCAATGATTGAAGGAATAGAAGGAAAAGTTGAGCCATGTTCCAATTACATGAACCATGTTCCAATTAGATATACAGGGAAAAGAAAGAAATAGAGAATGAAAGACTCAGAAAGAGATAAACAAGATAGGAAGAAAGAGGAGGAAAGAACTAATAAAAATGGGAGATCAGTTAGTGAAGATTAGACATAAGAATGCAGAGACTTTGTAACAAGTTGAGTCGTATGGTTGAATAGTACTAATAAAGAAAAAAATTGAGGAATCACCAGAAAGCAAGAAGAATAACTACCTAAATAAAAGATGGAAAATCGGAAAAATTGGGTGAGTGACAGACAAGCTAAAAATCTAGTATAAATATGGACAGCAGGAATATTTATAAATGGGGACTGAAGAAGTAGCTAATATAAAGAAAAAATGAACACAATAAATGATAATAAAAGTGAATAAATGTGTATTCTATAAACAAATTCCTCCATTGGATAGCGATGTCTTTCCCTGAGGCCTCGTACCAGAACGTGAACAGAACAAAAAAATTCAGCTAGAATATTAAACAGAGTAGACAGCTGTGAAAATAAAATGGCGTCCGCCTCTCAACACGGGTGAATATTTTCCCGCGAATTATTGCCATTCTCTTGTGTTTCTTTTGCATGGGTTATTCTGGCGGCGTTCTGTCGACCGGTCGAGCTCTTTGAAGATGCGACGAGGCCGTGATCCAATGCCAATCCATAGTTGTTCGGTCGAGATGATTGCTTTTGTTATATGCTAATGGCAAAAGTTGTGAAATATTTGACGAGACGAAAATATGTTCAAACGAGAAGAAAGGGCGGGAAAAACACTTGAGTAAATAGGCTTGCCTACATAATATTCGAATACACATGATATAAGATTGGATAAATATATATGCACACGAAACGACTCGTATATATATATATATATATATATATATATATATATATATATATATATATATATATATATATATATATATATATATATAATGTAATGGGAACGTACTTATATTCTTCATTTGCACTCATATAACATAGACATATGTCTTATGCGTATATACTAGCAGAGATAACCGAGTTGCGGAGGGGTTTCAAATGTAACAAGAACAGAAAGCAAATGGTATTTTATAGAGATTTCATATAATTAAGAAGATGGGTGCACTCTGCACCGATAGGACCGGCATAAAATCCGTGGCAGGAAGGTATGCATCCCAAAGGGGCTTTGCTTAACCAATCCTAAAAATCAAATAATTTCTGTTCTTAACTGAGAATCCATTTGCTCAATATCAGCTTCAGTAGTTCAGTCCATTGTCAAGCTTTCTTGTATATCGCTTGGGTTTAGGGTAAAAAAAGATACAGTTTTTCGTTGGGTTCATGTGTGAGCACCGAGAGAGAGAAAATATATTTGCAGTTTCCCACGACGGACTTATGCTAAGGGTTCAGTTTAACAATTTGAGCAGTAAACCTATCCAATGTCTTCGATACATTTCCTTCAAACTATCAATATTCTGAAAGGTTTTTAAAACGTCAATTTTCCCCGTTAGAGTTGAACTCGGTCAACTGATTTCGTTCCTCTGGTTTATGAACGCTTGGCCCTTTGTCACTTGAACGTTTTTTGTTTTTTTTTTCAATTTTGTGCAAAAGAGTCGCAGTGATATTAGTAAAACTATTTCTATGGCTTGTGTCTATTTTGACAATCGTCAAGGTTGAGCAATTCTTCTTTGTTAGCATGGAAATCATGTTAATTATTAGAGTTGTCAACATAATCAGTGTGACAGGATTTATTCGGCTACCATGGCGCCAGTGGGCTCTATCTTTTCACTCGTGTAAGCACACAAAAGATGGGAGAAATTTTCCGTCAACAAAATATACGAAAACAAAAGACTATGGCTGAGCAGGAAGAAACTGAAAGCAAGACCAATAGCAACTATCATATGACTAGCATACTCTGGAACCATACCGTTAATGGGGTGATCAACAAAATAAGTTGGAAAGTTTTTTCACCGCTGACAAAAAAGAAAAAAAAGTAAAAAAACAATGAACCTGTGTCGCCAATTTAAATTGGACACCATCATATTCCCCCTGGGGCAAGGGGGTCATGAATGAAAAATATTTCCTCCAAAGAGGTAGGCTTAATCTGAGACACATAAATAGCTAGCTGGACACAATCACGATTAAAATTTATGTTAAACTTCGTGGTTGGCTGTCATTTTAAAAGATACGATGGAATAAGAAAGAGAGGGAAAATATCGAATAAAGAAAAAAAACTTGAATTGAATAAAGAAGGAATGAAGATGGATTCAAAAAGGAAGAAAAATAAAAAAATGATGGAAGTCTGATTCAGAAAATTATAACTCACAGGTCTGAGCAGAGCATTGTCATGCAAAAATTGGATCGACAACGATGAAAGCTGCTGATCTCAAGCTGAATGAATATAGTTTCCATCTGTGATAACACATCATGGATAGAAAGCTTTTCTTCAAGCTAATTTCTCACTAATTCGATCATAAACCCGAATTATCTTCAGCTACAGCGGCTGGTGTTGATCTCAAGGTGAAGAAAAGTGTATAATTTTCGATTATAGTTGTTACATCGTAGATGGAAGACGTTTTTTTGAGCTTCTCAGTCGTGAGGTCGCCCATAAACCCGAGGCATAGAGGAGAATGATTGATCAAAGGACGAAACCAAAGTAAGGAGAGAGAGATGAAAGAAATTTAAGGAATAATAAAGAACGACAAATGAAAAAAAAGAACCGAAAAAAATAGAAGAAGAGAATGGAATCATGGAAATATAAAGAGATTAATTTCAAGAAGGAAAAAATCTGAAAAAAAAATGAAAATCAAAGGAAGAAGAACCAAAGCAAGAAGAAGAAAAATTGATGGAAAAAAACAAATAAGGGAATAAAGAAAATATAACCAAGCTTGTCAAGTTGGAGACACACAATTAAGGACTACTGAATGACCCTTTTTACTGACATTTGATGTTTCTCGATTAATCACTTATGGAAGGATATTTTTTTGTTGGGTCCAATACTGTAACTGACAAAATACTCGATAGAATCTAGGATTTATATATCTTGCTCCATATCTTCTAAATTCGTCTTTCATTTTTTATGTTACTTACACGTCGTCGTTCATTGCAATTCCGAAAAAAATAATTTGACATTGACCATGTTTCCTCAGACATGATTAAACAAGAAGTTTCAACGGCAAGAGAGAAGTATTTTCAATACATTGGGCAGCATAAAACGTTATTTCTGATTTTTCTGTTAGAATGCATTGATTTCGTGGACAGATCTTGCAGTAATGTCTATGTCATGGCTCAAATTGAGGCAGTTCTCGTTAATTTTCAATTAATCAAGTACGATAGAAAACAAAATATCGATCGAGGAAATAAGGACTCATCGGTGCGTAGTAAACAGCACATACCGAAATCAGTTGAAGCCATCGGTAAGACGGTTCTGTCCCCGTAAAAGCTGATCTTGACAACTGTGACTTTATATCTGTGTGACCTCTTTTCCCACGGACAGTCCTTGTAAATTTCCAAAACATGCAAGTAGAATGAAAAAAAAATATATGTAATTAATCAATAATAATATTTGTCTGACTTCTTCTATTTGGTAAAATTTGAATCATATGATTGTTCCAAAATAGTTTGAGGATGCAGTCAGCAAGATTAAAAGGAATATACAGCGGGGACGAATGGGTAGGAAAAATCATACATAGGCAACTGCGCAAACCACTTCAGTTTCATCAAGGAAAGTAATGGTTGAGGCCCCAAGTAGCAACCGCGTTTTTAAAAAAAGGAAGATAGTGAAATACTCTGGGACCACTCAACGCCAGGCAAATCTTGTAGTTGTGATCAAAGGAAAACTTTCTCACCTAAATTTTTGAAGACAGGGTAGATAGTTTAGATTCTTTCTCTAGATGATATCATTCAGTTTTAACAAAATTGCACTCGTGTAGTCACTGATTTTCTTCAAGTTATTTTTTTTTTCGTAAATTAAATGATTTGTTTGTCCTATCTTATTCTACCGGACTCATTTTTTCATTATTTCTTTTACCTTCGTACATTTTTGCATCAGATTTAGTTGTAAGTCCTGAGTAGTTTCCTTTCCACTGCTTTTTTACGGGGTCACATCTACAGATAGTTTTATCGTTGTCAAACTGATGGAATCAACAGGAACCGAATCTGAAAAACGTAGACAAAAGAAATAGTCCAACTCAACCACATACAACGATCGAAATGAAAATTTACCAAATTGGGAAGCAGCTGCACCAGAAGCAATTTCTGCTTGAACGTCAAGAGTGTCAGCCTGTCAGGTCAAGCAGAAGAGGGTCATCTCCTCAAATCAACATGAACAAGAGATTTTCAACTTTGTCTCTGTAAACCCATAATCCCGTATACTATGTGGCACTGGCCAAAGGCTAGATAGTGATACCAGCATAACTCTGAATGGTTATAAACCTCAAGTGCTGACATTCGACGTGTTGCTGCCTTCTTAAGATATAAACACTGGCTATAAATCATTCTATCCGCTTGTTTATCATATCTCTGCATTCTCACCGTCTTTTAATAGAATAAAGTCTTTGAATTTGACAATATTGGCTTTCAACTCTTATGGACAAAATTAAACACTCAGTCACATCATCCCTCTGTAATCAGTTTTGATTCTATGCATCATTTAATAATAGATAAATACAGTGAAGGGAGTTTGAGATTTTCCATTTTTTATCGCTCACAGCCAAGCCACGAAACAATTCAGGGAAAGTACTGGACTTTCCTTGCATTAATGGGCGTAGAGTAGAGAGCGGCCTCTTCTGTAGGAGGATTTACTGGATTGCTCTCTGCATTATTGTCAACTGCTTGTGACACAAGGTATTTACGAATGGACGGCTATATAGCTACTGACCAAAGACAGATTGAAGAAAAGAAATAGAGAATAAGAAAAAGAGAGATTGGAAGACGGGTAAAGAACAACATGAGAGAGACATATTAAGACAAGTTCATCGTGTCTTTGTGTTCTCACTTTTGTGGTATTAACCCAGTATTTTTGTTTTTTTCCAGCAAAAAGAGAAAATCAAACTGATTTTTCCCTTTACTATCCATACTTTTAAATCACGAGCAATACTTTTTAGTTGGGGTTCGATGGGTTAAGACCTGGAAATTTTACAATGACCTTGTGTCTGACTAAAGTAAGCTAGACTGAAATAATCTTCATTTTCATCATTTAGTTTTGACTGAGTGGCTTTTTGCTGGTTTTGCACAAACAGAGATGCTTTCAGGTCGAATAAATACACAACCGTAGACGGTATTTCAATATCTTACCTCAAATAACTTTGATGGGTTATATGTTGACAAGAATATAAACTATCCTCTGTCAGACTCGTTGGTAGCAAATCAAAATACATTTGACATCCTTTGTAAATGATCCATAAAGAGCCGAAACCGAACAGAGAAAAATGGCGTCTCAGATCCACCCATATTTAAGATTACTTCTGTGCACGACAAGGAATAATTTGTATTCTTTATTGGCTCTTTTTTTTCCCTTCTTAATTTTCTCGTGTTTTTTTTCTCCATGCCTTTTCGAGCCTTTTCAGAAGGAAGCGATTAAATTACAACTCAGATTTCTTATATCCAATATCCTACGTGGGCTTGCCACTTCTTTCCATGAGATATTTGTTTTTTGTTTTATGCCGGGTGGAGAGATGGGGGCATTTGCAATGACCGTAATGGATGAAGCCAAATGAGTAATCATGGATTTTTTTTCGGGTAGGTTCAAGTATCGCGTAATTCTTTGTCCCCCTCCCGATCGCTAGAGAGTTCTGCTACGTAAGCGATGCAATCTACTCAACAAAAAAAAAAGAAGAGACAATAAATAATCTGATATTTATGCATAAATCACAAGTGTCCATTAGACAAGAAAACATTAGAGGACTTAGTGATATTCGTTTCAGCGATGTTAATAGATAGGTACGAGTCATAAGTTCAGCCATTATGTGTGCAGGATTAGAAAAAAATACCAAGTGCACCACAACACTTTAAACCCAGTTGAAATTTTCCGAATCCCAGGCAGATAAACAGCAAAATCTAATATTTTAATTGTCAGATACTCCAAAGGTATATTTGCCCCTATCCAATGTTATACACGGAGTTATCATAGAATTGTTTTGAAAGCGTCAATACACCTTGCAATTAAGGAATATCAATCCGTTTATTGTGATTTTATGAAAATGATTTAATTTAAAATGTAGATGCTTTACTTTCTTTATAGTTATATGTATATCATGTCATCTACAGAGAGCTGTTTCGTTGTATAACAACTCTTCGGTGTGGATATAGATAATCCATTATCTACCTAGTACTACGAGGCAGGATTGAAACCTTTGCTTCAGACCCAGAGGCCGGTATGCTACCGCTGAGCCACGGGAATAGACGGTCAATAAGGCTGAATTCAGACGATATATCCTAATATACCCCATCCACCAGTGCTCTATTTCATATGGAAGAGCATTTATATATATATATATACATATAGATACATATGTGTGTGTGTGTATGTGTGTGTGTGTGTGTGTGTGTGTGTGTGTGTGTGTGTGTGTGTGTGTGTGTGTGTGTCAAACTGCTTTGGCAGGGGTGAGGAAAAGACGATTTAATTCTGAGACTTGCCTGAAAGATTATCCGACTGAGACACACAAAAACAGAATGACCGACAGACAGGTGGAAACTCTGAATATATCTCCCCAAAAGAAACTTACTTAACGTTTTATTTACAGCTCGCCGTGTTCGTGCTGGGAAAGGTAGCCATCAAGACGAACGATCCCGACTGGTCTTCGAGACGGATTGCCTACTTTAGAAACACAAAACTCCGGAGTTAATAACAATGCAAGATCTTCCTCTTCCAGACGGGCATCGAACGCAATTAGATGTTTTAAGGAGGGAACAGCATGGCGCAGTTTTCAGTGTCTATCCTATTTCACCAGCATGGGGAATCATGTGACGTAATAGCTGAGTACATTTCACGGAAATTCATCGTTTTGAGTAGGGCATTCATTTGTGTTAATTCAGAGGCTTTTGAATTAATGGAAAGTAGTTATTTCAAGAGATATTTTGCATGTAAGTGTGAGCATTTGTATATAAGTAAGCAAGCTTTTGAATGTGACAGTATAAATCGATGGTTACGAATGTGATCGTTCGTAAGAATAAACATTTTTTTCTGAATACCTGACAATGTTTCTATAGGTTGTATGTGGGCGTTTATGTGCAATATCAAGAGCATGTGTTTTCATATGTCAATATATATACAAGTGCGAGCGATTTAGCATGTATGAACTCGTTGATTTGCACTGAAGCCCATGTGCGTTGATGTATCCGAGTGTTTATGTATTCTTAAGTGTATGTGCTACTTTTCAAAGTCCTTTCGATCGGAACTGGCTCTGATCTCAATAGAGCCTCGTGGGAACAGATTTTGTTTTATCACCATGAAATCTTAGGCTCAAGGACTGAATATTTCCTTTTTTCAAATAACATTCTGATGTCAAGAAAAGTTGTTTGCAGTAAATTGACGACGACAAAATAAAACAACAGGAAGATAATGCTCCTATAATAACGCACGAAGTATACTGTTTATGGCTTCATTTGTCGTCGGTCCCATTATTTAAGTTACCACATGATCCTGTGGTAAAGTATAAACTTCAAAGTATATATTTGGATTACCCTGTGAAATCTTTTACTTAAGGTACGATAAATGTAACATTAACTAGTGCTGCCTAGGTCGCTACAGCAATAAAGCCTCGATACGAATGCAGGGAGGAGTGGATTGATTCTTTCTTAAATGGTAAACGAGCAAAATGAACATATGCGTCTTATGCTCTGGTGGGATTCGCATTCAAGTGGCTGATGTCGCATTCCACTACCTGGTAGAAGCTTGCATTTCATATTCATACATGTGTTGTTTATCTAATGCACACATACGATAACATTTTGCTGTATTTTACCTTGGGTAAAGATATTTCGAGAGAAGACTATGAAAATAAACAGTGCGTATGGAGAGCGTTTATCCAAGTGTTGCAACAACATATTATTTGAATTATTTGAAGCGGAATATGGTCGCCCTTGCAATATTCAAATTTTATGACATATGTCAATAGACTGAACGCTATTCATGAAATATGTTGAATATGTATCGATCGAACTTAATTGACCGAATGCAGTACTTTCGATGCAACATGATATTCGATCACTTACAAGGTCTCTTATGTTCTTGGTAATATAAGCCTTGAGAAGCAATGGAAAAAAAGACGGTGAAAAATATGATTCACTAACCTCAGTTGAATATACAGGAATCGATGCTATTAAAGAAGGAGGGAATCAACGTACACGCGCAAACACACACACACGAACACACACACACACGCATATATATATATATATATATATATATATATATATATATATATATATATATATATAAATATGTGTATATATATATACACATACACGAGGTTTATAAAATTCTGCAGAAGTTGTATGACTTCACTATTAATGTGGATAGCAATTAAAACGTTAACAAGTGGGTGTCGAATTGATCTGAATTACATTAAAGAAAGAAGAAAATATATATTCAAAGAAGAAAAATGTTTTTGAGAAAAAGACTAACTGATGATAGTAGCAAGAGTCAACAAAGATATCCAAAACCCTTTTTAAATTGGCCAAGATAAACCTGGACTAGTTGAAATATCGAGAAATTGAAATTTCCTTCCCACGGATTTTACAAAGGGCTGACTTCAAATGAATTGACATGTAGGCAGGAACTTGTACATATGGTGAAATTGTCTGGATTCGAGTATCATGAAGCGACACCTACAAAAGGAAGAGTAATGAGGTTGACTGCCAAAGAAAGGAATGACTGAAGAGCAAAGTTCAGTTGGCAGACTTCTGGCACGAAAATTCAAAATGAAAACAAAATTTTATCCAAGATATTCTATTAAATAAAATAAAGGATAAGGTCAATATTACTGGTACTGGAAGCGTATGAGAATGAAAGCATCTATTTTTTTACGATAAAATGATATTTTTTCAGTCATAGGGGCCTAGTAAAATATGTGGCGAGATATCTACTTCCAGGTAAAGAAAAGGGACTATATCACGACAAGACAACAGAACAACGATCAAATGAAAACAAACAAACTGAGTAAAAAGTGTCAGGAATATCTCGTTTCTGCTGCTCTGCTTCTCCGAGACAGCCATGAGGAAGCATCGTCAGATTATCCTGCCGTGTTGTATTTGGAAAAGACTCTTTGAGAAACAGAACCTCAAATAATCAAGCCGTGAGATAAGGAAATGTTTCCTACGAAGACCAGGAAACAAATTAATCGGAAACTTTTTGATCACCACCCCAAAAGTAACAAGCGGTAGATTCTGGTGTCTGCTTTCAAAATATCCAGGTACTTGTAATTTTCTTTCTGATGATTGCCTGGTCGGGTAATTCTATTCAAACACATTTGATTATCTACACGAGATGTCTGCTGGTTATTGCTGAAGATTTAAAGACACTGAGTTTCCTCAAACTCTCGCAATGTGCAAGGATGTAGAATAAGGATTAGTACCTTTGTTCAGCTCTGCACTTCTGCTTAATGACAATGATGATGATCCAAGAATCGGTCTCTGACAAATATCATCAACAGGCAGCACACAACAGACCATTTTATGACTCAATTTCTCTCTTTTAAATATTAATGTATTCAATCTTTTGTGTAAGATTTCATCACCTACGTTGACTGTCTTCACACAAATTACAGTCTTGCTTAACCCCAAACATTACTTCTCTACCTTTTATTGGACAATTGTAAACCAAATTCGTATTTCCATGATGGGTATAATCGAGTCAACTCCTTATGATGATTATGTCTAGCATTGCAAATGAACTGTTCGACGGTCATTGCATAGTGACATATATGGACTAGGGGACTGCTTCTGACTTTAATACCCAATGTGTCTTGTCTTGTTCCTTATCATAGTGACGCGGTGGTCTTTATGAAAAATTAACGAAGAACTTGGTACACATTTTCCTTAGTCAAAATTAAATGTCTGCATCGAAATCGACAAAATGGTTGGAGTGCTATTCGCTCAGTCCATTATTAATATTGATAATTGAGGGAATTTCTATCGACATAATAATAATAATAATAATAATAATAATAATAATAATAATAATAATAATAATATGCAGCACGACAGAACACAGACAAACAGCAAATGCCGCATGTGCAGTGAAAGAGATGAGACAGTAAACCACATAACTAGTGAATGTAGCCAACTCGCCCGGAAGGAGTATAAGCATAGACACGATAGAGTAGCAACGATGATACACTGGGAACTAAGTAAACAAATGGGATTCAACCATGTGGAAAAGTGGTATCAGCACAAGCCAGAGGCAGCTTTGGAGAATGACAACCACAAACTACTGTGGGACTTTGACATCCAAACAGACCACCTCATCCAGGCAAGAAGATCAGACCTAGTAATAGTAGACAAAAAAAGGAAGGCCTGCCAAATAGTAGACGTTGCTGTACCTGCAGACCATAGAGTAAAAAAGAAGGAGGGTGAGTAAAGGGAAAAATACCAGGACCTATCAAGGGAGTTAAAGAAAATGTGGAACATGAAAACCAGGGTAGTACCGGTCATAGTGGGCACACTAGGAACTGTCCCCAAAACGCTGAGGGAGAGACTGGAGGAGATCGGGATTAGGGGAAAGATAGAGACCGTACAGACCACAGCACTACTGGGAACTGCACGGATACTGTGGGAGGTACTAGAGATATAAGGACTGCAACGAATAGTAGCTCTGTCATGATATGCGAAAGAGAGAGGAGACGTTGGCTGAAGACCTGAGGAGACTTATTGCCACTCAGCCTTCAGCGATAATCACTGTGCAACCAGTGTGAAACTGTAAATCGTAGAATTACTGCAACCTATGAGTACTAAGAGAGGAGGGCTGGAGACTTGAGGAGACTTGCTGTCACTCAAACTCCAGCGGTTACCACCAGGCAACTGGTGTGAGATTCCAAATAATAATAATAATAATAAAAAAGTTGAGAGTGGTCTGTTGTTTCTTGGAGCTGCACGTGGGTAAGTGGAATTAAATTTAAAATTTATAGTTTAATGCCTAGCTACCCCCGAGTATGAATGAATGGAGTCTGTCCACCCCTGACCGTTAGGACCCCTTACTGCTAAGTAGATATAGGGGGAAGTCCACCATTGGGAAAGAACACAGATTGCGAGACTTATACTAAGTCAAGACTTAGAAGATTTAAGGGAGACGTATGACCTTCAAGGTTGTTAATTTCACCCGGATGAAGCTTAATGTGTTAATTGTTAGGTCTGAATGTAGAAGGGGATGGTCATACCACCAAATAGATATATCTGTGCAGCAGAATGGCCTATCCATGTAAGGTTATACCATGGGTTGTAAGAGCTGGTGGGACTCCGAGAGTGCCACTGAGCTAATTGCCCACAATGAACCCACCAAGGTCTGGTACTACCTTAAAAGAACCAAAAAGAGCTGGTGGGGCTCTTCGGTTATTTCTGAACCACACCGGTCTTAACCAACCCATCAAGGTCTGGCGCTACCTTAAAAGAACCAAAAAGAGCTGGTGGGGCTCTTCGGTTATTTCTGAACCACATCGGTCTTAACCAACCCACCAAGGTCTGGCGCTACCTCAAAGAACCAAAAACCCCTATCATGACAGTACAACCTAACCATTTTACCGCAAAAAACGGGGCACAAATCCGAGATTTATGTGTCGTAACCGGCAGGTGTTCCCTTGTTAGCCACCAGGAGGGACCCGGTCGTCATCCTGTGACTGCTGGCCAAAACTCCGGCTCGTGTACCCTTAATGGCCTTCAGGAGGGACACAGTCGTCACATAGCTACTGTTGGCCAAGACTCATATACCACTAATGACACCCAGGGTAGGCGCGGTCCTCACGGAGTGACTGCTATAAAGAGGAAGAGATGGACAAGGGAGGAGAATAGATTAGTTATGTATTGTTACTTTAAAAGCAAGCCTTCAGTGCGATCTTATAGGGAGCGTATGCTCCAGATATGGAGGGAAAAATCTGATGTGGAAGTATCGAACCAACGCCTTGCTGACCAAGTAAAACAAATCCAAAAGAGGAAATGGCTGTCTGAGACAGAACTACTAGAGATTCGCATTAATGTAGAGAGAGACTCAGGTGACACATCTGTAGAATGCCCCCCCAGCACAACTAGTACCAATAACAAAACTATAAGAATTCCCCATAAGACCCCCACAGTAAACTATGCACCAGAGGGTGACGACGAGGCACCAACAGCAGAAGAGAAAACCAAAATACAAGCTTTGAAAGAGATCATGCGAGGAGAGAAAACAACACTCCCCTCCCTAAGAGACAAAGACAGAAAGAAAGTTGGAGAAGTGACCGAACAGGTCAACTGCCTCTTACAGCACATAGAAACGAACACCCTCCTAGAACTCAACAACCTAATTTACGCTGGGGCAAAAATGGTAGCACAAAGCTTCACAACACAAGATAGGAACCTGAGCAATAATAGGGAAGGGAAACCCAACTGGGAGAGAAGGTTACAAAGGCAGATCTCCCAACTACAGAGAGATGAAGTACTACTTAGAAATACACCACACACAGACAGACCACGAGTAAGACTTTATAACAAATACAAAGTAACGCAAAAGGGCATCGCAACTGTAGTCGAAGAGTTACACCAGAAAAGACTAGCCAAAGAGGCAAGACTAAAAAGATACAGACTAAGAACGGCCCAATACACACAAAACCGCACATTCCAAAACAATGAGAAAAAGTTTTACCAAGATTTAAATGGGGAAAGAAGGCAGGACATGAAACCTGATGCCACAGAGGCCAAGAACTATTGGAATAGCATATGGGGGCACCCAAAAAGACACAACGTAACACCGCAATGGTTAGGAAACATGAGAAAAGAACTAGAAGATATAGACAAGGGGGAACCAATAGTACTGAATGAAAACACATTGAAACATACTCTTAGGAAAGTAGCCAACTGGAAAGCACCGGGGCCCGACGGGATCCATGGGTATTGGTTCAAAAAATTCACCACGTTACACGGCAGACTCACTCACCTACTCCAAAATTGTCTAAATGAAGGCAAAGCACCAGAATGGATGACTAAAGGCAGAACCACCCTCATCCTAAAAGACCCGGGAAAGGGGAACATAGCAAGCAACTATAGACCAATCACGTGCCTACCACTTATGTGGAAAATCCTGACCGGGCAAATAGCAGAGAGAATATACATGTCAATGGATAGAAGGGGACTACTACCAGAAGAACAGAAAGGGTGTAGGATAGGAACCAAAGGGGCAAACGATTTACTCTACATAGACCAGATGATCTTAAAAGAAGTAAGGAAAAGGAAAAAGAATATCGCAATGGGATGGATAGATTACAAAAAAGCATACGATATGATTCCACATAGCTGGATACTCGAATGCCTTAGAATGTTCAAAATTAGCGAACCGGTGGTTAAATTCATTGGTAATTCGATGGAAGACTGGAAAGTAGATTTGACAGCCGGAGGGGACAAACTAGCCGAGGTAGGGATAAAAAGGGGAATCTTCCAAGGAGACTCATTGTCCCCTCTATTATTTGTTCTAACAATGATACCGCTTAACAGAATCCTGAAAAACAGCAAAGGATACCACTTCTCTAAAACAAAAGGAAAGGTCAACCACTTAATGTACATGGACGATATTAAATTGTTTGCAAAAAACAGGGGAGAGCTTGAGACTCTGTTCAACGAAGTAAGGGAATATAGTGAGGACATAGGAATGGAGTTTGGGATAGAAAAATGTGCAATCATGGTGATGCACAAAGGAAGGCTTTCAATGACTGAGGGAATAGAACTTCCGGACAACAACAAGATTAGGGCATTGACTGCACAAGACCGATACAAGTACCTAGGTGTCCTTGAATGTGACACGATAAAACGGGAAGAGATGAAGGAGAAAATTAAGAGAGAATACCTCAGAAGGATAAGGAAAATATTAGAAACCAAATTAAATAGCAGAAATCTAATAAAAGGAATGAACACCTGGGCTGTGTCAGTAGTTAGGTATACAGGACCATTTCTAGGATGGACAAAGGAAGAGCTCCAATCAATGGATAGGCGAACAAGGAAACTTATGACGATGCATAAAGCATTGCACCCTAGGGATGATACAGATAGACTATACGTTAAGAGAAAAGAAGGTGGTAGGGGGCTCATCAGCATAGAAGATTGTGTCAAGAGAGCTAAAGTAGTCCTAGATAGATATGTGCAAACAAATAGTGAAGAAATCATAAAGAGCGCGAGGGATAGTGCAACAAACAATAAAGTAGAAAACAATGGAACAGTACAGCAAACTAGAAAAGAAAAGTGGGAAGGGAAAAAATTGTACGGCGAGTTTAAAAGACAGATAAAAGATATAGTAGACGAGAAATCATGGACGTGGTTACGAAAGGGAAACCTTAAGAGAGAAACAGAATCGCTCATCATGGCAGCCCAAAACAAAAGCATAAGGACAAACTACATAAAAGCAAAAATCGACAGAACACAGACAAACAGCAAATGCCGCATGTGCGGTGAAAGAGATGAGACAGTAAACCACATAACTAGTGAATGTAGTCAGCTCGCCCAGAAGGAGTATAAGCATAGACACGATAGAGTAGCAACGATGATACACTGGGAACTAAGTAAACAAATGGGATTCAACCATGGGGAAAAGTGGTATCAGCACAAGCCAGAGGCAGTTTTGGAGAATGACAACCACAAACTACTGTGGGACTTTGACATCCAAACTGACCACCTCATCCAGGCAAGAAGGCCGGACTTAGTAATAGTAGACAAAAAAAGGAAGGCCTGCCAAATAGTAGACGTTGCTGTACCTGCAGACCATAGAGTAAAAAAGAAGGAGGGTGAGTAAAGGGAAAAATACCAGGACCTATCAAGGGAGTTAAAGAAAATGTGGAACATGAAAACCAGGGTAGTACCGGTCATAGTGGGCACACTAGGAACTGTCCCCAAAACGCTGAGGGAGAGACTGGAGGAGATCGGGATTAGGGGAAAGATAGAGACCGTACAGACCACAGCACTACTGGGAACTGCACGGATACTGTGGGAGGTACTAGAGATATAAGGACTGCAACGAATTGTAGCTCTGTCATGATATGCGAAAGAGAGAGGAGACGTTGGCTGAAGACCTGAGGAGACTTATTGCCACTCAGCCTTCAGCGATAATCACTGTGCAACCAGTGTGAAACTGTAAATCGTAGAATTACTGCAACCTATGAGTACTAAGAGAGGAGGGCTGGAGACTTGAGGAGACTTGCTGTCACTCAAACTCCAGCGGTTACCACCAGGCAACTGGTGTGAGATTCCAAAATAATAATAATAATAATAATATTGATAATAATAATAATAATGGAATAAAAAAAAATTGATGTTTTTTCTTTTGGAACCAAGACAAAAAGTGAAAGGGAGAGTAGAATAAGATCAGTCATAGTTCTAGCGCTGCTTTTGATTGAGAAGATTAAGTAAAAAAATCAACAGAATTCAAAGAACAATACGACTGGAATTAGACGTATACCATCTTTGCCATTACTTTAATATTCATCAGTCTATTGTTTTCAAATAAATAATGGATCAACAATGTGGAGAATGAGACAAATACAGCCGACAAAGAAGACTAATTAAAATAGTGTCATCATCATCATCATCATCATCATCAGTCTTTTAGCGTCCAGGATCTGCCACACTTCTCTATCATGCGCATCACGGAGTTAGTACTTCCTGAATTTGTCTAGCTCGTCTCTCCATCTAACATTTTGCCGGCCTCGGTTGCGCATGTGGTCTCGGGGAATCCATGTTGTGAGTCGTGATGTCCATCGATTGTCAGCCATTCTTGCAACATGGCCAGCCCACCACCATTTGAGATTTTTTATGGATTCTATGATGTCTCTAACTCTTGTCTTTTCCCGGATGTACTGTGCTGTTTTGTGGTCTCTCAATGTGAGGCCCAGCATTATTCTTTCGTGTGCACGTTGCATGGTTCTCAGCTTACGGGTCTGTCTCTTGGTTAAATTCCATGTTTCAGCTCCATAAGTGACTATTGGGAGGATGCATTGGTTATACACCCTTCTCTTTAGGATTAATGGTATCTTCTTATTTTTGAAGGTTGAGCTAGCTCTGCCAAAGGTTTGCCATCCTAGTGTGATTCTTCGCTTGATTTCTTCTTCTTTTGAGGGTCTCATGGAGATTCGTTGCCCTAGGTAGATGTAGTGGTCTACTTTCTCAAGTTGTGTGTCCTCGATTTCGATCTTAGTGTTTTTATCTCCAATGTGGTTGTTTCACATGATCTTCATCTTGCTGAAGTTCATCTGTAGGCCGACTTTCCTGCTCTCTTCATTTAGTTCATCTATCATTAGTTGGAGGTCGTGTAGGTTCTCTGCGAAAAGGGCAATGTCGTCTGCAAATCTGAGGTTGCTCAGATACTCGCCGTCCATTTTAATTCCTTTACTCTCCCAGTCTAGTCTTCTGAAGATCATGTCGAGGCAGGCTGTGAAGAGTTTAGGTGAGCTGGTATCACCTTGTCTTACTCCTTTCTGGAGCTGGAAGGGGTCCGAGTCTTTATGTAGCCTGATAAATGAGCTGCCATGATTGTATATATGTTTCAACACTTCAACATATACTGGATCTACACCTTGCTGACTGATGGCCTCCATGACCTCAGGGATTTCTACTGAATCGAACGCAAGCCTACCAAAATAGTGTAATGGAAAACATTAAACCTTAAATTCATTTAATCATAATGGTCAAAATATTCAACTTTTTTTCCTGAAAACTATACAGCGGTATTCACAATTAACATATTAATAATATTAAGTGTCAGTCACCATTTATTGATAAGATGTGTATAAAAAGAAAGTGAGGAACGCAGGAACCTTTAACAGGATTTTCAATAGATCACCCATCCTAAGCCTGAAAACTGGATTTTATAACTGAAAGTAAGGAAAACATATTTCTGTATCAAGTGACCATGGAGTAAAAAAATAAACGAAAAAATAAACATACATATATATGTGTGTGTGTGTGTGTGCATGTGTGTGTGTGTGTGTGTGTGTCTGTGTGTATGTGTGTGTATGTGTATGTGTGTGTGTGCACACAAGTATGTGTTTATCAGTGGAAGAACAGAGAAATGATTGGACATGAAAGTAAAGGTTAGGCAAATCAGTATTGGAGAGCTGGGTACGATCCCGAATCCATGAAGGCAAATAAAAAATCAAGGGAGAATTCTAACAAGCCAAAAAACAATAATATTGAAAACAGGTGGAAAACTCACGGGAATAACAGGGTATTGCTTTCACTCAATCACACACGTGAACCACCATTTGTACTGGTGTAAAAACCTCATAAGTGCTTCGGTAATGAAACCTGAGAAAAGATATAAAGAGGCTATCCAAAGAGGATAGATGAGTTTATACAGAAGAGAAAATACTGAGATAATAAGTCCAGACTGCCACAAATGTTTTGAGAAATTTTGTGAATACTACTACTACTACTACTACTACTACTACTACTACTACTACTACTACTACTAATAATAATAATAATAATAAGGAAAATATTAGAGACCAGATTAAACAGCAGAAATCTAATAAAAGGAATGAACACCTGGGCTGTGTCAGTAGTTAGGTATACAGGACCATTCTTAGGATGGACAAAGGAAGAGCTTCAATCAATGGATAGGCGAACAAGGAAACTTATGACAATGCATAAAGCATTACACCCTAGAGATGATACAGATAGACTATACCTTAAGAGAAAAGAAGGTGTTAGGGGGCTCATCAGTATAGAAGATTGTGTCCAGAGAGCTGAAGTAGTTTTAGAAAGGTATGTGCAAACAAATAATGAAGAAATCATGAAGAGCGCGAGAGATAGTGCAACAAACAAACAAGTAGAAAGCAATGGAACATTTCAGCAAAAAAGAAAAGAAAATGGGAAGAGAAAAAATTGTCCAGCAAGTTTAAAAGACGGATACAAGATGTAGCAGACGAGAAATCATGGATGTGGTTACGGAATGGGAACCATAAGAGAGAAACAGAATCGCTCATCATGGAAGCCCAAAACAAAAGCATAAGGACAAACTACATAAAAGCAAAAATCGACAGAACACAGACAAACAGCAAATGCCGCATGTGCAGTGAAAGAGATGAGACAGTAAACCACATAACTGGTGGAATGTAGTCAACTCGCCCAGAAGGAGTATAGGCATAGACACGATAGAGTAGCAACGATGATACACTGGGAACTAAGTAAACAAATGGGATTCAACCATGGGGAAAAGTGGTATCAGCACAGGCCGGAGGCAGTTTTGGAGAATGACAACCACAAACTACTGTGGGACTTTGACATCCAAACAGACCACCTCATCCAGGCAAGAAGACCAGACCTAGTAATAGTAGACAAAAAAAAGGAAGGCCTACCAAATAGTAGACGTTGCTGTGCCTGTAGACCATAGAGTAAAAAAGAAGGAGGGTGAAAAAAAGGGAAAAATACCAGAGCCTAGCAAGGGAGTTAAGGAAAATGTGGAACATGAAAACCAGGGTAGTACCGGTCATAGTGGGCACACTAGGAACTATCCCCAAAACACTGATGGTGAGACTGGAAGAGATCAGGATTAGGGGAAGGATTGAGACCGTACAGACCACAGCACTACTGGGAACTGCACAGATACTGAGGAAGGTGCTAGAGATATAAGTACTGCAACGAATTGTAGCTCTGTCATGATATGCGAAAGAGAGAGGAGACGTTAGCTGAAGACCTGAGGAGACTTATTGTCACTCAGCCTTCAGCGATAACCACTGGGCAACCGGTGTGAAACTGTAAATCGCAGAATTACTGCGACCAAAGAGTACTAAGAGAGGAGGGCTGGAGACTTGAGGAGACTTGCTGTCACTCAAACTCAAGCGGTTACCACCAGGCAACTGGTGTGAGATTCCAAATAATAATAATAATAATGATAATAATAATAATACCACTCAAATATTAACTTATTCAAATGCATCATCTGTTAGATTATAGTGCTTTCAAACCAGACAATGTAATATCGTACACTTACAAGAGAGAACGCTTAACTTTTAGAGCAGCAATATCAGCAGACCAAAACTTAGCAATGAAAGAAATTAAGAAGATCGGAAAATAACCTGAACCTAAAGTTCAACTTGTGAAATTGTAAGATTGATCACAAAGTAAGTTTAGGGACATCAAAAAAGGGGAATGAAGTGACTGGTCCGATTCCCCCAAGGATTTATGACCAATTTCAAGTCAAACACCACCTACATGGCTTGTAAAAGACAACCATCTTGGTAACAGCCTTCCCACTGAAAACCTTTTTGTATTTTGGGTGACCTGATAAGCGGAACTCCAACCAGGGTTAAAACAAGATCTAGACAATTCCTGAGCGACAACAATGATGATGAGGAAAGGGGTTGATAGTGTAAAATATGTATATTCAATCATTTCCTCTAGTTATGTGCTTAGTCTTACTCAATCTTTGATGACATCTTTCTATCAAGACTTTTTTTCGGTTCCATGTTGACATTTTGTTCTATTCTTCTGGACCGCTGGAGAAAGCAAGCAGAAGATGTTCAAGGATACGAATCATTAACTTTTCAGTGTCGTTTATTTCATATATATATATACATATATATATATATATATATATATATATATATATATATATATATATATATATATATATATATATATTGTGTTTCTATATCTAAAACGAAGTATCAATAGAGATATATATGCGTTCATATATATATATTTTGCATCTTTGCAAACTATATCACACTCACACTCACATCACACACATACACGCACAAGGTTTGTACAATGGATGCCAAAATGATTGATTTTAAACCAATATGTTCTTCCCCCGATTTCTAAGGTTTAAATCAATGTGCAGTCCTTTACTGCAATTTCAACAATGCCTACAAATAAAATTACAGTCTTACTTGGGAGCAAACCCAAGGCTTGGTCACGTATACTGAGGAATCCAAAGCCATTCAAAATGTAACACAAGATAACTAATGAGTCTGTCTTTCTTGTGGAATGGCCAAAAGTTATAAATGAAAAAGAAACATAGTAATGTAAAAGGCATTAGTAATGGGAAAAGAATAGGTTTTCAGAAAAATATATATCGATCTACAAATACATTCTTGATTCATTGTATTGTAATTCGATATATTTTATTCATTTGACGTGTTTCCTTTTACACTTTTACGTTGTTTTCATTGCTTTAAAAGTATTCTATTATATTCCGTGTTCACGTTAAGTGGTCTGTAGAAAGTGGGATTCGATACGAGAGAACATGGCAGATGCAATCAGCATTCAATTTCTTTTTTTTGTCTTCTTTCAGCGTAACATCTATTATAATTACACACACATGCATTTATATATATATATATATATATATATATATATATATATATATATATATATATATATATATATATATATATATATATATATATATAAATAGTACAACTACATTATCGAAGAATTTGAATAAAGATAGTGATGCAATTGAAATTTAACATTCAATTATTTTCATTGAATTTGATGGGACCAATATATCATAGATACATAATTTTTTTCTTCATCTTCTTCTTATCATTATTATTACTATTATTTTTCTTATCATCATCATCATTAATATTATAATAAGGAGTACGATTAATCTGCTTTCAAATGTTAAATATATATATATATATATATATATATACATACATAAATATATATATATATATATATGTGTGTGTGTGTGTGTGTGTATGTGTATACAAACATTATCCAAAGTTAATTTTGCAATATCAAATAAGCCATATAACATACTAATGGTTATATCTGCTTCATTCAAGATTAATAAAGAGTTTTTGATCGAATCCTACATTCATTTCACCGTCACCGTTCAAACTCCTGAAATATTTGATTAGCATTCTAAAATATCTATCCACAAAGACACGCACACACACAAAAAAACACACACACACACACACACACATATATATATATATGTATATATATATATATGGAGAGAGATAAAGAGAAAAAAGGGAGAAAGGGGGAGAAAGGGAAAAAAGACACACACACACACACACACATATATATATATATATATATATATATATATATATATATATATGTATATATATGTATGTATTGATAGATATGTCTATCATTGAGCAATTTGCATTTTTGTTCATAATTCGATATCCTTGTTGCATTTTATTTAATTTGAAGCTCCAACACGTTACACCTGATAATATTTATCATACCTGACATATAATGATGGTTAGCATGCTAATGTCCCCAGAGTTCGTTAAGGTACTGAGAGCAATCATCAATGCTATAGCGTTATATTTTCAGTTGGAAAGTTAAGCAAATTTTCTGAAATTGGTCTTTCAGGATTATCATGCGCACAAAACATGTTAAACATTTGAACGTGTATAAAGCACGCAAAGACGTGCATATCAATACACCTCATACTCTTCACTTACTCTTCATATCCATCGGTTACGTTAAAGGAGATAATGTCGAAGAATAAATACATTTATAAAATAAAGGCCTTTCGACCATAAGCCTAAGAACTTGTGTGAGTGTGAGTGCATAGGTGTTGTGTTCATGTGCATATCTGTGTGCGTGCGTGTGTGTGTGTGTGTGTGTGTGTAAATGTGTTTCTCTGGTATTAATTGGCATAGTTCAAAGACCATCTTTAATGTTCTGAAGTGTTGAGGCAACTCCTAGACCAACATTGAAATCAGATACAATCCAACTGAAAAAAAAATGAAAATACTAGCAAATATCATGTTTGAAGAATGCATTTTGTCCCGGGCATTACCATATAACTTTTAAAAGTGCCAGATACATATCTTTATGACAATGAATAAAATTGATATTCGAGCAATGTGAAAAATATAATACAAGACTAGTTTTGTGGGGAAAGAATATTGACGTCGGGTGAAAAAAAAAACAAAAACAAAAAAAGATTCCATTTAGTTTTGCTTGGCTGATTATTATCAATCTCGAGAGATTTTCACCTTCAACCTAACATACAGTTTAAATCCAACAGCAATGATTAAACAGCATAATTGAAAAATTATGAGCAAGCCGACGGTGAGAATCGAATTCACACCCTATAACTAAAGGTGTCGAGTATATGCCTGGTCGCTTTTAACTATCCTGTCTCGGGGACTTCATCATTAAACGGAAGTTGATTATACGCTTTCAACCTAACTCTTTGCTACCGATATTTCACATTGCTAATGTTTACAACTGAGACCTAACAGTCTTTTTTATACAACAGAATAGTTTTAAATTTTCCAAATTCTGTTTTTTGTCGAAATAATGCAATATCCTAACTTTCAACTGCTTTTTATCACAACTTTAAATAGGATCCTGATCATAATCATGCAACAACAATTTAAGACTATGGGCTTGCTCTTTATTTAAGCTGTTTAATCGTTGCCGTATGATCCGATTCAACAGTTATGATAAGAAGTAACTGAAAGTAAGAGTAAAGGTTAACATTTGTCCAAATGACAAGAAAAAAAATTGAAATATGAAAAAAAAAAATCGTTGCTTAATTGATGTTGAAAATACAAATAAGTAAATTGTAGAATATTTGATGAAAATCAGATATTTTACATTTTCTTTTCTTTCAAATCTAATTTGAACAGATCAACAAATACGGATAAACATGTCTTTCAGGGATAAAAAATTGTAATTTTGGGATGTATACGATATTTTAGATCAGGAAACTGCTTATGATTTGTTCGATAATGGGCTGATAACCATAATAATAGCAAAAATATTTATAAAAAAACGAATAAATTAATCATCAGGTGCAATGGTCGGAAAGTGGGAGGCTGAAAAGGCTGTAGGTTCATTAATCGTTGAGATCTATTATATTATTTCACGACGTAGACAAACTATCACTCGCAGGTATGATTCCTGCGATGGTCAATTTATTTAATTCAAATAGAGTGTCAAATAATATGATTCATCCATATATATATATATATATTAGATAAGTCTTATTGAAGAACATACAATGAATCTCTCGAAGATGTATTCGTTAATCCTTTTTATATGTATAAATTGTGAATGTCTGAATCAAAATCGATTAAAACTGTGTCAAAACACAACTGAAACTCCCCACTTCGTCAAATCAATTGAAACACTGAGGAGACCAGTAGCATATTCAAGAAAACTGATATCACTTGTAGACCAGTGAAAATTACCAGTTACTATCTCATCATCACCATCATCAGACTTTCAACATCCATCGTTGGACATAGACCTTCCCCATGATCTGCCACAATTTTCAATCATGGGCGTTGCAGGGCCAATATTTTCTAAATTTGTCTAATTCATCTCTCCATCTAGTATTTTTTTCGTCTTCGATTTCGCTTGTGATCTCTTGGGATCCATGTTGTGAGTCGTGATGTCCATTGGTTGTCTGTCATTCTTGCAACATGGCCTGTCCGCTGCCATTTAAGTTTTCTAAAGGATTATACAATGTCTCTGACGCCTGTTTCCTTCCTTATATACTGTGCTATCTTGTGATCTCTCCATGTGAGGTTGAGCATGATTCTTTCATCTGCGGGTTGCATTCTTCTCAGTTAGTAGGTTTGTCTCTTGGTTAGATTCCATGTTTTAGCTCCATGAGTGACTATCAGGATGATGCATTGGTTGTATACTTTTCTTTTCTAGGATTTTTGGAATTGATTTATTTCTGAAGATCAAGCTTGCTCTGTCAAAAGCTCGCCATTGTAGCGTGATTCACCGCTTGATCTCTTCCTCTTTCGTGGGTTTCACGGAGATTCGCTGTCTCAAGTAGATATTGTTGTCTACTTTTCCCAGTTTTGCATCTTCAATTTCGGCAGTTATGTCCTTATTATCGATGTGATCGTTGCACATTATTTTTTAAATATATTTAGACGAGTTTTAAGGTTTCTTTCTAATTTTAAATAACTTGGCGTTTTTGCTCACGCGTAATGAATTAGCATGAAATTTAAAACTTGGAAACAAGAGCTTCCCAACATTGGAAAACATGGCCTCAGTGATATAGGCTTTGGATCAGTGTGTGTTGTAAGGTGTCTGGTGGCTGTGCTTCCAATCTCTAATCTGGGTCATAGAATGAAAAGTTTAGAAAGTGTGAGACAAGCATCATCACAATGACGAGTCAACTTATTCGATATATCTTCTAATATGGACAGTGGAATTAAAACAACCCATAGTCTATTGACAAAAAACTATCTTTAGAAGTCTTAGATTGTCAATTACGACGAATTCCTAAAAAAAGGCCGGAATATAGAAGACCCTTGGTGCGACTTAATGTTTAATGTTGGTATTTAAAAAAAAACAACTTTTTGCACCATTTGCTTTCGTTGGGTAATATATAAAAAAACGAGAAACTTTACATCTTGACTGATTCATAAATATATATTTATTAGTCCAACCGTTTACAGGAAAGTTTGGAATGTTTTCAAATGGCAGTTAATATCGGAATCAATGATAACATAACCAATTGAATTTCTGATGAGCCAAAAAAAAAAAAAAAGAAGAAACCCAATCATCTCTTCCTTTATAGGCCCCCTTATTTTGAAATTATGGACGTTAGCTTTCGGTATGGATAATCGAAAAAAGCTCTTTATAATCTTTTGGTTGTGAAGACTCTTTTCGATTGTATTGGTTTTTTCCCCGGTTCTCTTGAGATTTGGTAATTCCCTAAGAATTCTGAACATGTTCCTCTGATGGTCCTTCAGAAAATCAACAGAAACTTTTCTTCCTCTAAAATCTAGTTAAGGACTTTTTTTGATGGGTTGCCTTCTCCCTAGCTTTTCTGAAGAAAAGTAGAACGATCAACATTCTTCTATTCAAAAGCACAGAGTACTTCCTTTTAGATTAAGGGCTGTCTTCTACAAAATCAATGCTTATCATCTTAGTAGACAAAAGTGGAGTCTAAAAAGTAGGTAGAAAAATCTGATAAAGTATTCGAGGAGTATTGGTCTTTTTTTAGTCACATGTTTTTGTTGCCATCCTTTTGTTACTGTTGTTATAATGTGACTTGAGTCATTACAATTTCTGTATTTCACAGAAGTTTTATTGAAAACTGTCGAACATAACTATAACCAAAACCGTCAGCATTGTTCTCACCAATGTTTAAGTCAGTTTGTCTGGCTGGCTGACTCGCTAGCTGGCCATTTTTGTGTTTCACGCACAGGTCTCACCGATTGATTCATAGTTGTGAAAATCTGAACATTATGGATAAATAAAAATTCAAAAAATCTTCCATGGCAAGACATTTAGTCTTGTGGTCCAATTTACAATGTAAATTTGTCCTTAATTTGTTCTTTACTTTAGTGTATGACAGGATTCACATTCAATACCAGATGATTAACGTATTTAAGTGATTATCATTCACCAAATGACGAAAGATGTAACTTATCAACCATGGACATTTTCCCATTTTTTAATAGATTACCCAGAATATGATATGCTGCCGAAGATGTCCGTCATGTGTCAATTTTTATTAAGAAAATTAACAGACAGATGTTTACTTTATAAATTATTTTTTTTCGTCATTGTTTTTTCTTCTCTTTTATTTTTTTACCTACAGTCTAATCTCTTGATCTCTCATAATTTTTATCTTTGCATCTTATTTCCTCCTTGTCATGTATCTTCAACCAAAACTTAGGTTTCCTTAATTTCAAAGTTTGTCCATCTGTATGGCTGACCAAGTATGTACCACGCGAAAACAGTCTGCTCAAATTCATTAGATGGCTGGAAATTTAAACCATAACTCCTTATCATGTCTAAAAAAAACATTTTTCCATTCAATTCTTTTCAAAGTTAAAAAAAAATGTACTATGTTTATGCTGTTGATCTCAATTTGGGCTCATTTTCTGATTTTTTCTTGATTACTACCCAACCAGCGGCGTGAAAAGTAACTTATCAATCGATCACCCCTTTTTCAACTTTTTTTAATTAATCAACCAAACGTTGCATGCTGCTACTTGTTGTAACTTAATACTTACCAGAAACATGTGCAGTTAATATGTACACAGAGTAAATGATGTTGAGAAGAAAAAATAATTCAATATTTGGTAGGAATATAAACAAAAAGAACCAGAGGACAAGACCCAAAGTTTTGTCCGTATTTATGACAAGGTTTTCAGTCCCTTGTATGGTGTCTTGGGTGAGATAGCCTGACAGGGTCCTTCTTAGGTTTATTCCATCAAAATCAATGTGCTGCATGCTGTGCAGAAATATATTGAGTTCCATTTTCAAAGTCTTCATGATGACTTAGTCATGGATTGAACTGATGACGAGCACTTAGGCACTCGGCCCAATGATAGCTTAGGAAAGATATGATATCGTCAAATTCCTACTGCAGGGCTTACTTTGTTTTCCCCTCGTGAAAGCTATGGGAATACCAATTACATTGATAATAGATTCTTGGATGCCACCGAGGAGGCTAAAATCTTATACACATCTTTGTTTCAATCCAACTACAATGAAAAATCGGGATTAGCCCTCACCTTCTGGGCAACTTTTATTTAGTCATTACCTAGAATAACCCCAAATTATACTTAAATTCATCTTGATCATCATGCTATTTGTCAAGTGAAAAATATCTACATACTATTTCATTAAGTCTCTTTTTTATGGTCAATTTTAATGATTTTTTATTTCAAATAAAGGAATTTGTTTATACATAAAAAATTACTATGTATGCAACGCGCAATAGATTTCCCCATGTAATATATATACAAACATGTATACTCAGGAAAAGCAATATGTTTGCAGTCTGATAATAAAAAAAGCATGTAATTTATATATTTACCTATCTAGGTATTTAACTGGAGTAGGTCAAACAGTGAGATGGTCATGAGCAGAGTGCCGAAAAATATTGCAATTTGCAACGTCATATACGGTGCAACCGTTTCATACAAAAAAAAGAAATCGGTAACAGACCAATTATAAGGTGATGGATTTCACGATAGACTGATAGTGTGAAAAACTAACTCAATCCAGGGAGGTTTAAAGGAGATGGAAAATTTATCTTATAAGAAAAGAGATCCATAAGAACGTATTAAGATGAACGCAGGGATACATTTGATGTTATGGGAGAAAAATGTGTAAAGAAGTGTATAAAAAGATATAGATACTGTATTATATCCCCTTTATAGATATTGGATATAAATCTGCTGGGAGAATCTGAATAAATCTAGGTGCTGAGAATGATAGATGGTTTGATATTGATCGTAAATGCAGTGTGATGAACATGAAAAATTGGAAAAATCAAGGAAGATAGAAATGTTTCCTTTGAGATGAGAACCTGTGTTCTTTCAACATTGGTATTCAATACCAAAAGGTATTCTTTTACATGGAGATCGACAACGTGCCACAATATCATTGCCTTTACACAGCTTATATCAGGTGGTAGCAAAGATAATGAGATGTAGGTAAACAAAGAAATGATGAATCCTCTGCACGTAGCTGTTTAGATTTGTTTGAAGATATCTTACTGAACTCATCCTCATAATACTGAAAATTCCCTACGTGTTTATTTCAATACAGTTTCACTGGATGTTTCCTTCCATTAAATTGATAAACAGTGAATCATTTTATCGAGATTTTCATTGTCGGGAAATTTTTGAATGTACTATAATCATTATACATTTCTTGGTATATCTCTTACGTATTTATGTAACGAGCCTTGTTCAAAATGAAAACTCAAGTGGTTTGAACCGGGTATAAATTGAAAAAAGCAATATTTGTTCCAATTTTGCCACTTTTCAAATATTTATCTAAAAAAAACTGTGTAAAAGAAAGAATCATGCAATGAAATATGTAAGAAATATTTGAAAGAAAGAACGGAAAAAAAGTTTCACAAATTTATCAATACAAAATTCATTTACTAAGATTGAAATACGTACATCTCTCAGAAAGGGAGATACTGGAATCGCCATGATACTTATTGATTCTAAAATAACTCAAAGTGTATCATTAGCCACGATATCAGCATCATCATCATCACGCTTCTAACGCCTATCATTGAAGATAGACTCTCTGCAAGATACACAAGATCTCTTCATCGTGGGTGTCTCTTTGCTTATGTCTCCCAAACCTGTCTACATCATTACATCGTCTTATTTTTACCTGCCTCGGTTTCACATGAAGTTATTCCATGTATGACTTTCAATGTTCAGAGGTAATTGTAAGCAGTTTTGTATTATTACCATATTCAATAGAAAATACATTTCGGACATTTTTTTAAAGGTAAATCGATGCATTGCATTTTATAGCTAAATTGGAAATTTTGCGTTAAAATCAGACTCTCACGCATCAAAAAACAATTTTTTCAAAAATTAAAAAATTAAAAACGTAACAAAACATGTAAAAATATCTTAGGTATAATGAAAAGAAAATGGAAAACTAAAAAACATTACTGAAATTGAATTACATGAAACGATAACTTTTACAATATTCAACATATGAAAAGAATTTCTACATGATATGAAT
>OY735223.1:13427704-13507704 GCA_963457665.1 Thysanoteuthis rhombus
TCATTGTACAATCAGAAGGGGTCGAATATGGCGACACAAAAGATAAGAGGACATAGATACCTAAGAAGAGTTCGATAGAAGGTGAGATTGATGAAACTTTGTTTTTGAATTGGTTTTCCGTCGTGATGTGACCAACAGGCTATGTGGATAGATAGATACTGACAGGATGATACACACACATACACACGCAAACACACACACACACACACACACACACACACACACACACACATATATATATATATATATACGTATGTATGTATATATAATTAAAAACAGACTGAGATAGATGGATATGGACACACACGCACACATATACATGTGTGTGTGTGTGTGTGTGTGTATGAACATTGAAAGTGTTATTAGACCTGCAATAATTCATTTACTTCCAGGTATTACTTTGAAATGTGACGGTTTGAGTGATTCAAAATTTTTACCTTGCAACATATTATATGATATTGCTTTTTCTAAGGTCTGATCAAGTATATTACTTTACTAGTAACTGCATTAACTTTTTACAGTTTCTGGAGGATTTTTCCTTCTTTCTTTGGGTATACATAGTTTTATTTGTTTGATCAATTAAAAACTATAATTTGCTTGAGGTATTTCATCTTTGATTAAAATCATTAGCCTGATTTCAAGTGTGATTTTATTTTTCAATCATTTTTTTCATATTCTTTCCAAATTGTCTTTAGTTTTTCTGAAGTCATTGACGTTTGTTATTCCATGGGTAAGTTATTTTTGTTTAGTTCCTATCATTGGTCATTTTGTGATTTTTCAATTAGAATAAATAGATTGATAGATAGATCGATAGCTAAATATCCGGCATTAAGAAGTCTATATGGTTCAGCAGAGAAACTCAATTACATATTTATCCAGCCTAACTTGGTTGAAGTGTATTGTTCTTTAGGATTGTTCTGCTACAATGGCTAATGCTCGGTCATTTGCACAAAATCCTGTTCAAGAGAATTTCTTCAGTTCAGGTGCAATGTCTTGCGTGCAGTGACAGAAAGCAATTGTTTCAATCTCTTTGAAATACTGTGTGGAGAAAGTGTAGGTTGATGCCCAAGAAACTGGATTGCGTGCATTCCTTTTTCTAACTATGAATATTCACTCAGGAAATATTCACATTAAGTCCATCTTCATTATGACCTATTTGTCCGTTTCTGTCAGTTTACATGTATTATGATCTCATCACATCTATTGCTTTAGCTCAGTCTATTATCGTCTACTTGTCCTTGTTGGCAAGTTCCATCCTATCTATCTATCTATCTATCTATCTATCTATCTATCTATCTCAGTTTGTTCATATCTATCTATCTATCTATCTATCTATCTATCTCAGTCTGTTCATATCTATCTATCTATCTATCTATCTATCTATCTATCTATCTATCTATCTATCTATCTATCTATCTATCTATCTATCTATCAATCTATCTATCTATCTATCTACATAAAGATGGATATGTCTGTGCATATTAGCAAATTTCATTCAATTTATCGTCTTGCTCACCCTTGCCTGATACATTGGCAGTCATCCAATGGTGTGCACGCCATTGTTTTTCGCTATGCTAGAGATATGGTATTGCAGCATTTGCAGCAAAAATAAATCATTTCGAAATCACCCCTGATTTCATAGAAAAAAGTTCATACTAATGGGTGAATCTATCTTTCTATTTATCTTTCAATCCATCTCAAACGAGGCTCATTTAACATTACCAGTCTAGTTGGCACAACAACTTATGTCATTATACACTCCGGGCTAGAAGATGAAGGAAGTGATTTTAGGAATTATTTAAGAACATGTCTGTTTGGGAATTTTTAAATCGCACATAAAAAAATTTTTTCTATCAGTCATATGGGATGATATATACTGATATCCGTATGATCTTTTCTGTTGAAAAGGTGGCACTGTTTACAATAAAGTAGATAGATAGATAGATTGATTGATGGATACTGATTTGTATAAGATAGATAATTACATTAAATTCAATATGTTGGTACAGAGACGAATGATTATGTGTGAAAACAAAGACATATAAACATATTGATAAGTGGTATGAATTTGTCGCAGGTTGTTCGTAATCTATTATCAATTCTTTGTTTTTTTTTTTATCTGGTTGTTTGTTTCTCTCCATATATCTCTCTTCTTTTCCATTTTTTATCTCTCTTTCTATATCCCTCTCTATCTCTTCCTTCCAGTCTCTCTCTCTCTCTCTCTCTCTATCTATCTCTCTCTCTTTCTATCTCTCTCTCTCTCTCTCTCTCTATATATATATATATATATATATATATATACACACACCAAAAAATTATTCAAAAACATTTATGCTTGAAAATGTCTAGTCAAGGTAAGGTGTTAACAGAGTCTTCAAAATGACACAATACAAAGGCAACAGGATTTTCTGAGTATGTCATATGGGGTAACATATACTGATAATCGTATGATCCATTAAGACGAAAACAGATTTTGTGCCATTGCTCACTAAAACAAAGAAAACTAAGCAGTGTTTCTGCCAGACGGGTTCAACTGCATGACATTTTAAGAGAATTGTTCAAAACCTGCCTCTGTTTCCACTGAATCGTTGAATTTCATCCGCGTACAAATCTATTTTATCATCTTCAGATGTCATTTAAATAGATTTATTCAGCATGTGCATGCATCAAGCGCAGTCTCCTCATTTGCCATCAATCTTCTGATGAAATGAGTCTCAAGTCTCGTCTGCCTGAAAACATTAAACAGATACTATATTTCATCATCATCATCATCATCATCATCATCATCATCATCCGCTGGTGGACAGAGACCATCCCAAAGATTTGCCAGATTTCTCTAACGTGAGCAGCCCAGAGACAGTATTTTCTGAACTTATATTGTTTGCCACGCAATGTTATATTTTATTGACCCTGGTTCTGCATGTGACAATCCACGTTGTGAGTCATGATGTCTAGCCGTTGTCTGACATCCTTACAACACGAACAACCTACAGTCATTTCATTTTTCTTATTGATTCTATGATATCTCAGACTCCTGTTTTTCTTCGAATATACTTTGTAGTCACTTTTTGCACTCATAGAGCTGGAATATGGAACGTAACTACATCTCAATAACCTGTTTATATAAACTATTCGTCAATTGTGTTATATATATATATATATATATATATATATATATATATATATATACATATATATTGCTTGAGAGAGGAAGAAACAGTAGATGAGAGAGAGAGAGAGAGAGAGAGAGAGAGAGAGAGAGAGAGAGAGAGAGGGGGGGGGACTGGGAATTGTTTAGTCCTACTACAGATACAGTTAGGAAAGTTCATTCTTATCCAAATCAAAATTTCCCTCGGGTTTTATTTACATTATTTTGAACAAAATATTTATCATACCTATGTTAAGGTAGTGGAAATATCGCTGAAGATCACTTATATTCTCCTTCAGGACTTATCTTCTCATACGAAAATAATTCCTACGTCTTTGTCTGACACAGAAAAAGGGTTGGGGATAGAGACGGAGACAGAGACACAGAGAGACAGAAGGAGACGGAGACAGCAAGATAGATTTGAACATAGATGAATTGATGTAGAACTAATTGATATAAGATCAATAGATAGTAATTACATAAAAAATGTGTATTATCGTACATACTTCAATAAATATTTTTAATGACACACACACTTTGGTATAAATGTGATATAATTTCCCTCAATTTGCATTTATTCTTTCAGGACATATTTGTTTTTCTTTATTCCACTTGTAAACCTTATTGGACTTCAATAGGAACACTCGATCATAAGTTCAGCCTTTATTGGCTTAGGGAATCAACTAGAAATTTGAACAATAATCTAAAGCATTTAGAAAAATGGAGCATCTATCATATTGTCATTCAATCATTTTTGGACGCATAATAATACTTTACTGAATTCATGAAGACTTACAAATGTGTAATAAAACGAGGAAATACTATGTATGTATGTATGTTTGTTTTGAGGGCTGCAGCGAGTCATTCGAAAATACATGATAGATTTCAAGAATTCCTAATTCGTAATGAATTCTATTGCTTTTTATTTGGTTGATTAGGTCCCTGATAACAACAGTTGATTTGCAACAAAGGTGACATTTGAAAAAAATTACACGCGACATACACCTTGATTATTTTTCAAGCTGAAATTCCAAAGTAATCCAAGTGAAAGAAATAAATATCTTGGTAGTCTACCAAGTGATACAATCATGTGAACAAAATCTTTTGCCATCTTGTTGTGTTAGGTGTGATCAATTAAGAAATTGTTATGAAAAGGAGTAATGATCGAATGAGTTACTCCCGTCTTTTGTTGGATCACAAGAGGAGCATCAAATCAGCGGGATATGAACTAATTGAGTAGTTTGGGATGAACCTAAATCTGACCCTCAACACTAAAAATCCATTTTTGCAGGGAATTTCGTAAAATCTTTTTAAAAAAAATCATTTCCAGACATAATGAAAGGTAAATATTTAAAGATTCAGGAATTGTGACGAATCGATATGTAACAAAAAAGGTTGAAATCAACAAACTTTTACAGTATTTATCCTTTTACCTACGGTTTACAGTTTTAGCTTATAGTCACGTAACTTAAAAACATATTTTTGGGGTTGGGTTAATAGAATCTGACAAACTTCTTTGAAATGAAACGCTTGACCGATTGACTGCTAATCACAAGAATTTGAGTGATTATAGCTCGATAAAAATTAGATCCCCTGCGAAGTTTCTTATTACTAAGTCACTGTTTTCGTGCAGTCATTCAAAGAGTAAAGTACTTAATTTCTTTTAAAAAAAACCTTTAATCCTTGCGATCCTTCAACTCAAGTATTTCGTTGGTACTTATTTCTTCGATAATAACAACTTCATTTTATTTGAAACATTCAATGTCAAAGTTATGAGCTGATATATATATATATATATATATATATATATATATATATATATATATATATATATATATATATATATATATATATGTATTCCTTCAAGAACAAAAAAATCAACTTTGTTCCAATTTAAACATCTAACGTTCATAAATTGGTGACACAAATTTCTTCAGCAGCAATAGAAAAATAACTTCATCTTAGTGCAAACGTTTAACGTTTGAAATTTTGTGATGTATATCTCGAAAAACGTTTTCAAATTTTTGAAAAATGCCATACAGACATCCAACAGTTGATCATTACTATGGGTGTTGATGAAATCTTTGTTACTCCTCAGGTTACCAGTGAATTTCATTCCATAAATCTTCATGCTCACTCTATACCAGATACGTGGGTTGCTATCCAATTCAAATAATTTTGATTGCTTCAATGTAAATCATGCTCAAGATATTGCATCGCAGCATTTGTAGCCGAAATTCAAAATGGCAGCTAAATGTTTCTAAAACGTCATGCAACGAATTGCACAACTTTTGTAGTGTTTTTCTGAGAAAATTGGCTTGCTCTGAATCCTCAGTAGATGGAAGGCTTTGACATGGACATGACGAGTCGATTGTTATGAAGGGGATACGTTTTTATTTCCATCGAAAATATGAAAGAAGAGCATTATATGATTGGCAATATTGAGCAGGGGTCTTCTTCAGACACATGTAACTGATGGAACAGTGAATCTTACCTGGCACGCATTTTTGAGCAATGGCTAGAAATCACGTAAAAATATCCATCGATGGTTCATTGTTATGGACTTATTCAGTAATAATACACCGAGAAAATTTTGTTGATCTGGATAAATCTGTTGAATTTGAAACGGCAAATCAAGTTACCTTTAAGATATTTGTGGGTGCAACTCGATTGAGGACAAGTCCGAACTTTTCGGGGAATTTCTTGCAGTTTTCCATGATATTCAAAGCTTGGAATTATTTTATCTTGATTCAAAATCAATATTGAAATCGTTCTAGATGAGAGAAATGTCCCATTAGATAGAATTCACGAAAAAAAAATATACCTTGGAATTTCTCCAAAGTTTGAAAAGTTCGGTAACAACGTAGCAACACTTCTAGGATAACCAATCTTTAGCTGACTTTTACAAAGTTATCCCCCATGTTACACGCCAATTTTCCATGGCTGAACACTATTTACGTAGATGACAAGCAAGAGAGCTAGCCAAACCACTATAAAACCTATGTTGACAGTTTTTTTTTCAAATAACTGAATGTTTTAAGATAGATAGCTAATCAAATGAATATGAAAATGTAAATGCAGTCTCCGAAAGCTATTGGTGAAGACACATGTACACACACATAGACACGCACGCCAATGGACTATTAGTATATATTTTAAAAGTATAAAATTTCACCCCAAAACCTCACTGGACTTTAATCACAACACTTCAGTATTTGGGCGGCATGGTTTGCCAGTTGATATTTGAACATATTTTAAACATAGTTTACCTCAGGCAATGTAACAAACAAATTATTACCATTGAATTCATATGGACATAAATGTCTACGATATCATGAATACATTAACCCTATTCTATGTATGTATGTATGTATGTATGTATGTATGTATGTATGTATGTATGTATGTATCTATCCATCTATCTATCTATCTATCTATCTATCTATCTATCTATCAATCATCTATCATTCATTATTTTCTGATTTGCAAAAATGTTCTATATGGGAAAGTTAGAATCTATGCAAAGTACATCATTGATCTAAGAAATAAGGTAATCAAAAAGAATCTAAAAGTGCTCAGTGGGCTTGCTGTCACTAGATATCCAGCATATACTATCACATTTCCCAAGTGGGGAGTATACTTAAAATGGGACTGAATTGATTGAACATTGAAATATATATTCGTAGAGTCATTTCGCTACCTGTGAAATTTTTATGCAAAAAACGGATACGATGCATTTTCGTTCATCAGGAACCTTATTAAGTGTTTTATCTCTTTTAACTAAAGGCAAACAACACATTTTGAAATGATTTTATCTTGTACAATTTTCCGTCAAATAAGACCTGAAGAGAACAATAGATAAGATTCTGTATTTTTCTTTCATGCGCAAAAATATACTGTACTGTCGATTCTTTATAATGATGACATGTTTTTGATTGACGAAATTCTTCCATCAGAAATAACTGAACTGTTTCTGGTTTTACAAATTAAAAATTCCCTGACAACGACTGTAAACTTGCAAACAAAGATGTCATTAAGAAACAACAAAAACACCCGACATGCATTCATTTTTTTATTTGGTTAAGATTTGCAAATTGGTTGTAAAAATGCTGATCTGGAAAATGGCCAGCATCTTTCAGCTGCAAACAATGTTTATAATTTATAAAGAATTGGTGATCAGAGTAGAAGTTAGTCTTTGGTTGAATTACTACGAGGGAAAGATACTAGCCAGACACAAAGAAAGGGGCTGTATTGATATATTCCTATTTTAAGGGGTGTGTGAGAAAACTATAACAAATCCCTTCTTTCCAGACACAATAGGGAGGTAATGCAAATTTTGCTTTAATTTTCAACCCCAAAGGTAGCCAGTTAAGCTGCCAGCTAAACCTACTGAAAACTGAAGAGCACTATATTTAATTTGTTCCTGAAAATTACATGTTTTCCCATTTTCATTTCCATGGTGCTAAAGGGAAATGTCTTTTTGAAAAAAGCCCGGCCTTATTGCGCACACACACACACCCATACACACACACACACACACACACACACACACACATATATATATATATATATATACAAACATACATATATATATATATATATATATATACAAACATACATATATATATATATATATACATATACAAATGTACGTATATATATACATATATGTACAAACATACATATATATATATATATATATATATATATATATATATATATATATATATATATCTACAAACATACGTATATATATATATATACAAACATACATATATATATATACAAACATACATACATATATATATATATATATACAAACATATATATATATACATATATACATACAAACATACATATATATATATATATATATATATATACAAACATACATATATATATATATATATATATATATACAAACATACATACACACACATATATATATATATATATATATATATATATATATATATATATATATATATATATATATTGTCTTAATATTTTTTAATGAGAAGTCTTAAGAACGATCCAGATAAAGAAAAAAAGAAAATTTAAAGAAAGACGAAACATGAATTAGAGAAATTACTTGAAGAACGAAAACAAATAAATACTAAATAAAACAGTGGAAAAATCCTACAAAATAACCCGCAAAACATCAATAAAAAGTATTGACCGTAAAACTGCCAATGAGCAATAACCAAACGAAGCGACAAATGAAAAGACACTGGAACGAGACATAAAGGAACAAATGATGACGTGGCATTCCAGCGGAAAAATAATGACGTTCAGGTAACATTTTATTAGATTCTATCTTTGGAAAAAAAAAATTCAGAGAAAAAGAAGAAAGAAATGAATAATTTCACCTTGTTACTAACAGAAATATTGTTTGTACCTTTCATGAGAAATTGTCAATGAAAACTGTCAACGCTGGTTTTTTGTCAGTTTTTCAGTTGGTCTGGCTGACTGACTGGTCTTGTATCACGAGTACATGCAGTTTGTACGTAAAGGGTTGAAAAATCAACATTTATTCATTATGTCAACAGAAAAACGTTTTTCTTAAAGCATTACCGATCATGGCTAAAATGAGTGCGAGATGAGGTCAATTTTCAATGTAAGTTTATGCAGAATTTGCCCCATGTTTGTCCCCTCTTCTTTTTCAGTTCTTTTTCTAAATTCTTTTTTCCAGCGATCTCTGCCCGACAAAATGCAAGACATGAAACATATTCATTGATCACCCATTCTTCTAATGTTTTATGTTGCTATAAGACGTTTGTCAAGAAACGGTTTCTATTGAGTGATCATCCAGGCCTGATTAAATGATAGATGTAAAGAGAGAACGGGAAAGGATTTACATCAAAGAACATGAAAAATTTGTTGGTTAAGAATCTGTTAGTTTTCCATTTTTTCATGAAATAATAACTTTGGCAAAATTCTCAGCCAGTAATCCAGGTTATGCTTCAACTTTACAATCACAGTGAACGTTTCAAACGGATATTTATGATAGTTTGTTGATTATATGAAGAAGGACCAATAATCTGTGATTTCCCATCGATTTTCATTCAGAAAAGAGAAGAATTTACAAACCTTCGAACTGGACATCACGCTGCCTATTGTAAACATGTTTCAAATGTTACTTTCGTACAATGGCCAATTGTAAAGTAATTCCCCCCTCTGAGCACAGAGATACAGATATTTACCCACAATTTGTAAAAAAAATAATGATTGTAAAGACAGGAAACAATAGAATATGGCTCGTCTGGTCATCATGGAAATTTCAGTTATTAATTGTGATGTTAACTAGCGTATACCGTAAAAGAATGATCAGGTTAATAATTGATGGGTCAATAATTGCATTAGTGATTTATTTCTATTAATTCAAGTGATTCTATTCTGATTTTCTAATGTTTCAACTCAATTTAAGCTTTTTCAAAGGAAGATCGGACATAAAGTCATCAAACAAAATGGTTTTGGTAAATAAAAAAAACTGATATCGTGCTGCATAAAAAATATTTCTTATATATTGTGATCACTCCATCTGATGTAAAGCATGATTATCACCTGTGCACGATGCATAGTTTTCAGTCTGATGGTCAATCTTTCGGTTAGATTCCATGTTTCAGCTCTATAGGTGACTATCAGGAGGATGCATTGGTTTTATATAATTTTTTAAGACAAGTAGGATTTTCTTGTTCTTGGAGGTTGAGCTTGCCCAGTTGGAAACTTAAAAAACGAAAAATTTCATGATCTCAGGAAAATGTAATGATTTAAATTTTCCTATCATGCGTTTTCGATTTCGATTCTTGTGTCTTCAACATAGTAGTTAGACATGACATTCGTTTTACTGGAGTTCATGTGAGACCATTTGTAAGTTATGAAGATTCTCAAAAAAAAAGATGATGTTGTCTGCAAATCTGAGGTTACTAAAGTAGTCGCTGTCTATTTCAATTCTTCCATTTTCCAAGTCTGAGCTGCAGAAGATCAACTCAAAACCGGTCGTGAAAAGTTCGTTTGAACTGGTCTTATGCTTTTTCAGAGCCTCCATAAAGCCTGATGTAGTTCACCTGTGTCTGTGGACTTGCTGCAATACTCTATATCGAATAATAACATCGATAACTTTGGGGATTTCAACTGAGGCAAAAGCTGTCTTTAAGTCAACCAATGCTATAGCAAGTTGCATTTTAGGTTATAGTATTTTTTCTTTCACTTGATTTACCTAATGGAGGTGGTCAGCGGTTGGATAATTCCTTTTGAAGCCAGCTTATTCCCGTGTTTGGTTATCACCTATTGCCTTGTTGATTTGGTTGGTGATTACTTTTACCCTTCAAACATTGCTTTCCTCGTCAGGATAGTGATATCCATATGTAATAGCTTTCCCTTATTTGTGTGAATTTGTCCAATGTCTATTTGAAACTATATGACCTATTCCATTATAAAACCATAGTTGGACTACAATGATGTAAACAATTATTCTGCGTAAAATTTAGCTCGTCGTAGGATGGTACATTGAATAAATATGTATATAGATCATAATGCTAATATTCAGAGCATACTTATTTATTATATATTTATATAAAATCTTCTTTGCTGAGGATATATCCCCAGATAATTGTAGATCACAGATGAACCCCAACTTCGTCCGCCAGTAATTTGGAATATTATCAATCAAATCACACACACACACACACACACACACACACGGACGGATGGACACGCACGCACGCGCACACACACACACGCACGCACATACATACATACATATAAGTATATATATATATGTATATATATATATATATATATATATATATATACATATATATATATATATATATATTTATATATATATGTATATTTAATAATTTGACTTTCAGGGTCGGTCAATCCCTCCCTTACTCAATTCTGCTCCATGTGTAATTTTATGCGTGCTACAATAATAATAATAATAATAATAATAATAATTGTAATAATAATAATAATAATAATAATAATAATAATAATAAGAAGAAGAAGAAGAAGAAGAAGAAGAAGAAGAAGAAGAAGAAGAAGAAGAAATGAAGAAATGAAGAAATTCAACTTGGTTCCTCATTTTCATTGTAGCCAAGATTTCTAACTCGCATTCATTTCCTTCTCCTTCTCTGAAAAAGATGGCCATTTTAAGTACAGGGTTGCCTTTACTACTGACTTCATTTAATGATATATTGTTGCTGGAGAAACCCCTGTCAATTAAAAACATCCCCAACAGGCCATGTTCTGTCGAATCCACCCGGGTGTTACGGTCGACAAAGGCTCCCTAAAGCGCCCTGGTGATCGAAGTAATCGAATTTAAGGCCACTTGACGCCACAGGGTAATTTTCATCGAACGCCTCCCAAACTGCGAAATTGACAAGTGAACTCAGCTGGCCGTAGCTGGAGGTCGGACGTATAGAGTGCAGTGGAGTCGGGATCAAACAAGTCAAATGCATATTCATTGCGCTGACCTGTCCGCTCACAGTTACGTGCAAATGACGATAGAAACAGAGTGTGATAGAGCAGTTTTCAAGTCTCATTGTTGCAGCAGCGTTTGTCCTGGCCTTTTTTATTAGAAGAAAATATAAAATAATTCATTTAAATAGTGAATACTGAGTAATGGGGTATCTGACCAATGGATTAAGACGCTATCAACAAGGTATACTTGTTTATAAGTCAATGTCATGTACTATGTGCTCCAAAAAAGGTCGTACAATCGCACTGTCGAACCAGATGTAATAATGGTTGCTAATTCAATGCCCTGTGCTCTGGTCTCTCATACAGTACGAATTTTTTCAGTCCGCCGGACACTATAGATATTCAATCCGGTTTAAATCTCGTTAATAACCTAATGTTGAATATGATGCCCAATAACCTAGCTCTGGATCTATTGAAAAAAATTGATACCAAGATAATTGACAGTTGTGGAATATTCTTATTTTAACATAATGGTTTTCTATTTGCTGTTGTTAGTATCATTAAAAATATTATTTTTGCTGTATTGTTTGTTGATTTTTCAGTGTTGACCTGACATCAGGTTAACTAGGTATTGACAAAGTTCACTTCTAGTTTTCCAGTTATTATCAGAATTATAAGTATTTTTTGCGGTATTGTTGTGATCTTGAAGTGTTGTCGTAAAAAAAAATTCTATTAATCGAATGTAGAACATTAGATGATGTATGATTATAACTACAATCGCTCTCAATCTGAATAGGGTATTCGTCGTAGGGTATCACGTAAATGAATTCTTAAGTTGGAGTGTCCTCTTGCCATGTATATCTCTACACAGAGCAACATGCAAGTGAATAAACACATACAAATATATGGTATTGTGTATCTATCCAAACATGAATGCAATGTATGTATCAGTGAATCTAACAAAAGAAAAAAAGAGATTGAAATGATAGACATTACATGTATAAATGTATATATGTATATGTATCTATACGAACTATACAAAGAAATATGCTTGTTCATGCATATTCACATGTTTTCATTCTTTTAATATATTCATTATTGATGAAATGATGTTGAGCATATTAATGTGTGTGCGTGTGAGTCTGTGTATCTGTGTGTATGCGTGTGTATGTCCATATGTTCCTACATGTATGTCAGTGTGAATGTGTGTTCATCCATTATTCTTTAAATCTGATCCAAGTAACCTGAGGCTGATGTCTCTATCATTTTATCCCTCATCTTAATTATTCGTCCGTTGCTAATTCATCCATCAACTACTGTCTTTTCTTCAAGTCATAACTTATATTCTATATTTTTCTTTCCCCCACTCTAGTTAGGATGCTTTGATATTTCCTTTTCTAAGTTATGAACATCCGTAGAAGACTGAGAAAGCGAGAAGTTACAACCTTTTTTCTTTCATTTGTGTGTGTTTGTCTCTGTGTTTGCGTGATCCAGCGCCCCTGGCCATACTGTTTTGCTTACACATTTGAAAATTGGTATCAACATTGCACTAAGATCTTTCAAAACATTGCACTTATTTGGAAACAAAAGATTTTTTGGCTTTTTTAGGGACTTATTTAGAAAGATTCACCTATAACATCAAGATTTCCAGAATTATTGTCTGTGTTTCTTTCCTGTTTTTTTTTTTTTGCCCTTCCTCAAATTTTGCTGCCATCAATTCTACAGTCCTCAAGTAACCCCCTCTGTACAAAAAACCATCAAACAACAGTGCCAGCATCATCATAGTCAATTTAAACATAGGTTTATCTAGTTTCTAACTTGGTGTTTCTGACAACATATTTATCCTGCGTATAGGCCACACCAATAGATTTAAAGGGATAAAAATTCAACCATTTGCTTCTAGAAAAGATTTTTTGTTTTTTTGGAAAAGAAAAAAAAAACCCATGAGTACGATTAGACACTTAGAAAGTAGACACTGGGTTCATGTTAAGTACCATTATTGCTTATTTCTTCTAAGATGTCCCCACACATTTGTATAAGTTTCTTCTCCGTTGATAAATTGGTCAGTTTATCAAAATATCAGTGGGTAGCAGTGGAAGTTATGATGTCATTGTGAAATATGACTTTATTGAATGAACACTATTCTTTTCTTCTTTTATCAGCTCCTAATAATGTCATAATATTTTTTGTATTCCTCAAACTGCCAGAAAGGGTTAAAAAACAAAAAAACAAAACAAAACATAAAAGCCCAAAATAGCCATTTACAACATTTATTGAGTACATTGCTTTCGGAATATTCCCTTATCCTAATATTCTATCATAACAAAAGTCCTTTGACTCATAAAAAGATTACATACTCTTCTTTCCCTATTTATTATCAGTCGTCTCACCCCCTTTTCTACCTCGTCCTCTTACTGCGACAACGACTACCGATATTAACACAGATGATGGACACACCTTTGTGCTTAAAATTCTGACTTTGTCTGTGATCAGTACACCACAAAAAACGAGAAGAATAACTTATGACAGCTCTTTTGATTTTTAATCAATCACGCTGAGGACATAGTATTGCCAAAGTCTGTTGGTCATGTGAGGGTTTCTCTTGAAGGATTACCCAGACCTGTAACATCTTGGTCTTTATTTTGTACGGGATACTTGTCTCCACCCATTTTACATTTCAGAACCTTCAATTCTTTCTTCATTTATTTCATTTTTCAAACTTTTTATTTGTTCTTTCTTTATTCCTATTTGCATTTATTTTCATTTCATCCCTTTTTTCTTTTTTTCTCATTTTGCCTCCAATTTTTCAGTTGCCTGAAATTTCTACAGTTCTGTTTTTCTTCTGTCATTTTCCTCTTATCCTCAATTCATTCTGTTCTTTAGTTCACTGGATCTATTTTCATCCCTTTTTTGATCGTTAAAATATGTAAAAAAGTAGAACATAACTCAGCCCTTTCTTTTCTCTATAAAAATTCTCAAATCCAACAACAAAATACACACCTACTTTACCTTTTTGATATTGACGAACCCTTGCACTAAAATTTGTTTCATTTTCCCAGGTATCAACGATGGCAATGACAAAAACGCTTCAGAACTTCTCACTGCTGAGAAGGAATAAAATCTCATTTAAGCCACTTTAAAACATGTATGAAGGAAAATTCGGGTCACTCGACCGCTTTTCTGCACAGAGACCTTATCAGTTTATATTTTGAATTGCCTTAAATTGTATGTACAGCTATCTTGTGCTAAGATTGCGTTCAATAATCATACATAAAGAACCTTTTTGTCATTGCTCGCAGGTCAATAAATTATGGGATAGGGATAAAAATTATCGGTCAAAAAGAGTTGCATTGTCACAATAGGGACAGATTCAGAGAGAAATACTGACACACCAATAAAAAACTGATGAAAAGAGACATTCACATCAACAGACATCCATGAAAAATGATAATTGAAGTTGCCGTCTAACATCAAAGTGTATTGTAAAAAGTACCAAATCTTGATATCTTTGTGTATTCTTCAAAACTGACTCGAAAATTTCAAAGAGGATTGAGGGTTTGATTGAATTGGACGCATATGAAATTGAGAAAAATAATTCAAAAACAGAAAAATTAAAACTTTCTCCGCCAGATTTTGAATCGGTCTGCCAATTGCAATCACTCTCTCTTTAAACCTGATGTGTTGTTACTTTGGATGTTTTTCTTAGCAATGCAATTAAATTTCTTGAGTTAGTGCTAAAGCATGTCCCGAAGATATTGATGAATTTTTTTTCTTTGAAATTCGACCCAAAGACTTGTACCATATTTAATTTGGTATCCGTTGAATCCGAATATACCTTTGTTATTACTATGTGATATATAGTTTCTGACAACCTTGATTACAAGCATACTTGCATACTTTAGTAGTTCTAATTACGAGTAACTTGTTATTGAATTCCCTTTTTTACTTCTCATTTCCTTAATTTTATTTTTCGATCTTCATTTCTCTCCTTTCAATATTCTCTACATTTGCTTATCCCGACTGTAATCTTCCACTTTGTAACGCCCTGTATCTTTGTTGTACCACTTTCGTCCAAAAAGTATCAACAGGGTAGCTTTTAAACCCTACTATTTCTGACTTCCAAAACCAGCCACATATTTGACTTGCCATTTCTCATTTGCATAGTTGGACAGGAAAGCAAATCCTTCAGCAATGTTCTTAGATGTTTCTTTGAAGACCACTCCACCATTACAGCCACATTTGTTTGTTTTGTCTCTTAAACCGACAATCCATAAAACGTACGACCTATCTAACAGCCTATAAGGTTCCATTCCCCTTCTAACTCCTAGGTCTGTTACTGTTTAATTGTGCTTGTCCTCAGTGTTTTTTCTTTAAAACATGATAACTACTTGCCTTATAATCATTAGGGGACTTTCTTACACAACATTCAATGCAGGAAAAGTCGCAATTAGTGACTTGAAAAAATGAGGGAACAGAATTGTTTTGTCATTAATAACTGGCAGATATTGTAAAACAACTCAATGTTCACATATATGCATCTATTTATCCATAACCATATATATATATTCAAGAAGGCTTCACAGCTTTAAATATTAAACATTGAAAAACCTCTTCAGAATTATTTTGTGTCACGCGATTTACCCATTTCTCAATATCTGTCAATGCAATTAATGTAATTTACTTAGGAGCCTCTTTCCCTAATTCACATATACTACACTACTATTGTACAATGTATAATTTTTCCTTCGCTAGAATCATCAGTTGTTTACCGTATATCAATTCCGGGGTCCTCAAAAACTAGTTATCAACATAGCACCATAGAAATGTAGTGAGAACAAAACTTCCCTTTTAGCTCTTTGTTGATATTCAGGTTATGCTATAAATATCGTTTCTTTTTCTTTTGTATATGTTATGTTTATTATACATTGGTATTATTTTGCACTATGTATCTTTCAAATTTTTGAGATTGGGCTCACTTTATCAAGTTGCTAAAAGATGTATTTAACGATGAGGGAACAGACACAGCAGCTGCTCGTGCCACTTCAACGATATGCATAATGAATATTATGAATATCAAATCTGTTGTGTCGGTTTTAATCTCAGACTGCATGCAAACCAACTCATGACATCATCATCATTATCATCATCATCGTCGTCGTCGTCGTCATCATCATCATCAGTCTTTTGACGTCCGTCGTTGGACATAGACTTTTTTCAGGATTTGCTACACTTCTCTATCATGGGTGTCGCGGAGCCAGTACTTCCTGAACATGCCTAGCTCGTCTCCCCATCTAATATTTTGCCGGTCTCGGTTGAGCATGTGATCTCAGGGAATCCATATCGTGAGTCGTGATGTCTATTAAAGAATACAAATAACACAGAAAAACTTCTTCGAGTTGGTTCTGAACCAACGTATTCAAACGATGAATTTGACAATCTTATCCACTAACCTCATATAAATAAATAAATAAATAAATACATACATACATACATATATATATATATATATATATATATATATATATATATATATACACACACACGCACACATATATATACACACACTCACTCACACACAGACACTCATACACACACACACACACACACATATATATATAAATATATTTATATATATATATATATATATATATATATATATATATATATATATATATATATCCTAATCTGTGTCCTATCTGCTGCACTCTCGACAAAATATGTACATATATTTCATTCCATTACTCTACCCCTCTATAGTTATTTCTAGATTTATCTATAATTCATAAGACAAGTTCATCTGTGCCGAAGAAATGGTTACAACACACAATTATGCAGATACCATCAATCTGCATGGCGAATCAGAAGCTGACTAAATAGGATCCCTGGTCACACCACAGAGCTCCATCGAGCCCTAGCTTTCTTTCAAATCTGAGAATGGGTTTTGAATGTGAAAGGTTTCGGTAATTATTATGGTTGGTTGGTTGGCTCGTCTTATATGAAGATGCTATCCTTGTTTTGGTGTACATGAACATATGGCAGTATTTGAACAACATACCGAGACGTCACAATGCTTACAAATGTTTTATTCAAACTACACATTCATTGGAAATTAAGGCAATAATGAAATAGGTCTTTTGTTCTTTATCAAAATGACAGTTACAGTAGCACCTTGACGAATCCATGATGTACAATAATATGCTTGCTTAATTTTCTTTAATAAGGAATCATACGTTTGGAGCTGTTGTATAACATTAAACATGTAGTACTGAATCACACCTCTTCATATATCATGACATACTACTGGATCTGGTTGAAAGATCTCCGACTGCTGAGCACTCTAACAACCTATGTGACATGCCAGTGACAAGATTTTTGCTAATGGGCAGGTTTCTAAGATAAATGGTCTCCTGATTCTTACAAAGCTATATGCATGAACTGGATACAGTGTAAAGCATGCAAAACTGGGATTTGTGTTAATTTAATGATATTGATCCTAGAAAATGATTTGGATGTACGTACCTGCACCTTATTTCATCTCTAGATATGTCTATGAACATGCTTTGTCACTGGTATGCCACAAGTTGATAAAGAAGGGTGTGGTCGAGTAAAACTAAAAGTGAAACCCTTTCTTATTGATAGCATGCATAAAGAGTAACTGCTACACTCATTGACAATCAACGTGTACTGAAAGAATGCAATCTCTGCATAGTGTGATTTTTCTTTCTTAGTTGGTGGGAAGCAGGTGGGAAATTAAGTATAAATCTATGATAAGAAGGATAATGCTGTAATTTTTAGCTCGACGTAAAATAGTGACCTGAGTTCCTGCTCTGACGGACAATTTTGTTCATGTTCCATTTATATAAGTGTAAAAGGCATGAGTCAATCTATCTGCTCTTAGATTGTAACCAGTCTATGATATGAGCAATCCCAGGGAAGTACACCCACATATTCAGCTTTGTTAAAAGCTGCTGAAAAGACAGAGTATGGAAAGAGTTACTGGACCGTTGACATAGAACTACTGAAGTTTCTACGTGCTTAGCAAGCCGGAAGTGGCGTATGTTGATTGCTTAAGTGAATATTTAGGAGGATACAAACTGGATGATGTAACAATGCAACTAACGTCTCCACTTCTACATAACAATTTGAGCACATTTAAAAGTGAGTATATTGGCTAAATAGATTTCCACCGTGTCAATAATAAGCTTACTGCAAATGGCTGTTTAATTCATTAACAGCCTTGACACAAGTCAGTCAGTGCAATGAACAAATACAGACCGAATCAGAATGCATATCTTTTTATTTCCCCTTTTTTGGATTACGTCGTAAGAGCGACATTAAAGCCACGTAATGAAACAAATGATTGCTTTAAAAAATAGTAATGGCTTTTAAATTGAGATTGATAATGCTAAATGTAATCTTTCATAAATTATTGAGATATACATATCAAGAGCAATTTCACTCTCTCGCTCAAAAGTATACCGGTAAGCGATTTGTCATTTTCTTGATATTTACAAAAAAAATTGAACAAAATTAGGGAGTTTTATCCCAGGATTTTTGGTTGTAATAACTCAAATTATTTCAGGTAGAACTCATGGATTCATAATGAGATTATATTCTGAAATTTATACAAAATAATTCGATTACATAAGCAACACTTGCAATTAATCCTTATTTCCGGTAAACCCTGCTTTTTTTCTAGTCCCAATACATTATCAAGAAATCATACTCTATGCATTTTAAAAGTGAAATGTTTTACAGTACATTGCATAGAATGATTATTAGCAATGTATTCACTTTATACACATAATGCACCTGATTGCATAGAATTTCTCGGACAAGTATTTGACATCAGTATCATGGCGAGAATTAACAGAACAAGTCTGAGGCATAGCAAGGGACGGAATCCATGAACTAATGTCTTTCCCAAACGCAAGTTGTCATTGCTAAGTAAAAGCAAACAGCTTTGGAGATCCTATCGTCTATGCTATCCTGATTTATCCAGATATAATCTAAATACACAGCACGGATGGTCAATTGTTGGCAATCGTAAAAGTGTAATAATTTCAATGTAGCGCTAATTGATGGCCTTTTTTTGGGAATGTCTAATCATTCATTTGTCTTGGGATGTAAACAAGAAAAGAAAAAGAACCCTTCGCAGCGAGGGTTAACAAACATATAAAGGATTCGACCCTAATCTTATTAGGAGAAGCTCATATTTTACATTGGCATTTAAATCATGACAATCATAAAAATCCAATGATTTCGAATTAGAGTGGACATTCTTGCAATCTTTATGATAACTTATCTGATGTGCTGAAGGCAAAAAAGAAATAATCTATGATAGAATGATCACATTGAAAGTACATTTTCCTTCAGTCTTCCTCTTCTTTTCTCAAATCATCCACGAACATCAAGTGAGGGCAATGGAACAAAGCAGAATGGAATGAGTTGTGCCTGTGCATACATATATATATATATATATATATATATATATATATATATATATATATATATATATATATATATATATATAAATTACAAGATATATTTATAAGCATACCTTTTTTGTTATCATCTTGTGCACGAACCCACGTATGCATACATATATACGCATACATACATATATTTCCCTCAATCTACGATCTTATATTTTATGATGTATAGGTATGGTAGTGAAATTGAACTTAAGTAGAACCATGGTGCTCATGTGCGACACACCTCACCAATAAACAAACATAAACGACCCTCAGAATCCTCTGTTTTGTGCGATGAGAATTTTTTTCTTATTCATCATTGAAATAATCTGTTCAAAAATTGAGAAACACATCAATCTTCAATGTACTGTACATTGACAAAATGGATTCATGTGAACATAATTGAAAATTACAGACACGCTCTATCTTTCTGATGTAGTTTTCGTACGAACATATGCATGTCATGTGCACGTAGGTTTGATTCCCACAATAGATTTCATGTCGAAGGAAGTTGAAGAACGTTGTTGAAACCCATTTCCGTCAATGATCCGCAATAAAATTGAACAAGTCATTAGAAATATTGGACAAATCCGCATCAGAATGATTGAAGGGATATTTTTATTGATGTAGAAACTATTCAGCGAATTCAACACAAAGATCCGTACATTCACAACTTTTTCAATACCTGGCTATCATAAAAGTATAATAATTCCAATGTTACGCTAATTGGTTGAGTGTTAAATCTTAATAATGAATTTTTAATTACCATTCCTTTAGGTGTGAGGGTCGGTTTATGCACGAGAAAGAAATTCTGTCTCGGAAGAAAATGAAAAGAAAGAGAGAGATTGAAGATAATTTTAATTTCTACCAAGGGCATTACATTTCACTTCAGTATTTATTTTATGAGAGTCATAAAACTCTCATGATTTTGAATATGAGGTTATCGTCTTGTAACTTTTTATTATCGCTTATCTGAAGTATTTGAGGCTTAAAGGAAATGATTTGTGTCAAGATGATCAGATTGGAAGGAGACAAAATTCCATTTCTTTCCATCCCAATTCCTCTCACTTTTCCTTTTTTTTTCAGTTAATGCAATGAAGCCAAGCCTAATAGAATATGTTAAATCAGCTTCACATACATGCATACATACATATTTACTTACATGCCAATATAGATATATGACATACTTATGTGTGTATATTTACCTTATTTTTGGAATGAGCTCTGTTGATAAACATTATTATCTTGTATGCAAACCATCACTCTTACATATACAAACGCGCACAAACATATAATTTCCTGAATTTTACACTTCATGAAGTGTTGCTACTGTAACGAGATAAAGTTTATGTATGTAAAACTATTTGATATGCATTAATCAATTGGAAATCATATAGTTTCTATTCGGTCATGTATCAAGTTTACTGTTAGACACTATGTGAAGAAGTTTTATCTTTCCGGCATATCGAATGAATGGTCATTTCAAAAATTAAACAATGCATCGGATTAGATATTCTGTAAATAAAATTAAACGGTTATAGGATCTTTCTTAATGCAGCTGAATTTTCTGAGGAGAAATATGTTTTATGTACGCGCGGGTTCGATTCACACAATTCTATTTGACTTCGAAGAGTCTAAAAGATGTTGAAGTTGGTGTACATCAGGGATTCTGAAGCTCATCATGGATCTGCAGAGATATCGTAAAGATCGAATGGACCGTTACAAATGGTCAGAAACACCGCTTCAGGAATGCTCTCTAATGATATAGAGGCTGTTTGGCAAATTATGCATGAAAATCTGCACATTCAAAACGTCCATCGTTTTATAAGGCACAAAATGTGTCCGCTGTCGACCAGTTACGCCTTTCATATAAAACGTACATTAGCACTTTTATCAGTTTTTCCAGTCTGTTGTTCGATATAAGCGTTCACAAGTAAATGTAAAAGGTGACAGTGATGGACTTCACTTTGCTACTTTTGATCATGATGTGTTGACAGACGGGAATGAGGGATTTGTGTTTTCCTAAAAGCATGAGCACAAAATGAACTTAAGCTGTCTCAGCCAGAATTTCAACTTGGTTTGTTCATTCCATCGTTTGAGCTTTCAACCATCAGGACACTTGCATTTTTTCCAGTATAACCATAGATTAGTGGAGTATAAGTGGGTTTTTGACATCTAAGTACCTTTGGATCCATCAAGGCGATTTTTTTGTGCAGGTTAACTCTTCTTCCATATAAATTGGAATGTATGAACTCATTGAAGCTGGTTATAATGTTATATTTAAGCCCCCAACAATACAAAGACAAAATGGCAGTACTCATCTTAGTTTCTTGATTAGACTTGTGACAAATTATCGGACGACGGGTCATTGGCTTTCGAAATGAAATAAGAATTTTGGAAATAACGCCTGTGTTTGGTAAATAAAACATAGACTAGATACTGGATTTCAGGAGAGATATGAGATGCCCCCCCTGAGTACAAAATATAAGTGTGAATTCCCTGTTGGAGGTGGAATAATCAGTAAAGTGATAAATTAAACACTTGAATCTGAGAAGGAAAGTGAATCTCCTAATATTAATGCTTTTATTATGATGTTCTTCCCTCGACAATTATAATTCATATTTTGGCAAAGGGATGCATACGTGAACACAAAAAAAATACACGCACGTTCATCCGTACATACACAGAAATAGACATATGCACACACACGGAGTCATAGACAGACAGACATCCGTCATTTTTTCCCTCTGTGCATGTCAGTGTGTGTGTGTGTCTTTCTCTTCCTTTCTCTCTCTCTCTCTCTCTATGTTTGTCTCTCTCTCTAAATATGTATATTTACATATATTCAAGAAAAAAACATATTCAGCCCGACGGAACTATTCATGAATTGTGTTATGTAGGAAACTGATTTGGAATGATCACCGGTCGTTACACAGCTAATATATCACTTGATTTACACAACGTAAATGTAATAGACAATGAAAAAAGATAGCTGCTTCAATGTAGCGATGCATCGAATTGAGAAGCACTCATTTAGCCTCTGCATTACCAGTAGTTGTTAAGCTCCGCAGTAAGAGCATTGCTACGTTTAAGTGGCTACTCTATAGGTGGCAGGTTCGATTCCTACAGCAACCCCCATCTCTGTAATTTTATATTTCATTTAAATTGGATTAAAATGAAAAAGTCTGATGACTCAAGTTGCGTGAAATGCATTATTTGATATGAAATTTATGAACGATTTAGAATTTAATCATTTTCTTCCATGTTGTCGAATTATCAAATCACACTTTGTCAGAAAAATCTATAAACTTAAAAAAAAAAGAAAGACTGATGATGATATATACTGCAGAATAAGTGTGTAATTTTCATATACATGTAATTAGAATCACTTTCTATGTCTATTTATACGTCTATGATTGTGCATTTGTGTGTATATATTTATATGTGTGTGTGTGTGTGTGTATGCCTCTGTGTGTGTGTGTGTGTGTGTGTGTGAGCGAGAGAGAAGAGAGAGGCAAACAGACCGACAGACAGACACAGAAGAACAAATAATTTTTTTCAATCAAAAACGAAAGATGTGTCCAAAGCAAAGGATTGAACAAAATTCAAATCATCATCCAATATTTGAACATAGCAAAAGAATCATTTCACTCGATTCTATTAAATTTTCCATAAATCTATTCGACACCTCAACGAATTCTGTTTCACTCTTTTTGTTTGGTAACAGTCTGTTTTGCTTTTGAAATTCGGCAGATGTTGTCTCAGACAAATATTTTATTCATGGGCAGGATATATATATATATATATATTTTACCCACGCTCTTTCCTGGAATAATTATTTAATCTTGGTATTCCAGACATCATCTATCATTTTTGTTTTTTCTTTGGCAAAAATGAAAGTTACATAAGTTAAATAGTTAACTATTATTACACAAGTGATTGAGCTGGTAATGGCGTCGATGATGGGAATAGAAAACCCTGTTCAAAATCTGGCAAAGACAGGTTAAATTCACTTTGTGCTATTATCATTAGGAGGGGCATGTATACTGCATGCCATATTAACTTTGGTACTCGAATTAGTCAAGTCAATTCTATCCCTACCATGCTAGTTTCCCTGCATTGATTTTTTTAGAAAAAAAAAAATCCACATCTAGATTTAGATACTTTCTGTTCTGTCACGTAGATATATTTCTTATTTATTTTATTTTTATACATTTTTCAATAACATGATCGGAATCTTCATCTATATATTATATTCAAGATTACAAATCTGTATGTCAATTGCAAATGCATCGTAGGTATGATCAATTTGATAGAATTATCATTTGATAGAATTTATCAATCGTATGTGTTATGTTTTGATATAGTACGAAGTGAATTTTTCAACATCTAGATATTTTGGGATTTATCAGGACAAATTATGATTGGAAAAATAAACTTCTTTCCTAAAAATGATTAGAATATAAAAAAATAAAGCTGGTTATAAAGATTTATGTAAGACCGTAACAAAAGAAATACAAAATGACTGAAGAGGTCTTTGTTTTAAGGTGAAACTGGAGAGGGCTTTACGAACGAAGGGTTTTGCGTTTGAAACAAAATTACTATTTTGTAAAAAAACGCTGGCATGTAGGGAATGAGACACCAGTGGATTCATTTTCAAAAACCTCAAATATTACTTATATCAAACTCGTAACCCCTTCCGACACTTCATGGGTCAGACTCTTATCCAAAATGTGTTATAGTTACTAAAATCAGGCGTATGATGTCTTGTTTTCAATCGCAAAACAGTAACTAACAAAGTGAATACATAACTAATACATAACCTATTTGAAACCAAAAGTTTCCCCCAAATATCCTTTGACATTACTTGATATTTCTGTTGAAGTTTTTTTGAGACTTACGTTATTAAAGCTACATGATATTGAAATCAATTATGTATAATAATCCAAGCTAAGTAAGTGCTCCTGTAGAAGTAGTATATAAGACTGCATACCGATTTTGTTTGATCTGATTTGTTTCCCCGATTATTCATGGAAAGATTTTCTCTTGAACTACGTTCTTTTCTATGTTACATTTGAAGGGGGTTTAGTTTTTACGATGCTACTGTTTGTTCCACAGAAAGGTCACTCTGACACCCATAAAGGGCTCCCTTCCCTACACTCGCAAGTTGCATTTGTTTGCTGAGCGTCGATTGTACAATGAACGTGTTTAGGTTTATTCAGAATGTGATGTCCATAGATTATTTGGAATGTTTCAAGAATAGCAGCACATGAATTGAAGACATGTTGTAACTGCATAAATGTTCTGAGGTCCCTTCTTACTGCTTTATTGCAGAGAAATCCAGATAAAGAGGATTGAACATTGGGAAGGTTTTCAAAAATCTAAGTGTGAATGTGGATGGCAATATTTTCATTTATGTGACATTTTACTTGATAACAGTACTGGTGATGACAGGTGACATCGAAAATGTTCACTGTGATGATTGACATTCGATGCAATTTTCAACATCATCACCATAATCCTTCTAGCATCCATCATTTAACATAGACAATTCCAAAGATTCTAAACTCTCTTTCAATGATATCTCCGACCCTTGCCTTTACTCTGATGTACTGAATTGTCCTGTGATCTCTCCAATTCTTTCCTGCGCACATTGCATTGTAGGCCAAACCATTTGCTCTGCATCTGTTCGTAGAAAGCATTAAAAATGTTTACGATGAACCATTTACAAAGAGCGCTTTATGTATACTGTGAGAGTTCTCATATCAGGGTGTATTATGGGAAATGTAAACATTCTCGTTTATTGGTCCGAATATCCTGTCGAACTATCTTCCAAGTGTTGATTTTTTTCAATCGGAACCACAGGAGCAAAAACTATTTTTATGTCAGTTTAAGCTAAACTGATATACATTTATCCCCTTATCAGTGTTAGAAATTACAACCAGATAATCACCAGGCTACTCTTGTACCGACTAAGCTGAAGTAAAAAGCTTACACATTCACAAAAATTCATCTTAAATATACGCTAGGTTTTTAAAAAAATTCTGATGATTTAATCAATGCATTTACACAACCAATACAATTTTAAATATTACTTTTCGAAATTGCAGTCAAAATAGAACTGTCAGTGCACTTAGATGTTGAGGCAGCCAGGTTTAGGCAAAATGTTATAACTGCACCGTGATAATCATTCATACAGCAGAATATATATATATATACATATATATATATATATATATATATATGTATGTATATATATATATATTTATATATATATATATGTGTATATATATATATATATATATATATATATATATATATATATATATATATGTATATATATATACACATATATATATATGAAAATGTTACAAATTCCAAATATGAGAACAGGTGACATTCTGACAGACATAGGTTTTTCTTAGGAAAGATGAAATCTTCTAGTCACCACCGACAGTCATTCAATAAATTTGAAGATTTGGTCAGGAAAGTCGTATCAATACAGCCATAACATGAATTGGTGAATATAGGATATGTAATAGGATTGCCATCATTGCATAACATTTCATAACAGTACAATCAGGTGAGGGGCCACCTTACATCAAGTAGCATCAAGTCCCCTTGACCCTCCTGCACTTTCCACGATATGCCAAATTAATAGCATCGTGCTACTCATATGGATCAGTATTTATGTCCACTCTCAGAGTATCTGTGCAACTTCATAGGAAACTTGCAGTTAAAGAAGGCTAATTCACGAAGAGACGTCGTTGATTGTTTACTGACCTCATCTACGCAAAAAGGTTAATCATATAATCAAATAGCGTGCAGGAACAGAACAATTCCAGCCAATGTCTGCATCTATTTGGTTCTATTGCCTGAAAGGGTTAGTTTCCCTTCCGAATATATAAATATGCATTTTGTCTCCCGATAATGCTTGAGATTTCCTGCACGCTTATTCGTGCTTTTGGTCAGTTTTTATACTGGCATGAAGGCTCCGATTATTCTGTCCATAATAATAGATATCCTCAGCAAACACTATCATTAGACATGATTGATTGAATCTTGGGTTTGCTTCATGTTATTTGGGCGAAAATATTTTCGATGTGTGATAGAGATGACGTTCAAAAGAGTGGCCATATTGTAACTTGGAGTGCTGTGAACAAGGCTTGGGAACTAGCACACACGCACAGCACGCACACGCACAAAGACACTGATACATACATACACATGCATGTATACATGTAGATGAAAACGTTGTAGATCAATAAGCGACTGAAACGTACTCATTGGCTGAGTTTTGATCTGGAACCTTCAGTATTGAAAGTATGCGATCAATATTGGCTTGACCGTTTGATTAGGTGTGTTCACAAAAGAAGAAAATATGTTGTGTGAAATAAATGTTTTTATCATCAAGCAACAGGCCAATTGATATATTTATTTAAATATAGTCAGTCTTTGCAAAAGTTATTTATTTCAAAAACGAGACACTGGATGTTAATTCTGTCTTATTGTTTGATTTTAATCTTCGTATATTCTCTTCGTGTCTTGGTGTGAATTTTTAAATGCATATTTCTGTTGATTATCTTGTCGTTCTCTGCTTGTCCCCATATATATATATATATATATATATATATATAGAGAGAGAGAGAGAGAGAGATCAAGAGAGATAGATGGATAGATAGTTAGATAGATAGATAGATAGATGGAGAGAGAGAGAGAGAGAGAGAGAGAGCTCATATTAGAGTGCATTAAAAACTTGTCAATATTAGGGTTGATTTTGTTCTTCCAACTGTGACAAAACAAGAACTGAGTTCATTTCTGTCAGCCTAAACCAAACCCATGTATAGCATTCTCTCCCAAAGTTTTGAAATTATGACCACATGATCAGTGGGCTACTGTCTCACCGACTGAACTAAAGTAAAATGCCATAAACATTTACAAAAAATAGGTTAGATATACACAATGATTTAATGCATTAAAATAAAGAAATAAATACATCAAGTGAAACTATATATTCCAAAATGATTCTTTTTTATTTATTAAACATGCAATAGAAAGATTTACTCTTTCAATGAAATCATCAATTTGTTTAGTGCGTTGATTTTATTGTGTATGTCGATATCTTTCTTGGATGGTTTTTCTCCGTACAAAAATTTATTGTTAGGTTGTTTGAAAGTTAAATAACACCCAGAGGCAGACCACATGAGAGAAAAGGAAGGAACAGAGTAATAACTGATCTAATATTCGAATAATAAACAAAATATCACCTGCCTGAAATCCCAGGTAAAGGACTAAATTGTTATGAATCTCGAGTGACTTATCTTTAATTAAAAACCTCCTGGGCTCCTTTCGAGCAGTAGTGTCTCTAACTTCAACTCAGAAGGGGAGTATCTCCCATGTGCTGCTTCTCTTCCTTCGGATTCTGAGTTTATCCAGTGAATAGGCCTTCGTATTTAAACTCAAGGCTGCCTTGATGATTGTATCTGTAACTACCTGAAAGTATCATCTTCCTAATGTGTTCTAGAATTAAACAATAGTTTGGGATCGGTTTTCCGTTGGTGAAAATATTCTGGAATCTTGCCTCTGAGGAACACATTTTTTTTTTTAAGCTGATAAAAAGATTTTGAACCATGTTGATCATTAGATAATGCTATAGCAGTGTTAATGGAGGGAGGAGAGGCAGTTGATAATAAAGTGATTGTGGTATCATAGAACCCAATCTTGAGGCAAGGGCACGTACTCGTGATATTTACATGGGTGCATCAATAACTCTGCACCTTCGAAGCCACAAATATTTATTTTTAGTGGGATCTCCTTGTTTATCAATACACATAATTCAGAGGTGAATGGTTATACGCGTATAAAAACAGTTTTGTTAAGGGAACTGCCTGATTTGCCCAAATTACATTGATTACATAGAAATTTAAAATGCCCTTTAGGAGCATTATCCCTAACCGAAACTGCAGACAATAGTTACAGAGCTTTCTCTGTGAATATAATTCGTTTAATACCTGCTTGCACATGTAGTTGGCACAGACCATCTCCTACACATACAAGTTGGCAGGTTTGATGAAGAAGACTTGAGTATTTACCGAGAAGATCAAGGTGCTTCGAGCAAAACCATTACCAGCTGATTCTTATACCGATGTGAATAATCATCACATAGCCTTAACATTATGTAGAGACAATTTCTAATCCTAATTCAAGAAGAAACTTTGTCGAGATAAGGAGTCATTGATCCACACTTACAATCAAATCTGCTTACAAAATGACGCCAGGCATCATCATTAGTGACAGCCATCTTTTATCGCCAGACCTCTCGATCATTAGTGTTGCAAAGCCAGACATCGTCTGCAATTCTTGTAACACGACGAACGCAAATACAATTTGAGTTTTCCAATGAAATTCCTGCTTTACAGAGATGAATTGAGCTTTTGTGATTCCTCCATCTCGCAGCATGGTTCTCATTTTGCCGGTCAGTCTCTTGATTATGTTCCGAGTTTCAGTTACATGACTATTGGAAGAATGCATTGGTCGTATATTTATTTTCTTGGACTAATGGGACTTTGTCGTCCTTGAAAGTTGAAAGTTGCCAACTTAGAGGGATCATTTGCATGACTTTCCTTCAATTGAAGATTTCATGGATATTTGTTGGTCTAGGTGAATATTGTGGTCTACTTTATCTAGTTCTCTATTTTTCAAATTTTGATCATTTAGTCTTTATTTTTGACGCAATCGTTACACATAACATTTGTTTTATTGAAATATGTAAATAAAATATAGGACAAATATGTATAAGAGATCGGAGATACATAGCAATCGTATAACTGTTGATTTTGAAGACATGATAAGTTTGCAATTTGATTAACACTCCATTGCATTTATTTCACAACCGAAGACAAAAGTTAGGTTAAATACTGACCCAAGGGAAATTCATCCCACTAACAAAAAATCCGTTTTCTGATTTCTTTTGTCTACATTTCTCAAAATGTAATGGCTCAAGTATTTAATTCAACAGAAACTCTTATAATTAGCTTTTGGCAGCGACTGTCTAGATTTTGGTTAAAGCATATTTTGAAGTTAGAAATGAGACGAGGGTTAATGATATCCTCGTTATAATAACGCTAACACAAGTATATATGATCAAAATTACGCGCAGAAAATTCGTGTCACCCATGTTATAACTGACTTAATGCATGACTTATGAATAATAATTGAATCCCCTTGCCCAAGAAACTTCGATCCAAACAGCAACTCTTTTGAGGAAAATTAGATTCAAAGACATTCATGATATCTTTGGACCCACTATAAAAGGCAACCTTCAGTAATGTGTCCTATTGAATAGATATACATTTTTTCCTAAACTGAAACGAATCAGTAAATAGCGCAGTATCAATAAAGTTTTCAAATATTTTTGGCATTGTAATTTGCTTTTTATCACAATTTAAGTTGAAAAAAATTACTTATGATTGAAATAGTCTCATTCAAATAAGGAAATCTAGAGAATTTTACTACAACTACAACTACTATACTCAGAGACTAATAAATTCCGGACTAATGTAGTAAAATGAAGGATGAGTTCAACGTTCAGATTTGATATTCGGTCCTTTAGTAGCTAAATTAGAAAAGCATCACCGTGCATAGAGAGGTACAAGTTCAAGTCTCGCTCAAGACTCACTATTCTTCTTTTTTTTTTAATCTCTGCTGTTGGTGCCCCGCTGTAAACTGGTGGTTTGTGTAATTTTGAATTATGAACAATTAAATCATTCACAGAGAGGAAATCGCAAATAGATCTCCGTCGATCTTTCAAAATGTGTGAACAGATTTTGAAGAGTGAGCAATGCTCTATCTACCTGGGTCTGTATTTTTCTCCTTTGTATATTCGATTGAGGTCAGAGTTGAAATCTGTAACTGGAATGTTGAGTATAGTAACTTGATTACGTTAATTTTATTACAGTCGATTCGATCTTATGTCATTCAATTTAATTATCCAGTCCAAAAAGTTACTATTCCTGTGTAGAAAGTCACAAGTAATTACAACGCAGCAAAAGATAAGAAAGGGGGAACGAAAGGAATTAATTAGTGAAAGCTCTTTTAAGATCAAAATGAAGAACTTGGCAAAGGAAATTCATTACCAAAATTGCAACAATATGGAGTCTCTAGCCATAGAAGGAAATACAGAGAGGCCTACCGGTTACTACGACAGGATAACGTAATTGACGACTGTGTTAGATTCTTAGGTAATTTTACATTCACTTCAATTTTACGCCGATAAGAAAGGCTTTTTCTCTTCCTACCTTTGGATTCTGAACTGACTCACATTCAGTTTCAAGTGAGAAGAAGGTTAGCCAAGATCTTGCTTTTTTGCTTGTTGTATTTTCATTAAAAGTTCATCTTCATTCCAAAATTTTATCAAAATAGTAATTCAAAGACTATGGATGTTTACTGTGAATGTCGTTCTGGTTCAACCGTGAAAGCTTTCAATGCAACTTTCAACAAATCTTCATACAAACGTCGAAGGAGCATTTTGAGATTGCCGAGTCAGTTGATAGTTTAGCAAGAATGATAGTTTCAAGACGGTTTCCAATGTATCATAATCATAATGTGTTGCATAAAGAAGTTATTTAAAGAAAGAGCTTACTCAACTCAGTATTCAAATTCAGCCTTATTGACTATCAAGTTCCCTTGCGCAGAGAGATGATACCGGTCTTTTGGTCAGAAGTGAAGGGTTCAATCCTGCGCCGTGGTACTGGATGGGATAATGGATAGTCCATATATATATATTGGACAGACCGGTGTATGTTTTCTCTGCTTGTGACAATGGATTTTCTCCTCTTGAACGAAACAATTTTTTTTGTATGTGAATGTTCTGCTCTATATTGGTGTTGGCTTCAAAGATTTTAAACTTTCTTTATTCGAATTTCTATCCCCTACTTTTAATCACATTCAATTCCATTGTTTTTCTAAATTTAAGGCCGTATGAATATAATCGTAAAGATAGACTTCCCTTTCTAAGGTATCGATTGACAATTTCGATTATACTCCATAGAAGCCAGATGTAAACACGACTTTTTAAGCAACCACGTTCCATTAGCGATCCATGCCACCTGGTGTCGGATTTGCGTATTATATAGGAATTTAATTATAGTATATTCTGGAAATCACAAAAGGTTCTTGTTTGATTAGGTTTGGGATGTCGGATGAAGATGGTCTACTTTTTGTCTCCTGCTTTCCTGATCCTCCCACCATTGTATATATATATATATATATATATATATATATATATATATATATATATATATATATATATATATATATATATATATAAAGGTAATGTTTTGCCAGTATCATTGTTGAGGGAGAATACAAATTTCAACGAATTTTGGATGATTGTATGTCATTTGTCCTGTTTATCTACATTCCTCATTTTATCCGTTCGTTTAGACCATATAGAGTGGCTACGCGATCAAAAGCACATAGTACGGTATCAACCAGATACTTTTTGGATAGTCATGAGTCAATCTTTCTTATCCAGTGGTGAGTCCACTTTAGGTGCTTGCTCTCTATAACTCTATTCCACATATTACAAAACAGAGGTTAGATAGAGAAATTTGCTTTACGTCGAGACGCTGCTAGGACAGCTGAAACCATTCCCAACGTAAGGGCACTAACCAATATTGATTTCTTTGAATGTTTTGAATAGAGTTAAGGTAACTAGTACATTTGGATCAAATTTGATCTCCCACCGGCACTGTTCATGTTCACTTTGTATCAATGCCTTTTGGGAAAGGCATGAATCTATGCGTAAGTTATGAAAAATTGAAACCCTTTAGCACTGGGTACTAGACATACTGAGAGAAAGTTACTTACACAAAAAACAAAAACAAAAACAAAACAAAAAAACAACAGCAACTACAAAAATACTGCATTGCTGTCATAGTAGCTCATTTGGAGTCTGGGGAAAGGGGGGGACTTAAGAACAGGGCATCAAACTCAACACTGAAAAATTGAAAAAAAGAACTTATTGCTTCTGACACTTCAGAGGATAATTTTTCATTAGGTATGATTATACATGATTGTTAATTCTAGTGAAATTTTCCCTGCTTTTTTCCTACGTCAATCGGAATCTTTCTATATGATTGTGACACGTGACTACGAATTCTTTGTTTTTTTACTCCATGTGTATCAACTCATATATAAATGTTGGCCAAATTTTAATGAAATCCTTTTGAAGGTAGTATCATTGGTAAAACAAAATGATTCAATATTGGAGATTTTTTGATTGAGAATATTCCTACATTAAAACAACAGTACTGGAAAAAACTGAAACTTACACAATTATATCCCTTACATCATGGCAGTATATGGACTGTGTTTGGGCATGAACAAGGTATGCACCTACTTTTATACATGTTTTCTCTTCAATTTTGAAAGTCAGATCATTTTGAGACAACATCTCCAGGAAAAATGACATTTTGTGGAAGTGTAGGCCATCTACTGAAAAAGAATTGATCGAATCAGTGTGCATCAAGGGATATTTTTCGATTGATAGATGTTTCCCGTATGATCTGATTTTCTTTCCGATTGTAATGTACGGTGACGGCTGATGTATTCACCCTCTGAGTGCTTTTTAGCTCTTTTTAAAAATCTTTTTCTATTGTTCTTTCCTTCTCAGGAAGAGAATACATGGAGAAAGATGTGCTTAGGGATGGACAATATGGTGTTTTTTTGCCTCATTAGCTGAAATCAATTAACCGACGTTGGTTTCGTTTTTAATTAACAAAAACTACTCAGAATCAAACACTTGCTCACAGCAGTACACAAAATTGCAACACTTTTTATTCATTATTCTTTCTCTATATATGTTTCGCTTATTTAGAATATGTTTTTTATACTGATTCAACTAACTTTGGTCTGAAGGGGAACACAAACGTTTGGGCACCAAATAATAATGATAATAATGATAATAATAAAATTGATGATATTAATAATATATATATATATATATATATATATATATATATATATATATATATATATATATATATATATATATGTATATATGTATGTATGTATGTATGTATGTATATATATATATATATATATATATATATATATATATATATATAAATATATATATGCATATATAAAGAATTAGTGGTTCTCAAATGTGTGCTGCAGCACAATAGCTATCGTCCAAGAGTGCTGTATACATTTTTCTGACCATGGAGACATGCATTTCGAGCTTTGTTCATGATAGGTGAATGGGTTGTTCGCCAGTCCAATATCCATTGCAAAGTTGCAAATTTCCTGATTTTATCATTCGGTAATGTTAGATCTCAACTTTTCAGGCAACAGATGAACAAAATAAGTAGTGACGAGTAAGTATATAAGGAGGCTGATATAAGCATTCCATTCATCGCCCACTGAAATGGCATTCTCAAATTCAGTTCATTCTCACAGCTGTCACCCGTGTGAGTTCGAAATATGTCTTAGTGTGTGATCTTGCAATATAGTTTTGGATGCACTGCTTACATCTGTGAGAGTTATCTTCCTCGTTGGTATATGTTTATTTCGCTGATTTTATTCTGGTTCAGGGCTTGTTAGTAAGGGACCCACTGAATATCGATGTCACTATATGACCTACAATTTTCAAGACTACCATACCAACACTGCTGTGACAAATTTTGTCTTAAGCTTACAGCAACCCAGCACAGTAACACACAAGTATCAAAAGCCCCGAAAGAAATACAGTAATACATATTTTCAATACAGCCTGATCATATATTCAGGAAGACAATATGATATTTATGATGGGTTTGACCAGGAATTATTCTACCCTTTTTATGTTCAGTCGATCAGATTTGAATTCATAAAATATAATACATCTATTCACGTCGTTGAATACAGGTTTGTTTAAAATTGAAGAGTCGATATACTTTTGTCAGATAGTTGTACATACACTTACTTCAAAATGGCTCACACGCAGATGTCTCCTCCAATGCAATAATTTTCATTTAAACTTGGCAAATTTCCAATAACAAAATTGTCAATTTTTCTAATTTATGAGCACTTATTTTCAAAAAATTCGATTAGTTTGTTTAGAAAACATAGTGGTATACTGGCTTTCGAGACTCTACATATAAAGATAAGGGTATCGATCTTAAAATATTCTTCCAGTCGATAGAAAAGCCTTCGACTCAGTGGAAATTTGTGAAGGTCAGCTCTCTACAAGGTGTAAATCCAGTATACACCGAACTGCTACAGCATATATACAGTCAGAGTAGCTCCTACTATCAGGGTACATAAAGACTCGGAGTCCTTTTAGCTCCAAAAAGGGGTAAGACAGAGTAATACTAACTAAACTAAAATCTCCGCAACCAGACTTGAGGTGATCTTCAGAAAATTAGGCTGGTAGGATGGAGGAAACAAAATAGACGGCAAATATCTGGGGAACCTTAGATTTGCAGACAACACTTTCGTTTTCGCAGAGAACCTACACGACTTCCAACTAATGCTAGATGAACTAAATGAAGAGAGCAAGAAAGTCAGCCAACACATGAATTGCAGCCAGACGAAGATCATGTACAACAGCCATGTTGGAAATTAGAACACTTGGATCAAAATTGAGGACACGGAACTGGAGAAAGTAGAAAACTACGTTTATTTAGAATCACAAATCACAATTAAACCCGCAAAAGAAGGAGGAGTCAAACAAATAATCACCTTAAGATGGCAAGCCTTTGGCAGAGCAAGCTTAATCTTAAAAAACAATAAGATCCCATTGATCCTAAAAAGAATGGTATACAACCGAAGCATCCTCTTCATAATCACTTATGGGGCTGTAACATCGAACTTAACCAAGTGTCGCAAATCCAGGGGGAGATCAATGTCGAACGACAGACGTTGAGAGACTGATAATGATGATGATAATGAACGATCCTTGCATTATTACCTAATTCTTACAGTTGACTTTAGTATTATGAACAAAAAAAGACACTGGCAATCAAGAATTGAATGAACAGAAAAAAAAAAAATAAAGGATTGTGCCATGACTTCAAGTCGTGTCAACTAGTATTTGCGAGTTCTCTGTTTATTTTGGTAATCATTGAAATCATATTATGGATAATGTTGTCAAACCGCCTCTCCTTTGTTTTGACTTTGTTTTTGTTTGTCTCAGTCGCAATGACATCGTCAAAAACAGTGACGTCATGACAGCTCGCATAAAAATTACTTGGTTAAAAAAATTTACGGTAGATTTCATTATTTCAACTAAGGTTGACTAATTACAGGAACTGATGCTAAAAGATATGAAATGGGACGTAGTTTGATAATGATATTATCTACGGAAATAAATTTTGTTCAATTCATGTTTAAGATCTGATGATGCGAGGCATTCCGACCGAAGCGCAACAAAGATTGTTTTTTTTTTTTTTTTTTTTTGCAAAGACTGAGGAAAAACACGTTGTTTATCCTGCTGGTTGTTGCTCATGTAATACGTAAAACCAAGGAAAATCTGATGGAATATCTCAATCTCAAGTTTTCACCGAAGAAGAATCATCATCAAAATGAAATTGAGTTGATAGCGCAATCAATAAAAAAGAACTCATATTAATCCAACCTTGCTTAAAACAGGAGGGAAAAATAAGTTTGGAGTGAATCAATACTTTTTTCCTTCTAGCAAAAAGTAAATATAGCAGTAGATTTGTTGCTCTTCTAAATTTTTTAATAAGTACCTCATATTATATATGTATATGTGAGAGGCATCTGATTGTTTGTCCAACTATAAGGGAAAAATTCACCATACTTACTCAAATAACTGAGGAGATGTTTGAAGATAGGGGTTTTCGACATTAGGATTTTTGCACTCTAATGTTGTCAAAAATGATGTGACACTTCTCCCCGTTCTAAAAACCTATAATGGAAGGCATTTAAAGTAAAATGAGACGTTTCATCCCTTCAAAAGGTTTGATATTAGGGGAAATTTGACCCCCTGACAAGTGAAAAGAGATAACCCACTTACTTTTAAGAGTCGAAACTGTTTTCAATTAGTCAGAAGTGGAGGTAAATTATCCCTTGTCTTTTGACGGGTTGGACGTGAAAAAGTGCTTTCCCCTTCAAAAGGGTCTGAATAGACGCAAACCCTTCTCACACGTCTGATAGTTTGCGTATTTGTTTACACCAGAAATATTTGAAAAATATTTTAGCCAGCATAGAAAGGTTGTTTGGTTACATAAAAACTTCCAAGAGTTTTTGAAGGGGGGCAATTCATGAAATAACTATAATACCAAACTAGAAGCTAACTTTTGTTCAATATAAATGCATTCATATTTCATGTTTTTTTTATATGAATTTTCATGGGGTTTAAAGTGATATGAGCCCATGACCCTGCTTTGAGGATCGATATTCATTGGATATCTTATCTTAAGGCGCTCTTTTCACCTACTCAAAGGGTCAACACTTTGAATATACTATTTACAACTATCAGCATTGTAAAGTTTCTCCAATCTTGATTTGAGAGTACGCTGACTGATTTTCAATTGGTTTTCTCAAAGTGAGTCCCTGTTCATCAATATAGTTTGGAAAGCCTCTGAACTAACGATAAACATTCATAAAGCTAACATTCAATTAATTGCCAAGTTTTCTTGATTACAACAAAATGATTAGAATAAAACCCCAGCGACCTTGTTCAAGCTATATTGAAATGAAGGATTCCGTTTTTATTACAATCTAAAGAAAAGGATGGTAGATGAATAGACAAGCAGACAGGAGACGGGGAGGCTGATATAAAAGTAGAAATATCGATAGATACATGGATATGTACATATATATAGAGAGCTAGGAAAAGGAACAGAGAAAGAGAGACAGAGACATAAATATACATTTACTGGGCTGTTTAGACACACAGTAGAGACTCCCAAGTAACCAATGCATGACAGCATGCGGTATTGGGGGTGATCAAAAAAATAATCTTGTCTTTGTTGATCTATTAAAAAAACTGACTGTTGTCAAATTCGAACCTAATGAATAACTCAGTATAAATTCACATCGTTGATTCAGATACCCGCTAAGTACCTTTTCTGTTTGGTAGGTAGAGGGGGTGAGAAAAGCAAACTTCCCTTACCTTAGACATAATATAGAGTGAATGCTTTAATATTCATCCCTCTAGCTCCATTAGTGTGGACAATGCTCGATACATACATGCATACATACATACATACATCAAACAGCCGACAAGCCAGACACATGAAACCTGAGATAACCCATGTTGATAGTTTTTGAGACGAGAGTTTCGAACCAAAAGCGAGAAAAGGCACTAGAGTGAGATTTAGAAAAAGTGGATGGATCGATATCTCCATCAGATACTATGATTCTCCTAAACCAACGTTATCTTATATCATGTGTCTGAAATTAGAATAATATTTACAGCTAATGGTGTCTGGAGTGGGAAGATATCAAGCAAATGCCTGGGTATTTCATCAGATCTTTGAGGCAGAAATCGCTTTCTTTTGTTTCTCATTGTTCATTGGTATTTTTGGTATTGTGTATGGCGCCAGTTCGACCAATCTCCGTGTTTTTGTTCAGATAAAATACTATTGACAGGGAACTTCACAAAACATTTTGCTTTGAAAAACGTCTTAAGCTCGAACTCAATATCTCTCCTATTCTTTTAATATCTATCTCAGTTAGTCGATCTGTATGTATGTATGTATGTATGTATGTATGTATGTATGTATGTATGTATGTATGTATGTATGTATGTATGTATGTATGTGTGTACCTATCTATCTCTCAATTCATCCCAGTTTGTTTTGACTTTCGCATTCTGTCTCTTGTTCTCTGTCAGCCTGTTCCTCTCCCCAACCCCCTGTCTTTTCATTTCTCTCTCTCTCTCTCTCTCTCTCTCTCTATATATATATATATATATATATATATATATATGTGAATATATATATATATGAATATATATATATGAATATATATATATATATATGAATATATATATATATATGAATATATATATATATATATATATATATATATATATATATATATATATATATATATATCATTGTGTCATCCAGCTGTTTCGATATATATATATATATATATATATATATATATGCATACATATCTATATACGTATATATATACACACACACATATATATATGCATACATATTTATACACATATATATACACACATATATATATGCATATATATATATATACATATATATATATATATATGCATATATATATTTATATATATATATATATATATATATATATATATATGTATATATATATATACACCGATACATTATTGCTGAAAGAGTTCCATTCGACAGCGAGATACGCAAAAAGATATTACGATGATTCAAGAGAGTTACATTGGAATGTAACTATTGACACGAAATCAGGCTTACTAACAATTTTGATCATGCAAAAGTCTTGTCATTGACACGTGTGTCAATGACACGTGTGTCGTTGATAACACAGACCGTCTAGTTCACAAGGAAACAATATAATAGGTGATCAACTATTGAATGCAGTAATGACTCAGATGTTGCTTCATCCCTTGCATTTTCAAAGGATTATATTCCCTTTCCCATGCTTTTCTCATCGTATTTCAATCGATGTTGTCTTTGGATGATAAGCCGATCCAAATTTCCAAGTGAGGACTAGTATTTGATAAACAAGATGCCACACTTTGACTAGGAGTGCTTTGGGCATTTCATGATCGAAACTTCGGAGTATATATATATATATATATATATATATATATATATATATATATATATATATATATATATATATATATATATATATATATATATATATTACTTCATCCATCTTCTTTTATATAACTTATACATAAAAAGTTCTTATCAACAATACATGCTTCATTCTTTGGAAAAGGATTCGATAAAGGATTTTGCTACAAGTCTTTTTTCCCTAATTGCCAAAACTAAATACATAGTCTTGTCGGATATATACCCATTTTTCAATACATACACGTGCACACACGCACACACATGCACGCACGCACGCATATATATATATATATATATATATATATATATATATATATATATATATATATATATATATATATATATATATATATATATATACACGATTTCTTCTTGTCTTTTCAAAAGGACAAGATATGACAGAAAGTAGCAAATATATGTAAGTGTATGTGTGCACCCATTCCGGTGTACGTGCATAAAAGTGAACACATCTACTTGATACATTACTCACATAATCTTCAAATCAATTGAAATATAACCAAAAAGAGGACGGGGAAAAGAAGTGAGAAAATGAATAGTTGAGTTTTACGAAGAATCAGTAATAGACAAAAATGGTAGGTTTGTTTATCGAATGCCTGAGGGAAACAACAATGTTCGGCTAAAAATTACTTAATGGAGAGAAAGGTCAAGCCTATTTTAAAAGTGAATTATTTCAGAAACGACTGAAAGTGCAGACGTGTCACAAAATGTCTTACCAAACATTAAACAGGACTAAACAAAGATGGATAAATTGAATAAAAAACACAAACTTAAAATTTAAATTTGTTCGAATTAAATTATCGCAGCTGCAATGGTCCAACAACGCTGATATTCATTTAATTTCTGTCTTCAAATTGGCATTGGGATTTACCAAGAACTTATTCTCTGTTGCTACAGCTATTGTAAAAATAATAGTCGTCGTCGTCGTCGTCGTCGTCGTCGTCGTCGTCATCATCATCATCATCATCATCATCATCATCATCATCATTATTATTATTATTATTATTATTATTATTATTATTATTATTATTATTATTATTATTATTATTATTATTATTATTATTATTATTATTATTATTATTATTATGAATCTCACACCAGTTGCCTGGTGGTAACCGCTGGAGTTTGAGTGACAGCAAGTCTCCTCAAGTCTCCAGCCCTCCTCTCCTAGTACTAGCAGGTCGCAGTAATTCTGCGATTTACAGTTTCACACCGGTTGCCCAGTGGTTATCGCTGAGGGCTGAGTGACAATAAGTCTCCTCAGGTCTTCAGCTACCGTCTCCTCCCTCTTTCGCATATCATGACAGAGTTACAATTCGTTGCAGTACTTATATCTCTAGCACCTTCCTCAGTACCCGTGCAGTTCCCAGTAGTGCTGTGGTCTGTACGGTCTCTATCCTCCCCCTAATCCCGATCTCCTCCAGTCTCTCCCTCAGCGTTCTGGGGACAGTTCCTAGTGCTCCCACTATGACTGGTACTACCCTAGTTTTCATGTTCCACATTTTCTTTAACTCCCTTGCTAGGTCCTGGTATTTTTCCCTTTTTTCACCCTCCTTCTTTTTTACTCTATGGTCTGCTGGCACAGCCACGTCTACTATTTGGCAGGCCTTCTTTTTTTTGTCTACTATTACTAAGTCCGGCCTTCTTGCCTGGATGAGGTGGTCAGTTTGGATGTCAAAATCCCACAGTAGTTTGTGGTTGTCATTCTCCAAAACTGCCTCTGGCTTGTGCTGATACCACTTTTCCCCATGGTTGAATCCCATTTGTTTACTTAGTTCCCAGTGTATCATCGTTGCTACTCTATCGTGTCTATGCTTATACTCCTTCTGGGCGAGTTGACTACATTCACTAGTTATGTGGTTTACTGTCTCATCTCTTTCACCGCACATGCGGCATTTGCTGTTTGCCTGTGTTCTGTCGATTTTAGCTTTTATGTAGTTTGTCCTTATGCTTTTGTTTTGGGCTGCCATGATGAGCGATTCTGTTTCTCTCTTAAGGTTTCCCTTTCGTAACCACGTCCATGATTTCTCGTCTGCTATATCTTTTATCTGTCTTTTAAACTCGCCGTACAATTTTTTCCCTTCCCACTTTTCTTTTCTAGTTTGCTGTACCGTTCCATTGCTTTCTACTTTGTTTGTTGCACTATCCCTCGCGCTCTTTATGATTTCTTCACTATTTGTTTGCACATATTTATCTAGGACTACTCTAGCTCTCTGGACACAATCTTCTATGCTGATGAGCCCCCTACCACCTTCTTTTCTCTTAACGTATAGTCTATCTGTATCATCCCTAGGGTGTAATGCTTTATGCATCGTCATAAGTTTCCTTGTTCGCCTATCCATTGATTGGAGCTCTTCCTTTGTCCATCCTAAGAATGGTCCTGTATACCTAACTACTGACACAGCCCAGGTGTTCATTCCTTTTATTAGATTTCTGCTATTTAATTTGGTTTCTAATATTTTCCTTATCCTTCTAAGGTATTCCCTCTTAATTTTCTCCTTCATCTCTTCCCGTTTTATCGTGTCACATTCAAGGACACCTAGGTACTTGTATCGGTCTTGTGCAGTCAATGCCCTAATCTTGTTGTTGTCCGGAAGTTCAATTCCCTCAGTCATTGAAAGCCTTCCTTTATGCATCACCATTATTGCGCATTTTTCTATCCCAAACTCCATTCCTATGTCCTCACTATATTCCCTTACTTCGTTGAACAGAGTCTCAAGCTCTCCCCTGTTTTTCGCGAACAATTTAATATCGTCCATGTACATTAAGTGGTTGACCTTTCCTTTTGTTTTAGAGAAGTGGTATCCTTTGCTGTTTTTCAGGATTCTGTTAAGCGGTATCATTGTTAGAACAGATAACAGTGGGGACAACGAGTCCCCTTGGAAGATCCCCCTTTTTATCCCTACCTCGGCTAGTTTGTCCCCTGCAGCTGTCAAATCTACTTTCCAGTCTTCCATTGAATTACCAATGAATTTAACCACCGGTTCGCTAATTTTGAACATTCTAAGGCATTCGAGTATCCAGCTATGTGGGATCATATCGTATGCCTTTCTGTAATCTATCCATCCCATTGCGATATTCTTTCTCCTTTTCCTTACTTCTTTTAAGATCATCTGGTCTATGTAGAGTAAATCGTTTGCCCCTTTGGTTCCTATCCTACATCCTTTCTGTTCTTCTGGTAGTAACCCCCTTCTATCCATTGACATGTATATTCTCTCTGCTATTTGCCCGGTCAGGATTTTCCACATAAGTGGTAGGCAAGTGATTGGTCTATAGTTGCTTGCTATGTTCCCCTTTCCCGGGTCTTTTTGGATGAGGGTGGTTCTGCCTTTAGTCATCCATTCTGGTGCTTTGCCTTCATTCAGACAATTTTGGAGTAGGTGAGTGAGTCTGCCGTGTTATTATTATTATTATTATTATTATTATTATTATTATTATTATTATTATTATTATTATTATTATTATTATTTGGAATCTCACACCAGTTGCCTGGTGGTAACCGCTGGAGTTTGAGTGACAGCAAGTCTCTTCAAGTCTCCAGCCCTCCTCTCCTAGTACTCATAGGTCGCAGTAATTCTGCGATTTACAGTTTCACACCAGTTCCCCAGTGGTTATCGCTGAAGGCTGTGACAATAAGTCTCCTCAGGTCTTCAGCTAACGCATATCATGACAGAGCTACGATTCGTTGCAGTCCTTATATCTCTAGCACCTTCCTCAGTATCCGTGCAGTCCCAGCAGTGCTGTGGTCTGTACGGTCTCTATCCTCCCCCTAATCCCGATCTCCTCCAGTCTCTCCCTCAGCGTTTTGGGGACAGTTCCTAGTGCTCCCACTTGACCGGTACTACCCTGGTTTTCATATTATTATTATTATTATTATTATTTGGAATCTCACACCAGTTGCCTGGTGGTAACCGCTGGAGTTTGAGTGACAGCAAGTCTCCTCAAGTCTCCAGCCCTCCTCTCCTACTACTCATAGGTCGCAGTAATTCTACGATTTACAGTTTCACACCAGTTGCCCAGTGGTTATCGCTGAAGGCTGAGTGACAATAAGTCTCCTCAGGTCTTCAGCTAACGTCTCCTCCCTCTTTCGCATATCATGACAGAGCTACTATTCGTTGCAGTCCTTATATCTCTAGCACCTTCCTCAGTATCCGTGCAGTTCCAAGTAGCGCTGTGGTCTGTACGGTCTCTATCCTTCCCCTAATCCCGATCTCCTCCAGTCTCTCCCTCAGCGTTTTGGGGACAGTTCCTAGTGCGCCCACTATGACCGGTACTACCCTGGTTTTCATGTTCCACATTTTCCTTAACTCCCTTGCTAGGTCCTGGTATGTTTCCCTTTTTTCACCCTCCTTCTTTTTTACTCTATGGTCTGCAGGTACAGCAACGTCTACTATTTGGCAGGCCTTCCTTTTTTTGTCTACTATTACTAAGTCCGGCCTTTTTGCCTGGATGAGGTGGTCAGTTTGGATGTCAAAGTCCCACAGTAGTTTGTGGTTGTCATTCTCCAAAGCTGCCTCTGGCTTGTGCTGATACCACTTTTCCCCATGGTTGAATCCCATTTGTTTACTTAGTTCCCAGTGTATCATCGTTGCTACTCTATCGTGTCTATGCTTATACTCCTTCTGGGCGAGCTGACTACATTCACTAGTTATGTGGTTTGCTGTCTCATCTCTTTCACCGCACATGCGGCATTTGCTGTTTGTCTGTGTTCTGTCGATTTTTGCTTTTATGTAGTTTGTCCTTATGCTTTTGTTTTGGGCTGCCATGATGAGCGATTCTGTTTCTCTCTTAAGGTTTCCCTTTCGTAACCACGTCCATGATTTCTCGTCTACTATATCTTTTATCTGTCTTTTAAACTCGCCGTACAATTTTTTCCCTTCCCACTTTTCTTTTCTAGTTTGCTGTACTGTTCCATTGTTTTCTACTTTATTGTTTGTTGCACTATCCCTCGCGCTCTTTATGATTTCTTCACTATTTGTTTGCACATATCTATCAAGGACTACTTTAGCTCTCTGGACACAATCTTCTATGCTGATGAGCCCCCTACCACCTTCTTTTCTTTTAACGTATAGTCTATCTGTATCATCCCTAGGGTGCAATGCTTTATGCATCGTCATAAGTTTCCTTGTTCGCCTATCCATTGATTGGAGCTCTTCCTTTGTCCATCCTAGGAATGGTCCTGTATACCTAACTACTGACACAGCCCAGGTGTTCATTCCTTTTATTAGATTTCTGCTATTTAATTTGGTTTCTAATATTTTCCTTATCCTTCTGAGGTATTCTCTCTTAATTTTCTCCTTCATCTCTTCCCGTTTTATCGTGTCACATTCAAGGACACCTAGGTACTTGTATCGGTCTTGTGCAGTCAATGCCCTAATCTTGTTGTTGTCCGGAAGTTCAATTCCCTCAGTCATTGTAAGCCTTCCTTTGTGCATCACCATGATTGCACATTTTTCTATCCCAAACTCCATTCCTATGTCCTCACTATATTCCCTTACTTCGTTGAACAGAGTCTCAAGCTCTCCCCTGTTTTTTGCAAACAATTTAATATCGTCCATGTACATTAAGTGGTTGACCTTTCCTTTTGTTTTTGAGAAGTGGTATTTTTTTTTTTGCTGTTTTTCAGGATTCTGTTAAGCGGTATCATTGTTAGAACAAATAATAGAGGGGACAATGAGTCTCCTTGGAAGATTCCCCTTTTTATCCCTACCTCGGCTAGTTTGTCCCCTCCGGCTGTCAAATCTACTTTCCAGTCTTCCATCGAATTACCAATGAATTTAACCACCGGTTCGCTAATTTTGAACATTCTAAGGCATTCGAGTATCCAGCTATGTGGAATCATATCGTATGCTTTTTTGTAATCTATCCATCCCATTGCGATATTCTTTCTCCTTTTCCTTACTTCTTTTAAGATCATCTGGTCTATGTAGAGTAAATCGTTTGCCCCTTTGGTTCCTATCCTACACCCTTTCTGTTCTTCTGGTAGTAGTCCCCTTCTATCCATTGACATGTATATTCTCTCCGCTATTTGCCCGGTCAGGATTTTCCACATAAGTGGTAGGCACGTGATTGGTCTATAGTTGCTTGCTATGTTCCCCTTTCCCGGGTCTTTTAGGATGAGGGTGGTTCTGCCTTTAGTCATCCATTCTGGTGCTTTGCCTTCATTTAGACAATTTTGGAGTAAGTGAGTGAGTCTGCCATGTAACGTGGTGAATTTTTTGAACCAATACCCATGGATCCCGTCGGGCCCCGGTGCTTTCCAGTTGGCTACTTTCCTAAGAGTATGTTTCAATGTGTTTTCATTCAGTATTATTGGTTCCCCCTTGTCTATATCTTCTAGTTCTTTTCTCATGTTTCCTAACCATTGCGGTGTTACGTTATGTCTTTTTGGGTGCCCCCATATGCTATTCCAATAGTTCTTGGCCTCTGTGGCATCAGGTTTCATGTCCTGCCTTCTTTCCCCATTTAAATCTTGGTAAAACTTTTTCTCATTGTTTTGGAATGTGCGGTTTTGTGTGTATTGGGCCGTTCTTAGTCTGTATCTTTTTAGTCTTGCCTCTTTGGCTAGTCTTTTCTGGTGTAACTCTTCGACTACAGTTGCGATGCCCTTCTGCGTTACTTTGTATTTGTTATAAAGTCTTACTCGTGGTCTGTCTGTGTGTGGTGTATTTCTAAGTAGTACTTCATCTCTCTGTAGTTGGGAGATCTGCCTTTGTAACCTTCTCTCCCAGTTGGGTTTCCCTTCCCTATTATTGCTCAGGTTCCTATCTTGTGTTGTGAAGCTTTGTGCTACCATTTTTGCCCCAGTGTAAATTAGGTTGTTGAGTTCTAGGAGGGTGTTCGTTTCTATGTGCTGTAAGAGGCAGTTGACCTGTTCGGTCACTTCTCCAACTTTCTTTCTGTCTTTGTCTCTTAGGGAGGGGAGTGTTGTTTTCTCTCCTCGCATGATCTCTTTCAAAGCTTGTATTTTGGTTTTCTCTTCTGCTGTTGGTGCCTCGTCGTCACCCTCTGGTGCATAGTTTACTGTGGGGGTCTTATGGGGAATTCTTATAGTTTTGTTATTGGTACTAGTTGTGCTGGGGGGGCATTCTACAGATGTGTCACCTGAGTCTCTCTCTACATTAATGCGAATCTCTAGTAGTTCTGTTTCAGACAGCCATTTCCTCTTTTGGATTTGTTTTACTTGGTCAGCAAGGCGTTGGTTCGATACTTCCACATCAGATTTTTCCCTCCAAATCTGGAGCATACGCTCCCTATAAGATCGCACTGAAGGCTTGCTTTTAAAGTAACAATACATAACTAATCTATTCTCCTCCCTTGTCCATCTCTTTCTCTTTATAGCAGTCACTCCGTGAGGACCGCGCCTACCCTGGGTGTCATTAGTGGTATATGAGTCTTGGCCAACAGTAGCTATGTGACGACTGTGTCCCTCCTGAAGGCCATTAAGGGTACACGAGCCGGAGTTTTGGCCAGCAGTCACAGGATGACGACCGGGTCCCTCCTGGTGGCTAACAAGGGAACACCTGCCGGTTACGACACACAAATCTCGGATTTGTGCCCCGTTTTTTGCGGTAAAATGGTTAGGTTGTACTGTCATGATAGGGGTTTTTGGTTCTTTGAGGTAGCGCCAGACCTTGGTGGGTTGGTTAAGACCGATGTGGTTCAGAAATAACCGAAGAGCCCCACCAGCTCTTTTTGGTTCTTTTAAGGTAGCACCAGACCTTGGTGGGTTCATTGTGGGCAATTAGCTCAGTGACACTCTCGGAGTCCCACCAGCTGTTACAACCCATGGTATAACCTTACATGGATAGGCCATTCTGCTGCACAGATATATCTATTTGGTGGTATGACCATCCCCTTCTACATTCAGACCTAACAATTAACACATTAAGCTTCATCTGGGTGAAATTAACAACCTTGAAGGTCATACGTCTCCCTTAAATCTTCTAAGTCTTGACTTAGTATAAGTCTCGCAATCTGTGTTCTTTCCCAATGGTGGACTTCCCCCTATATCTACTTAGCAGTAAGGGGTCCTAACGGTCAGGGGTGGACAGACTCCATTCATTCATACTCGGGGGTAGCTAGGCATTAAACTATAAATTTTAAATTTAATTCCACTTACCCACGTGCAGCTCCAAGAAACAACAGACCACTCTCAACTTTTTTTTTTTTCTTTTCATTAGGTAGAATTTGGCAGTGGACAATTCATCTAGGTGAACATTTCTCAGAATCGCAAAGAAAAACCATCTCAGAAGTAGAAATATCATCAATATGTCAAGAATAATCATTCTTAAAGCCTAAAGTAAAATATCTTTTAAACCTTCGAAAATCATCACTGGGTTCATTCATACGGTCCAAATGTTACAACTACCACTTATAATTATAATTAAAATTATTATAATTATTATTATTATTATTATTATTATTATTATTATTATCATCATTATTATCATTATTATCATTATTAAGACAATATATATATAAGAATTTAGTCTGAGTTAGTTTTCAAAGTCAATCACCAGAAATCATTCAAAGAAAGAGATTTACCTTTTTGCCAAAAAATAAAATGCTTCTTCTACCGGCTATCTCGCAATCTGTGTTCTTTCCCAATGGTGGACTTCCCCCTATATCTACTTAGCAGTAAGGGGTCCTAACGGTCAGGGGTGGACAGACTCCATTCATTCATACTCGGGGGTAGCTAGGCATTAAACTATAAATTTTAAATTTAATTCCACTTACCCACGTGCAGCTCCAAGAAACAACAGACCACTCTCAACTTTTTTTTTTTCTTTTCATTAGGTAGAATTTGGCAGTGGACAATTCATCTAGGTGAACATTTCTCAGAATCGCAAAGAAAAACCATCTCAGAAGTAGAAATATCATCAATATGTCAAGAATAATCATTCTTAAAGCCTAAAGTAAAATATCTTTTAAACCTTCGAAAATCATCACTGGGTTCATTCATACGGTCCAAATGTTACAACTACCACTTATAATTATAATTAAAATTATTATTTCGGAATCTCACACCAGTTGCCTGGTGGTAACCGCTGGAGTTTGAGTGACAGCAAGTCTCCTCAAGTCTCCAGCCCTCCTCTCCTAGTACTCATAGGTCGCAGTAATTTTGCGATTTACAGTTTCACACCGGTTGCCCAGTGGTTATCGCTGAAGGCTGAGTGACAATAAGTCTCCTCAGGTCTTCAGCTAACGTCTCCTCTCTCTTTCGCATATCATGACAGAGCTACGATTCATTGCAGTACTTATATCTCTAGCACCTTCCTCAGTACCCGTGCAGTTCCAAGTAGTGCTGTGGTCTGTACGGTCTCTATCCTCCCCCTAATCCCGATCTCCTCCAGTCTCTCCCTCAGCGTTTTGGGGACAGTTCCTAGTGCTCCCACTATGACCGGTACTACCCTGGTTTTCATGTTCCACATTTTCTTCAACTCCCTTGCTAGGTCCTGGTATTTTTCCCTTTTTTCACCCTCCTTCTTTTTTACTCTATGGTCTGCAGGCACAGCAACGTCTATTATTTGGCAGGCCTTCCTTTTTTTGTCTACTATTACTAAGTCCGGCCTTCTTGCCTGGATGAGGTGGTCAGTTTGGATGTCAAAGTCCCACAGTAGTTTGTGGTTGTCATTCTCCAAAACTGCCTCTGGCTTGTGCTGATACCACTTTTCCCCATGGTTGAATCCCATTTGTTTACTTAGTTCCCAGTGTATCATCGTTGCTACTCTATCGTGTCTATGCTTATACTCCTTCTGGGCGAGTTGACTACATTCACTAGTTATGTGGTTTACTGTCTCATCTCTTTCACCGCACATGCGGCATTTGCTGTTTGTTTGAGTTCTGTCGATTTTTGCTTTTATGTAGTTTGTCCTTATGCTTTTGTTTTGGGCTGCCATGATGAGCGATTCTGTTTCTCTCTTAAGGTTTCCCTTTCGTAACCACGTCCATGATTTCTCGTCTGCTATATCTTTTATCTGTCTTTTAAACTCGCCGTACAATTTTTTCCCTTCCCACTTTTCTTTTCTAGTTTGCTGTACCGTTCCATTGCTTTCTACTTTGTTTGTTGCACTATCCCTCGCGCTCTTTATGATTTCTTCACTATTTGTTTGCACATATCTATCTAGGACTACTTTAGCTCTCTGGACACAATCTTCTATGCTGATGAGCCCCCTACCACCTTCTTTTCTCTTAACGTATAGTCTATCTGTATCATCCCTAGGGTGTAATGCTTTATGCATCGTCATAAGTTTCCTTGTTCGCCTATCCATTGATTGGAGCTCTTCCTTTGTCCATCCTAGGAATGGTCCTGTATACCTAACTACTGACACAGCCCAGGTGTTCATTCCTTTTATTAAATTTCTGCTATTTAATTTGGTTTCTAATATTTTCCTTATCCTTCTAAGGTATTCCCTCTTAATCTTCTCCTTCATCTCTTCCCGTTTTATCGTGTCACATTCAAGGACACCTAGGTACTTGTATCGGTCTTGTGCAGTCAATGCCCTAATCTTGTTGTTGTCCGGAAGTTCAATTCCCTCAGTCATTGAAAGCCTTCCTTTGTGCATCACCATGATTGCACATTTTTCTATCCCAAACTCCATTCCTATGTCCTCACTATATTCCCTTACTTCGTTGAACAGAGTCTCAAGCTCTCCCCTGTTTTTTGCAAACAATTTAATATCGTCCATGTACATTAAGTGGTTGACCTTTCCTTTTGTTTTAGAGAAGTGGTATCCTTTGCTGTTTTTCAGGATTCTGTTAAGCGGTATCATTGTTAGAACAAATAATAGTGGGGACAACGAGTCCCCTTGGAAGATCCCCCTTTTTATCCCTACCTCGGCTAGTTTGTCCCCTGCGGCTGTCAAATCTACTTTCCAGTCTTTCATTGAATTACCAATGAATTTAACCACCGGTTCGCTAATTTTGAACATTCTAAGGCATTCGAGTATCCAGCTATGTGGAATCATATCGTATGCCTTTTTGTAATCTATCCATCCCATTGCGATATTCTTTCTCCTTTTCCTTACTTCTTTTAAGATCATCTGGTCTATGTAGAGTAAATCGTTTGCCCCTTTGGTTCCTATCCTACACCCTTTCTGTTCTTCTGGTAGTAGCCCCCTTCTATCCATTGACATGTATATTCTCTCTGCTATTTGCCCGGTCAGGATTTTCCACATAAGTGGTAGGCAAGTGATTGGTCTATAGTTGCTTGCTATGTTCCCCTTTCCCGGGTCTTTTTGGATGAGGGTGGTTCTGCCTTTAGTCATCCATTCTGGTGCTTTGCCTTCATTCAGACAATTTTGGAGTAGGTGAGTGAGTCTGCCGTGTAACGTGGTAAATTTTTTGAACCAATACCCATGGATCCCGTCGGGACCCGGTGCTTTCCAGTTGGCTACTTTCCTAAGAGTATGTTTCAATGTGGTTTCATTCAGTACTATTGGTTCTCCCTTGTCTATTTCTCCTAGTTCTTTTCTCATGTTTCCTAACCATTGCGGTGTTACGTTATGTCTTTTTGGGTGCCCCCATATGCTATTCCAATAGTTCTTGGCCTCTGTGGCATCTGGTTTCATGTCCTGCCTTCTTTCCCCATTTAAATCTCGGTAAAACTTTTTCTCATTGTTTTGGAATGTGCGGTTTTGTGTGTATTGGGCCGTTCTTAGTCTGTATCTTTTTAGTCTTGCCTCTTTGGCTAGTCTTTTTTGGTGTAACTCTTCGACTACAGTTGCGATGCCTTTTTGCGCTACCTTATATTTGTTATAAAGTCTTACTCGTGGTCTGTCTGCGTGTGGTGTATTTCTAAGCAGTACTTCATCTCTCTGTAGTTGGGAGATCTGCCTTTGTAACCTTCTCTCCCAGTTGGGTTTCCCTTCCCTATTATTGCTCGGGTCCCTATCTTGTGTTGTAAAGCTTTGTGCTACCATTTTCGCCCCTGCATAAATTAGGTTGTTGAGTTCTAGGAGGGTGTTTGTTTCTATGTGCTGTAAGAGGCAGTTGACCTGCTCGGTCACTTCTCCGACTTTTTTTCTGTCTTTGTCTCTTAGGGAGGGGAGTGTTGTTTTCTCTCCTCGCATGATCTCTTTCAAAGCTTGTATTTTGGTGTTCTCTTCTACCGTAGGTGCCTCGTCATCACCCTCTGATACATACCTTACTGTGGGGGTCTCATGGGGAATTATTCTAGTTTTGTTATTGGTACTAATTGTGCTGGGGGGGCATTCTTCAGATGTGTCACCTGAACCTCTCTCTACATTAATGCGAATCTCTAGTAGTTCAGTCTCAGACAGCCATTTCTTCTTTTGAATTTGCTTTGCTTGGTCAGCAAGGCGTTGGTTCGATACTTCCACATCAGATTTTTCCCTCCATATTCGGAGCATACGCTCCCTATAAGATCGCACTGAAGGCTTGCTTTTAAAGTAACAATACATAACTAGTCTATTCTCCTCCCTTGTCCATCTCTTCCTCTTGTTTTTTATAGCAGTCACTCCGTGAGGACCGCGCCTTCCCTGGGTGTCGTTAGTGGTATATGAGTCTTGGCCAACAGTAGCTATGTGACGACTGTGTCCCTCCTGAAGGCCATTAAGGGTACACGAGCCGGAGTTTTGGCCAGCAGTCACAGGATGACGACCGGGTCCCTCCTGGTGGCTAACAAGGGAACACCTGCCGGTTACGACACACAAATCTTGAATTTGTGCCCCGTTTTTTGCGGTAAAATGGTTAGGTTGTACTGTCATGATAGGGGTTTTTGGTTCTTTGAGGTAGCGCCAGACCTTGGTGGGTTGGTTAAGACCGATGTGGTTCAGAAATAACCGAAGAGCCCCACCAGCTCTTTTTGGTTCTTTTAAGGTAGCACCAGACCTTGGTGGGTTCGTTCAGGGCAATGAGCTCAGTGGCATTCTCAGAGTTCCACCAGTTCTTACAACCAATGGTACAACCTTACATGGATAGGCAATTCTACTGCACAGCTGTATCTATTTGGTGGTATGACCATCCCCTCCTAAATTCAGGCCTAAAAATTAGCACTAAGCTTCGTCTGGATAAAATTAACAACCTTGGAGATCATACGTCTCCCTTAAATCTTCTAAGTCTTGACTTAGTATAAGTCTCGCAATCTGTGTTCTTCTCCCACGGTGGATTTCCCCCTGCCAGCCTATATCTACTGAGGGGTCCTAACGGTCAGTGGTGGACAGACTCCATTCATTCATACTCGGGGGGTAGCTAGGCATTACTTTCCCATAAGACACCTCTTATCTCGGTGGGGGGGTGGAGAATTATTAATTTTAAACTATAAATTATAAATTTAATTCCACTTACCCACGTGCAGCTCCAAGAAACAACAGACCACTCTCTCAACTTTTTTTTTTTTTTTTCATTAGGCAGAATTTGGCAGTGGGCAATTCATCGAAGTGAAAACTTATCGGAATCGCAAAGAAAACCATCTCAGAAGTAGAAATATCGATATGTCAAGAATAATCATTCTTAAAGCCTAAAGTAAAATATCTTTTGAACCTTCGAAAATCATCAAAAAATCAAGAAATTATTATAATTATTATTATTATTATTATTATCATTATTATCATTATTAAGACAATATACATATAAGAATTTAGTCTGAGTTAGTTTTCAAAGTCAATCACCAGAAATCATTCAAAGAAAGAGATTTACCTTTTTGCCAAAAAATAAAATGCTTCTTCTACCGGCTATCTCGCAATTTGTGTTCTTTCCCAATGGTGGACTTCCCCCTATATCTACTTAGCAGTAAGGGGTCCTAACGGTCAGGGGTGGACAGACTCCATTCATTCATACTCGGGGGTTATTATTATTATTTGCAATCTCACACCAGTTGCCTGGCGGTAACCGCTGGAGTTTGAGTGACAGCAAGTCTCTTCAAGTCTCCAGCCCTTCTCTCCTAGTACTCATTGGTTGCATTAATTCTACGATGTACAGTTTCACACCGGTTGCCCAGTGGTTATCGCTGAAGGCTGAGTGACAATAAGTCATTTTTCCTTATATTTTCCTTATCCTTCTGAGGTATTCTCTCTTAATTTTCTCCTTCATCTCTTCCCGTTTTATCGTGTCACATTCAAGGACACCTAGGTACTTGTATCGGTCTTGTGCAGTCAATGCCCTAATCTTGTTGTTGTCCGGAAGTTCAATTCCCTCAGTCATTGAAAGCCTTCCTTTATGCATCACCATGATTGCGCATTTTTCTATCCCAAACTCCATTCCTATGTCCTCACTATATTCCCTTACTTCGTTGAACAGAGTCTCAAGCTCTCCCCTGTTTTTTGCAAACAATTTAATATCGTCCATGTACATTAAGTGGTTGACCTTTCCTTTTGTTTTTGAGAAGTGGTATTTTTTTTTTTGCTGTTTTTCAGGATTCTGTTAAGCGGTATCATTGTTAGAACAAATAATAGTTGGGACAACGAGTTTCCTTGGAAGATTCCCCTTTTTATCCCTACCTCGGCTAGTTTGTCCCCTGCGGCTGTCAAATCTACTTTCCAGTCTTCCATTGAATTACCAATGAATTTAACCACCGGTTCGCTAATTTTGAACATTCTAAGGCATTCGAGTATCCAGCTATGTGGAATCATATCGTATGCCTTTTTGTAATCTATCCATCCCATTGCGATATTCTTTTTCCTTTTCCTTACTTCTTTTAAGATCATCTGGTCTATGTAGAGTAAATCGTTTGCCCCTTTGGTTCCTATCCTACACCCTTTCTGTTCTTCTGGTAGTAGCCCCCTTCTATCCATCGACATGTATATTCTCTCTGCTATTTGCCCGGTCAGGATTTTCCACATAAGTGGTAGGCAAGTGTATTATTATTATTATTATTATCATTATTATTATTATTATTATTTGCAATTTCACACCAGTTGCTTGCTGGAGTTTGATTGACAGCAAGTCTCTTCAAGTCTCCAGCCCTTCTCTCCTAGTACTCATAGGCCTCAGTAATGCTGTGGTTTACAGTTTTACACTGGTTGCCTAGTGGTCATTGCTAAAGGCTGAGTGACAATAAGTCTCCCCAGATCTTCGGCCAACATCTCTTCTCTTACGCCTATCATCCAAGTGCTGTGGTTTACATTTCCGCTTTCATTTCACTTTCCCTGTTGGGTCCCTGTTAACAATAAATGCTTCAGTCTTAACATTTCTAGCACTTTCCTCAGTATGTGCGCAGTTCCTTGCAGTGCTGTCGATTGTACAGTCTCGATTCTTCCCCTTATCCTGATCTCTTCCAGTCTCACCTTCAGTGTCTTGGGGACAGTTCCTCGTGCGCCTACCATGACTTGCGCTACCCTGATTTACTTGTTCCACATCTTCTTCAGTTCTCACGCTAGCTCCTGGTATTTTTCCCGTCTTTCACTCTCCTTCCTCTTTACTCTATGGTCTGCAGTTACAGCCACGTCTACTATTTGGCAGGTTTTTCTCTTCTTGTCTTCGATAACCAAGTCTGGTCTTCTTGCCTGGATGAGGTGGTCAGTTTGAATGTCAAAGTCCCTGAGTAGTTTGTGGTTGTCATTCCCCTGGACTGCCTCTGGTTTATGCTGATACTACTTTTCCACATGGTTGAATCCCATTCGTTTACTCAGTTCCCAGTGTGTCATTGTTGCTACTCTATCGTTTCTGTGCTCGTACTCCTTCTGTGCGAGTTGGCTACATTCACTAGTTATGTGGTTTACGGTTTCATCTCTTTCACCGCACAGGAGGCACTTGCTGTTTGTCTGTACTATCATCATCATCATCATCATCATCATCATCATCGTCATTATTCTTCTTCTTCTTCTTCTTTTTCTTGTTCTTGTTCTTCTTCTTCTTATTATTATTATTAAAAAAATCATTATTTTTCTCATTGGTAGGATCCATAACAGTACTGACTGTCGACTTTCACTGAAGTGACAGCTATTCCTCAAAATACCAGGACTCTCTACAGTATTATTTCTGATTTGGATAGTGATTATGTCAAGGTGTTTTTTTCCCGTCAAGTCAATGCTTCTGGGTTCTTTTCTTGCTACAATCGAACATGTGCAGGTATCTATTCTTTCAAACAATTCTCTGCCGTTGGGATCTCTCTCTAATCCGTTGTTATGTTCTTGTCAAATATGTTTCTCATAATTTCCTTTCAGCACACCCATCTACACAGTGTCTGCTTTGAAGATTCCCAGGTATGTGTAACTTTTTTTCTCGTTCAGCACCCTCATGGTCCTCTGGTAGAGTGATCAGATCCCCTCCATCTTTTCTTTTTTATCTTCGTGCATCACCAACAGGGTGTATTTGTCCATGCCAAATTGCATTCCGATGTCCCGATTAGAGATCTGAATCGTTTGTAATAGTGTTTATAGTCCATGAAAATACTATATTTTGCAATGTACGTATAACAATAGACTGAGAATAAGTGAATGAACACCTTCTTCAAGAAGGGACCCAGTAGGAAATGGACTTGGAGGAGCCCCAATCACGAAACAAGAAACGAAATAGACTACATCCTAACGGACAAAAACGATATCGTCAAGGACATCCAAGTCCTAAATCAAGTCAATGTAGGCAGCGACCACAGAATGGTACGATGTAAAGTACAAATAAACACCAATAAAGAACGCAGGAAAATGTTCCATACAAAACCGCAGCCTCTAAACATACCAAAAGAGCACGTTCAATCTTTCAAGCTCGAATTGAAGAACAGATTCAGAATTCTTACTGAACAAGACAGCACCAACATCAACGAAATAAGCAGCAAAATGACAACGTCAATAATTGAAGAAGCCTCTACATTCAAGCCAATGGGCAAACAACCCATTAGCAAAATCTCGGATGAGACTAAAAATCTCATGGAAAAACGCAGAAACCTCAAGCCATCGACAACAACGAGGGAGAAAATTGAAGAGGCTGAACTAAACAAATTAATCAAGAAGAAACGAAGAGAAGACAGAAGGAGATACACAACGGCAGTCATTGAATCAACTCTTGAAAAGGTCGAGGCTTCAAAGCTATAAACAAACTCCTCAACTCGGGACGAAGGCAAATAACTAGCATACTCGAGGAAAATGGAAACCTAACAACAGACAGAGACAGGATTGTCGAACGCGCCAAAGAATTCTACCAAAAACTTTATTCGTCCAAACAAGGACTGCAAAACAATGAGCAAGATACGCAAGACACGGGCAAACAACTAGAGGACTTCCCAAAAGTAACCCCGTGGGAGGTGAAGGAAGCCATTAAACAGACAAAGAAAGGAACTGCCCCTGGACCAGACAACATCACCATCGACCTACTCCGAAAAGCAGGTAAAACCATCAATAGGAAACTGGCCGTCCTCTTTAACCTGTGTCCAAAACACAGCAAAGTCCCAGACGATTGGAATACTGCTATCATAATGCTTTTATATAAAAAAGGAAACCCGAAAGACTTCAACAACTATAGGCCTATAAGCCTACTCAACTGTGTATGTAAACTTTTCACAAAGATCATCACCAACCGAATCACAAAAACACTAGATGAAAACCAGCCACGTGAACAGGCTGGCTTTAGAAGAAGCTACTCGACCATGGACCACCTGCACTCGATAAATCAACTGAAAGAAAAAGCAGCAGAGTATAGACTACCACTTGCCGTAGCATTTATCGACTTCAAAAAGGCGTTCGACTCAGTAGAAATCCCTAAGGTCATGGAGGCCATCAGTCGCCAAGGTGTAGATCCAGTATATGTTGAAGTGCTGAAACATATATACAATCACGGCAGCTCATTTAGCAGGCTACATAAAGACTCGGACCCCTTCCAGCTCCAGAAAGGAGTAAGACAAGGTAATACCAGCTCACCTAAACTCTTCACAGCCTGCCTTGAGATGATCTTCAGAAGGCTAGACTGGGAGAGTAAAGGAATTAAAATAGACTGCGAGTATCTGAGCAACCTCAGATTCGTAGACGACATAGCCCTTTTAGCAGAGAACCTACACGACCTCCAACTAATGATAGATGAACTAAATGAGGAGAGCAAGAAAGTCGGCCTGCACATGAACTTCAGCAAGACGAAGATCATGTGCAACAACCACATTGGAGATAAGAACACTAAGATCGAAATCGAGGACACAGAACTCGAGAAAGTAGACCACTACATCTACCTAGGGCAACAAATCTCCATGAGACCCTCAAAAGAAGAAGAAATCAAGCGAAGAATCACACTAGGATGGCAAGCCTTTGGCAGAGCTAGCTCAACCTTCAAAAATAATAAGATCCCATTAATCCTAAAGAGAAGGGTGTATAACCAATGCATCCTCCCAATAGTCACTTATAGAGCTGAAACATGGAACTTAACCAAGAAACAGACCCGTAAGCTGAGAACCATGCAACGTGCACATGAAAGAATAATGCTGGGCCTCACATGGAGAGACCACAAAACAGCACAACACATCCGGGAAAAGACAAGAGTTAGAGACATCATAGAATCCATAAAAAATCTCAAATGGCGGTGGGCTGGCCATGTTGCAAGAATGGCTGACAATTGATGGACATCACGACTCACAACATGGATTCCCCGAGACCATATGCGCAACCGAGGCCGGCAAAATATTAGATGGAGAGATGAACTAGACAAGTTCAGGAAGTACTGGCTCCGTGACGCCCATGATAGAGAAGTGTGGCAAATCCTGGGGAAGGTCTATGTCCAACGACGGACGCTAAAAGACTGATGATGATGATGATGATGATGAAAGTTTAGAAAGTGGGGAGCAGGATTAGGACTATGGCCTTGGGTTCTGTTTGGATCTTATGGCCAGATTAGTTGAAGCGTTAATCTACACGTAGAATGCTCTCTTAAGTCATTTATCACCTAGTTGAATCGTTGGAGGTGTCAGTTTTGAAAGACATACGTCCAAAATGAATATCAATGTTTTATCATATTTTTCTTGTTTCTTGATATACGCTAAATATTTCAAGAGCAAAATGTCATCGGTTTTGGTTGTTTGAATGAAAATTTATCCGGAAATTGATTTCCCCTTAAAATTTCGTTTGATATAAAGCAAAAATGATGCAAAGAAGACCTATTTAAACTGACAGAATTGATACGGCATGCTGCCAAAAGATGCTGGCCAAGTGTTGGTTTTTCGTAAAGGCCAAACCATTCTTTGCATGTTTCTCTTTTCGGCAAAGCTACCAATAAATCTTCATCTAAATTTTAGTGACTTTCCATTACAATTTACAGATTCTGTTAGATAAACAAACTAGATTAGAATGAGTTTTGAACTATTGATCTGATACCTTTTTAGTCGACCTATTCTCCCTGCATCCTCCGTTGCAACATCCATTTCGAAATTACAGAAGAACCGTAGCCACTAAGAATGGTGATAGGTCCTATTCAGGTGTTTATGTTCGTGTTTATTTATTTGTTAAGGCGTTCATCTGTTCTTGCGCTTTTAGCCATATCACTTGAAGATCAGAATCGGTAATCCACGATACTCCTTCTATAAGGTTTTTCGGGATAATAACTCACTCTTTCTGTTATTATCAATACATCTTGGCCAGCCCATTCCCCTTGCTTCCAAAATTGTGTGATCAATTTAATTACAAAAAAAAGTTCAAGAGATTCGGAAAGGCGAGAGCACTGGTCCAAATAACTGTTTGGATGATTACAATACTTTCACATATATATATATATATATATATATATATATATATATATATATATATAGAGAGAGAGAGAGAGAGAGAGAGAGAGAGAGAGACAGAGACAGAGACAGAGAGAGAGACAGAGAGAGAGAGAGACAGAGAGAGAGAGACAGAGAGAGAGAGAGAGAGATTTCCAAAATCCATCTGGATAAAGTTTATTCAAACAATTCATCATAACAGCCTGGCCCTATTTGCGTGGAAAATACATTTCGTCGTTATGGTGGAACATGGAAATGTTTGTCTTCGGGTGTCACGAGATAAATTCTGGTATCGAGTAGATTTCACCCGAGGAGTAATCATAACTGCCCCAGTTAAATATATCATAAGTACAGAATTGTAATGGACAGAATATTAGTAGTAATTCATAATTTAGCATTATAGTGCAAGCAAGACAGCTCAGTTCTAATTGAAATTGCACGCAGAGAGCTACGAATCGAGGTGAGCTGAAACTTCCTCCGAGGCTATAAGGTAATTGGGGCAAATTGAGTTTAGATGAAGAAGATGGAAGGATACAATGGATTCATGAAAAACTGGCAACAAATTGAGGGATCAAAGGTTAAACACCTGCATTGAACCAATTGGTCTCCTATCGAGGTTGATTATTATTGTAACAGCCTTGTCTAGTGAATCAGTTATCAGTAACAGGTTTGCTTAAAGGTTGACTCACCCACTATCTTATCCGTCAACCATCACATCATTCTAAAGATCATACTTATTTGTTTGAATAAAAGCTTTTAGGGCAAAGAGAAGGGAAACGTAGTACCAAGCCTTGCCAATGAAGAATTTTGTAATACCGCTTGATTGACCATAAAATCTCAGATAGGCATTTTACTAAGAGAAATGCTTAGTCCGATCATCATCATCATCATCATCATGAGTCTTTTAACGTCCATCGTTGGACATAAACCTTCACCAGGATTCACCACAAACCTCTATTATGGGCGTTGCAGTGCCAGTATTTCCTGAATCTGTCCAGTTCCTCTATCCATCTTATGTTCTGTCGGCCTCATCTTCGCATGTGATCTTCGGGGATCCATGTGGTGAGACCTGATGTCCACCAGTTGTCTTTCATTCTTGCAACATGGCCTGCCCATTGCCATTTGAGTTCTTTAATAGTTTCTATGATGTCACGAACACCTGTTTTCTTTCTTATATACTGTACTGTCTTGTGATCTCTCCATGTAAGGTTGAGTATTCTCCCGATCCGTCTCTAACCGAATCTATTGTTTTGAATGTTGCCCAAAACGTACTGAGAGAAAAAATAAAATAAAATCAAGATATGAAACTTTATACCAGTTTTTTTTTCCATTTATGTTAGGTCAAAGGAAAAAAAAAGTTTAGTACCAAAAGAATTATTGATAAAGTGATTAAGGTTATTGAAGCAAATTAGGGTTCATTTTCGATTGAGTTTATCCTTATTCCCAAACCATTTATATCTGCAAATAAATTGAAATACTTGTTACCACTCCCTTATGACTCGATACTAAAGGATAATCGATATTTTGTTGGTCGGAGACTCATTTATGCGAATGAAAATCGATTCAACAATCTAATATCATATTACCAAAAGTAAGAAACAATTTTTTCACAGCCAAATGCACGGGCTAAATCATGGAATAAATATGAAAAAGAAAAAACCAACTAGCCATCACAGTCAATTTCGCGTTGAAATATGATATTGAGTAAAAAAAATCCATTCAAAAATAAATATGGTCATGATGATTTTTTTAATGACATCACTGGAAGATAGAGTAAGAGCATTGAAAAGTGTAAAAAAAAAATACAAAAATAAACATCTAAACATCTTAATAGTCTAGATATTTTTTCAACAAGAAAAAATATCTAAAATACTGATCTAAAATATTTAGATTTTCTAGGATCTATAAAGTGATTTCCTTACGGGATATAAATGCCTACAAAACAGTTTTAGAAAGGCTTTAATTGGATACAAATTTTACAAGACGGAATGGTATGGTCAAAAGAAGAGAAAGACGCACAATGATCACACTGTACGATGCTTATAACTGTTCATCACCCTCAATAGCTACATTTCTTCAATATTTTTTCTATCAACATTGATATCATATTATTTTTTCTGTAAGAAATCCTTTTATTTTTATTCTATTAAAATTCTATTGTGAAGGATTATTTTTGATTTGAAAGATTTCGTTCTGGTATTTTTCGTTGGGTATCTTTGATTGATTCGAAGATGGAATACCAGGGAGAATCATCGATTCAGGCACAGTATCTGTTTCAGATGATTCGATTTTCACACATAAGCACCTCTGCCTACAATTAGAGTCCCTCAGGGAACCCCTTTGCATGAATTTTCCATTCCCAGGTAATTTTGCTGAGGTTAGGAAACTAATATGTTTATGTTAACTGAAAAGGTTTACTCTCACGAATTTTTCGAATATATGTACGTGTGTATAAATATATATATATATATATATATATATATATATATATATATATATATATATATACAGATTGAAATAAATTTGTATTTAGTTACATAGATATTTGGTAAAAATTCATAATTGCATTTTCAAATCAAAGAAAATTCTTTATCTTCATCGGTTTATATATATATATATATATATATATATATATATATATATATATATATATATATATATATATATATATATATATATGTATATATTCATATGATCTCATATTATACTTGCCATGTCTGTTTCTCAAGATATAATCTGATCATCAATTGAAAAGAGAAAATTTCACACCTTTCCGATCCCACCAAATAATTTCCGAATTGTTACAAAGATAACATTCTTTCAAAAGGAAAGTAACAGCCTTCAGAAAGATATATTCATTTTCATTTTTTACCCACAAGCGGAAACATTATGGTTGCATTTCGAAAACTGAGTTTTTATATTCATTTCAATAATATTTACAATTTTCCACTGTTTTTTCCTCTTTCTTTTCCGCATTTCCTCCATTGAATATTTTCGTGCCATTAATTGATCGATCTCAATGAAAATAAAGATCGATTCAACTAAAGCTCGACACTATGCTCAGATTTGAATTAAAAAATCTTTAAACTTCTTTGAATTTATAAATATACTAATCTATCTTTTCATTCTCCTTTCCGTTTTGTTCTTTTACCTTTGTTAATAATATCAAGGATTTTTCACACGTCATTCGTCGATCGCAATCTTTATATCGCAAGGATTTCCCAGTTCTGTGGTAACTTCAAACGATTTTTGCCGTTTATCTCTTTCGAAATCATTATGTGCAAGTTACCGAAAATTTAAAAAATTCTCCTACGATCCTAAAGTACATTGTTTCAATAGAAACGCCTCTCAAGTCAGACACACATAAAGGGAAGATGCAATTACTATCAATGTATATAGGGAAAATCATTTGAGTCTATTTAGACCCCAAAATAGCGATAATAATGCATAATTATCGGAGGTTTGGTGTTAGTAGACACAAGAGACTGGAGAATAAGAAAAATAGGATTGGTATGCTCTTTGCTTCAATGAGAATTAGAAACAAATCAAATGCTAATCTCTATTTCAGGATTTTGCTTTTTTTGTTGAAAGCGAAAAAGGGGAGAGAACAAACTTCCGAAATTTGGGTGAATCAACACGAAAATCGGAAGTGGAAAATTGAAAATGGAATCGTTTTTTGAAAAGGCATGAACTGACAGAAATGCTGTCTGTCCTATCGTCAAATCTACGTTATATTTTATCCTATTGTAAAGACTTAAATTCAAATCTTCAAAGACAATTAGACACCAGTAAAGGTTGGCAAAAGATCTACGATATTTACTGCTACTGTCACGTTGGTATGTTATCGATGGGGGAGTAGTTTGAGGAAGTGTTCACTCACCCATACGTCATCAATCATGGCATGTGATTGAATAGATATGTCAAGCTACCTGACAATAGAACATACCTCTCCAATACGCATTAGGAAACCTCCCTTTAAATTCTGACTCTGTGGGAAATTCCATAAAATCCATTGTTTTTTCAGATTTTCTACGTGTTCAATGTTTGCCTTGAGAGTAAATATCTATTTTGAATGAATAGAATCACTCCAGTCAGGTTACAAGCAATGAGACATCATTGATCGAGCATTTTTGTACTGTGTAAGTGTTACATTCTCAATGCCTGTTGCAGTAACTCTACACGTCTCGTGCGTGATTTCGAGTAAAGATATTGCTCAATCCAGTTCTAACAGGTTCCATCCCTCTGAAAGTATATTCTTGCAGTTGAATGAGATGATATTTCGGACCATGAATAATATTAGATAGAACTTAGTGAGACGACTAATGGCAACCCTGGAAGAGAATCTCTCTCATTGTATTATCAGTAGCATTCAAAGTAGACCAAGTCACACTTGTGTTTGATATCATCATCATCATCATCATCATTATTATTATTATCATCATTATTATCATTAATATAATTATTATTATTATTATTGTTGTTGTTGTTATTGCAGTTGTTATTGCAGTTGTTGTTGCTGTTGATGATGATGTTGCTGCTGTTATCAATAAAAGTATTGATACTCCCCAACATTTGTACACAATGTTAAAGTAAATTATTTCATGGGGTTATACTGAAGTACATCCCAGAGAGAGAAAACTGAGCATCTAACAGTTAACCGCAGAGAATACATGTGGCAGTGGTTCATTGGGCAGTTCACAACCATAAATACATAACTACATATTCTTTTTGATTAGAGAGAAGAACAAGCCAGGTTAGTCAGTCCATAGAAATCATCACATGACAGAAGTTGTTAGCATGCTGCGTCGGGGGCATTCAATCAAAGGAAAATGGAAAGAGGATGAATAATAAGTGATAACATCCCTCACTTTTTGTTGATCACTAAAAAAAAGTTCAGTATAAAAAGAATAAGCGTGAAGGCAGATGGACACAAAACAAAGTTACCTAATAAGCATAAATGTTTGTTGCAAATTGAACACAAACTGTAGACCAATTGTTGAATTGTTTTATCTAGATGTAATGATGATTAATGAATTTACCCTCTCTACCTCAATTGTTGTAGCTCGTCTATACACATGGATTGGCAAATTCCTTTGAAAGCTGAAGAGACGTAAGTTGACAATTTTGGTGGAGGGTTTCTAATTTTTCACGCTTTTTAAGACATATTATTGCAATCATTGATACCTGACAGCTTATAATACTAATTGCATAACAACGGGATATTTCTTTGCAAGCCCTACTGTAGACAGTATTTTGTAAGTCATGGCGAAAAAAAATCAATTTTAATAATTACGACGTAGCACTTATTTTCTGTTGTAAAACTGTAGGAGTATTTTTTTTCCCGAAACACATCATGCAAATTTCAAACCTGTATGTAGACACCAACCCAACGAAATAATGATGAAAAAGATAACAATAGTAATCTACTGCATCTTTAAATGTAGTAAAGCCTCAAAACCATATGGAAAACTCAAAAAACTAGTTTGCTCGAATGAAATTGAAAGCGAAAAACGGTTGGGTATTGAGTTGTCGAGATTGCCAAGGAATTCTACAAAAACCTCGAATCTATCAAGCAAAGAACAAAAAAAGACAAGCAGGACGTACACATTCTGCAATTCCCTCCACAAGAAGCGATGTGAGCCATCAAACAAACAAAGGAAAAGCCCTTTCATCCAATAATATCACTATTGATTCACTCAGAAACTCGGAAACCAAACATTCTATTCAATTAATGCCCCAATCAAAGTAAAGTCTGTAAAAAACATATTGCTGTTAAATAAAAAAGGAAATCCAAAAGATCTTGATAACAAACAGGCAAATAACCTACTTAATTATGTCTACAAATTCTCTACGAGAGTGACTAACCATGGGAACTAGTTGACTTCAAGAGAATAAAACTACTGAACCATCGACTATTAAATACAGGTGCACAATATCAAATTCCACTCGCTGTTACATTTGTTGACTTTAAAAAGTCGTTTGACTCAACTCGTACTCTACTGTACAACAATGATATCAGGGTATTACAGTTAACCAATACTCCAGTTCCTTTGTTAGGCTACTTTTCACGGCCAGCCTTGAGATGACCTTCCGAAACCTAGACTGCTAACACAAAAGATATAAAATTGACGGCAAAACCCAAATAACCCTAGATTTGTTCACGACATCGTCTTTTTTGCTAAAACTTTCATGACCTCCAAATAATAAAAAATAAACGGAGGGGGTAAAGTAAGGAAGTTTACCTTCACAGGAACTTGAGCATATACACCATGTACAACAAACAAGTTGAGAAAAGGGAACAACGATTGGGATATATAACGCTGAGCTGAAGAAGGTTCACCACTGCATTTACTCAGGGAAAAGGTTCACCATATAATCCTCAATAGAAGAAAAAATAAACAAGAGTTGCACTTGGACGATAAGTATCAGCAAGAGCAAGCCAGACATTCAAGAAAATTTCTCGATTCTCAAAAAAAAAAAAGGTCTAAAACCTCCCAATAGTCACCTCTGAAGCTGGAAAATGGAACACGTTCAAAAGATCTACCCTTTAACTTAAACCCATGTTACGTGCACATGCGAACTCATGCTCATCCTGGGATGGAAAGAGCGTAAAAAAAGCACAGTATATAAAAAAGAATGGACAGAAATCCAAGATCTTAGAAAAAAAAACTCAAATATCAATTGACTGGCCGTGTTGAAAGTATGTCAGACCAACACTAAACAACAAAACTCACAATTTCACAGCACAAACTTTTACCTGCCTATTATCCTATTTTCTTATGTTCAAATCAATTATCTAAGTACGCTTTACGCCAAATTTTTAATTTTACAAAAAACGCTCAAGTGGAAAAAGTGTTCAGGGTTTGTAACAAAGCTAGTCATTTTAGAGGGAGCATGTACCCTTTTCATTTAGATATAACACCCTTATCTCGTCTATCTTTATCACCTTAACATTTGAAGATGCAGCCAAATATAAATCTTCCAACATTTCCTTGGGTCTGGGATCATGAAGAAGAAGAAGAAGAAGAAGAAGAAGAAGAAGAAGAAGAAGAAGAAGAAGAAGAAGAAGAAGAAGAAGAAGAAGAAGAAAAAGAAGAAGAAGAAGAAGAAGAAGAAGAAGGAGGAGAAGAAGAAGAAGAAGAAGAAGAAGAAGAAGAAGAAGAAGAAGAAGAAGAAGAAGAAGAAGATTCTTGTAAGGGAAATAGGCAGAATGAAAAACAAATAAAAAAAAAGTCAGAGCCACTAAGTGAGAGGAAAAATCGAAAAGGAGTTGTCTTTATAACCTGAAGCATGAAAATTGTTGGGAAAGTATAGAAGAAAAAAAAGAAACGAAAAGGAAAGAAAAAGGAAGCGATGACAAGGACAAAGACGCGCAGGTGAAAAAAAAGTTGCTATCCAAATTAAACGACAAATTCTTTATTTTGACGAATGAAAAACGTCAAAGATGTGGATATAAATTGTTTACAAGATAGAAGACTATTGAAAGGATTCCATCGGAAGGAAAAAACGAAATAAAACGGAAGAACTGACTTAGAAACGCAATGAAGCCACAACGCTGGAATGATTAAAACAGATACGAAGACATCATGCAGAAATCTTTTGGAGGGGCTAAAGTATGCAATTTTGTGTTACAGATTGACTTAATTTTTGCTCGGAGAGCTTTGCATCCTTTGTTTATTTTTGATACATCTACACGTGGTCAGTTGGCAAAGTATCCATTCATTGAAAACAGAAAAACTTTTCACATTTCAGAAAGTCAAGAATCACAGAGAATAAAAATCTCCCAAAGGTCTATTAAGACATGTGCAGTGAGTTACATAAGTGCTGCACCGCTGGTTCTTGAGATATTTTGAAGCTGGTATAATACCTTTCGGACATACCTAATCGAAACACACTACACTTTCTATCTCAGAGTTTCTCTCCCATCTTTAAACACACGTACACGCGCGTGCACACACACACATACACACACATATATGTGGGAATAATCTTCTGATTTTACAAACGAAATTTCTCATGAAAATATCGTTGTCAAGTAGAGGCAACACGTGCATTAATTTGAACGATCATTTAATTAATAATTCCAAACTTCATGATGATAATAATAAAAAAGAAAGTGTCAAACGTCATAGATCGATTTTACATGATGTGATTAATTGTTTTACTTTTCATTTCATCAAAACAATTTCTTCTACCATTGATTTTCCTTTCGAATGATATCCTCAGTCTTGGAACAATTTGATAAAAATCAATTTTTTGAAAAATTGTAGCAGTCTTTGCCGTTAGTTGATCAGGAAGGGAGATCGAAGATCGATTACAATTGATCTTTGAAGTCCAAGTGAAAAATTCCAATTTAATTGAAATTTAGTTCTGTTTCTTATTCTTTTGGTAATTTTGATTGAACACACCTTCCGATAACTCTATGTTCCCGCCTTTCTCCTCATTTTTTTTATTGGTTCGGATCTTTTATTGAAGACTTTGGTTTTTGCTCTTTTACCGAATTCTGGTTTAGAAATTTCCCTGTTCTCAACGGCAGGCTAGAAATCAAGATGATGATCATTGGTCATTTTCTGTTTAGGCCTATTACACAGCTTATCAAAGTGATATATTCAATAATACCTTGCTGATTGCATTGGAGCTACGTGTGTAGGATCGTCCATCAACATGAATTTGAGAAATTAGTAGATGACCTGCTCATACCAAAACTTGATCAAATGTATCTGAAAGAAAAAATTGACCAGTTTGCTTAGCCCTTCACAACACACGAGAAAAGTTTTGAAAGAACAGAAAACCGACCGATTCCTGTTAGTTTCGGCCATAATTAGCTAAGTATAAATTGCTCCAAGTAAAAGAAAAATGATTTAAGGGAGGACACACATTGTTTTTCCGCTGTATCTCCCCATCTGAATCCTATCGAGGAAAATGACTTAAGAAAGTCATCCAAATTATTGTCATAAAATGTTTGCTGAAAAGGGCATCGTTTTGTGTCCTCATGATTCCTAACCAAAGTCAAAAGACTATATATGTACAAAAAAAAAAAAAGACAAAACAGAAAAGCCTTCCCCAAAAGAATAATTTCTCTAAGCCACTTACAAATACCAGTTCAACTGCAGATATACTCATAGCATTTATTAAACGATGTTTATATTAGTATCAGCATTTATTTGATATCAAAGTTACAACGGAAACTCAGCTTAATCCAATGTGTAATTTTCTTTCATTATTGGTCTTAATTTATCTCAAATTTATGCTTCGTTTCTAATTACGTGTGAGTGAAAGTGAAAGTACAATTTTCAATCAAGGCTTCCAACCCTACGTTGTGCAGATACAGATTTTACTGATCGCTGTTTGTTACAGACACTAAAAAAAATTTCCTTTTTTGTGTAGTCAAAGTTGATACCGAAAACTTTAAAAAGCGCAAAACTGTAATTATGAAGTCATTATCAAATTTAAAAAAAATCTTATCAGACTATAATATCTATTTCAATTTTAAATGTTCACTGTGGAACAAATTTTATATCCATCTATGTGGATTGGATTTTCTCATGGATTCTCATGGCTCACCGATGTAAATATTTCCCTCCAAGCAAAAATAGGGGATCGTGTTTTTTGAGTGGCATATAACAAATGCCGGTTTGTGCTATACTTTCACGCATTGTCCTATTTAAATTCAAGTTTTGTGGGTAAGCAGCACATGGACATGCTAAAGAAGTATAGGTGTCGACGTATGCCAAAGTTTCATTCGCTTTGCTTCACTCTCTTGGCTGAGTTCAAGCTGTTGTTAGTTCTTTGTTGGAAGTTTCTTTAATACATTCAAGTATACTGACTGTTTATATGGAATATCCCTTGAATACGGTTCATTTCCTTTCCAGCAACTGAACTTGAAATACTGGAACTTATGTCTGCGGGTTTTCCCTGTCATCTTTATTATAACCGTTTCATCGACGTTGGTAAAGCTTATTTATATATATTTTCGTCTTTGTTGTTCTATTGTTGCGCTACATATGAAAAAATCATGCTTCTAATCTGCGACGTCACTCTCAGCCTTATCCCTGAAAACTTCAAACTTCGCTTTCAGAACAAAAATATTTTCAAAAGACAACTCGAGACAAATTTATGTCGTGAAACCTGTCAACTAAGACTATCAACATAAACCATGACATAGTTTCAATCTGTTTTAAAGTTGCTATCAGCCCTTTCACTCGATTGGTTCGGCCTCCGCGCGTGTTTGACGCACACACGCCGTACAAATTGAATGAAGCAGCTCCCATATCCAACAGGAATTCTCAGTTGTTTTGACTCAACTTAGAAAGATTTCATGGTAGGTTCAATATCCTGTGTAATTTCAATCAAAACTGGTGACTTAATTTGTTTCTTGTAATTTTGACTACTATCCGATGGTCAGCAAACAGAGAAACATTAATTGATCATCTCCTTCTCAAATGATATGCAGGCAGAGCGTATTGAGTCTGTGACTGTTTCTCTTGAGTGACTAACCAGGCTTGGTCCGTTAACTATCGTTCGCTTGTTCACTATGGTATATTTGCAATTCGAGAATGAAAAAAAATATATATATATATATATATATATATATATATATATATATATATATATATCAGGAAATAAAATTGAAACATTTTATTAGAAAACTCAATAAAACTATATTATTGCTGATAAAATGTTTTTCGAGGACATATATTTCTGGTCTATAAACATTCGATAATGAAGGGTATGACAATTGTGGAAATCATGTTTGCTTTTTTTTCAAAACTTCGGTGACGTCGCTACAAAGTACATGCATAGTTTAATGCACAGAATTTATTACTGCATAGTGATGTCAAGGGAAAAAACATATGTCTTTATGACTGAATTAACTATTACGGTTGAATTTAATTTCAGTATATTGCACAGTTTTCAGCACCAAGACAAATTTACATAACTAATAAAATTTAAGCTCATAAACACACACACACACACACACACACACACACACACACACACACACACACACACATACACACACACACACATATATATATATATATATATATATATATATATATATATATATACATATCAAAGCTTCTCTCAGCCTTTCTCTCAATTTGTTCGGCCCTTGCGCGTGCTACACATATGTATGTGTTGCAGGCATACACACATACGCACACACACACACGTACATATACGTATATATATATAGAGACATTGAGAGAGAGAGAAAGAGAGAGAGAGAGAGTGAGAGAGAGAGGAAGATAGAAAGGGAGATAGAGAGAGTTACTCATATCCAACAAGAGGGGTAAAAAAAGTGTGAGAGATAAGTAACAGAAAAAGGAAGCCACACCGGTTGGATATTATTTCAATTTTTGAAGCAGAATACGTTTTTTCGTTGTTATTCTTTCCAGCACATAAAAAGCGTTTTTACTCCCAGCATAAGAATACAGACTCTAAAAATCATATGAAATATCATGAGTTCACATTTTCTATTTCACTATTTATCGAGCATTATCATTCAAAAATATACCATGCACTTTTCAACGGAAAAGAATTTGCTATTCTTTCTTAGAGAAAAAAATTTTGGATACATCCAGGGATTGATACCTACAAAAATTCACACTGTCTTTCTCTGTTTCACACACACACACACTCATGCACGCACGCACGCACGCACACGCACACACACACACAATATACATATATATATATATAAATATATATATATATGTATATATGTATATATATATATATATATATATATATATATATATATATATATATACATATATAAATATATATATATATAATGGTTTTCTCGTGAATTTTAAAAGAAGATGAAATTAAGAGTTTATTATTGGAGAAACGAAACAAAAAATTTTTGGATTTGTATTCGGAGCTTTATATTCATCATCATCAAGATCAATAGCAGTCATGAGTATAATTGAAAGAACTGTAATCTTTTTTCGAATCTGATTTGACCTTCATTTCGTTTGCTATCAAAAGTTCATCACTGATTCAAAATATATATGTATTTTTTTTCTGTTGATGCCAGATTACCCATGACTTCTTCGCAAAACACTTTTACGTAACTGAATAAATGGAGTAAAGAAATCCGAATGCTGTTATAGTGAAGGGAGATGATTAGATTGATCTTAATTTGTAGCGGGATATAATTTGCTGACAGTAAGCCCCCAAATACCAGATGGATATATAAGCTTCTAAAGAAATTCTTACTTCGATGTTTTGATAGTTACATACATCTTCTCGGTTTTGTATTGTAAGTTTTTTTCCTCTTCGTGACACTTCAAAATCAACTCTCAAGTAATTTTATGAAAGTTCATGACACTCTTCAATAGATAATTATCTTAGAGGAACAAGAAAAACGTTCATTTTGAAATCATTTATTCATTTTTTTGTCTTTCATATTATTTATTCTTCTCAACACTTTCTTTGAATTTGGATATTTATATGTTAGAACGACAAAAAACAAAATGTGAAAACCAAAAAGAAAAAAAAAAATTTAATTGAATTCAGAAACTAAATATCGAACAAAGGGAGAACGACGGTTTAAAAAAAAGTTGTCTGAATCGAAAAAAGATCAAAATGAATTTTGCTCTGACATGAAATGTCACGAAGCCATAGTGTCGACCATTTTGTTTTCTTTCCTCCCTGAACATCTTTCTCTTCTCCTGACTTTTTGCATAATCTTTGATGGATTTTGATCTCCTTATGGGTACTCATTCACTTCAATGGGATTAACATTTTCCCTGTGTCTGTTATCTCGCGATAAGCCCGTTTGAACTTTAGAGAGACTTTGTTGATCGGAATAACCAATTAAATCCTAAGAATTAAAAATTTTGGTTAATCAACCCCATCAAGTTTGAAATCATATACGTCAAGAGAAAAAAACTGAATCTCCAAATCAAACGAAACCATTCACAGGAAACCAAGAGAACATGGAAAAACAATATACAGCATCCATCATGAAAAGAATCCTTGGAAAAGTTACGGTCTTTGAAACTATCCCAAAAGCTCCCAAGACAAGTGAAACCCCCAAAAAAGTGTGTTTGAAGTAAATGGTTAACAACGGAAAGGAAGTGAACTGTCGAGTGCACTCAACAATTCTACACATCCCTTTTTTCCTTCCATGAAGGACACAAGACAATAAATAGGATATAAAAAGTACAGGTTTGAAGAATACGCAGATGTTACTCAGTGGGAAGTGGAACAAGACATTAGACACACGGAGAAGGAACAGTCCTTTGAGAACATGACATCACTATCTACCTATTCAAAGAAAAAAAGAAAAACTGGTGAAATCTTCATCTAAAAACTAACTATCTTATTCAACTGCGTAAGACGGATTAAGATCCCAGTGGATAGGAACACTGCAATCATAATGATATTACGCAAGAAAGGAAGCTGATCCACTACTCAACTGCATCTACAAACTTTTTACCATAATGTTCAACAATTGAATCACAAGAAACCAAGATAAAAACTAACCACTCAGAAAGAGCTACTCAAGTATCAATCATTTCTATTCAGTGAATTGAGTGAAAAAGAGCACGACAGAATATAAAATCCCTTAGCATTTGTCGACTTTTAGAAGGCTTTCGACTCTGTGGAAATCTTTAAGGTCACCGATACTATCATACAACGTATACACCTTGTAAATGTCTTGCAACATATATAATTCATTTATAGCGTTCGAGAAGACACGAAGCTCTTTCAGCTCAGAATCGAGCAAATTAAGGTAATATAAACCAATCTGATTTCTCCACGCCCTACCTCGAAATGATCATCCGATACCAAGAAAGGGAAAAATGATTATCTCAAATCTCCTGATGACATCATATTTCATGCAAAAAAATCTCATGATCTCAAAGTAATGGTAGACAATCTGAAGCAATGAAGTTGGACCGGACATAGAATTCAAGATAACAAGTGTCATGTAAAACAAACACGTTGAAATCAAAGACACAAAAATTTGGTTTATTCATATATACCATATTCAGTAGTCATTATATAATCCCCATGAAATTATCAATGAAGAAGAAATAATGCGGATGACCATTCTGATATGGGAAACTTTCGGTAGAGCAAACTTAGGCTACGAGAGCGAAAACAAGTTTTGAAATAAGGGACTGCGACCAATGCATCTTTCCAAGAGTTGACTATGGAGCTGAGACATGGAACTTGACTTGAAAAATGATCCTCAAACAGGCAACCATGCAACTTGCAAATGAGTGAATCACATTCGACAAAACATGGGGTTGGCAGAATATAAGATGATCTGACCGAATGGATAGGTACAAAAATATTTGCCCCTTTGACACACATGAGAGAAAGGTCTGGGTGGATAATTGGCCAATGGCAGACGCTAAAATGATGATGATACTGATAATCGGATTATTATCAACTGTGTATAAAAAGAATCAAATGTAGCTTTATGCTTTTGTAATCTGAATTAGAAGTAGGCAACTCACACTCACACACCCTCACACACATATATATGTATATATATACATACTTATTTGTGCGGGGGGGGGGATAATCGTTTGATTTTGAAAATGCATTTTTCATGGAAATATTGTCGTTGAGGCGAGGCGACGCGTGCTTCAACTAGAAGAATAACTCAATTCATCATTTCAGACTCAATAATAATAATAAGAAAAACAATAATAATGATGAAGATAATAATAATAATAATAATGATGATGATGATGATGAATTCCAAAATATCATACATATATATATATGGCATGTCCATTGCCTTTGCCTAACCATTGTTATAAAACTATTCTGATGGATTTCAAGAAGTCTCTGTATTTCTCTTATATATCGTTGGCCTATGGAACCAACCCCCTTCCAAGTTGATGGCCGAACATCATCCTCTATTGTGCACTATGCAGAGTTGTTAGTCAATCTTCCGTTTGGGTTTAAGACAGAAGGAATGAGAGGCAACATTGGAATATTTATCGGATAGAAACAGCAGAAGATTTCATTTTGAATGCAATCAATCACACTCACAACGTGACAAATTCCATAAAAAAAACGTGCATTCTCCATTTTAGCATCAATATTCAACTCAATTCAGTTGATTGTAACTCAAAACGGATATCTGACTGAGATGTAAAATTGAGAATCTCTTGATGAAAAAAACAAACAAACAAAACAAACAAACAAACCTTCGAATGAATCTTCCAAATGGGTATAATGAATATAGATGACATAGACAGTTGTACTCATCATGCAGGTTCTGTCCTGATGGTTTCACTCGCATAACCTTTCTGGTTAAATTCATCTTTGAAGTGCAGAAGTTTGTGTTGATGGGGTGAATTATATCGAGCAAGAAATTGGTTCTTGGTCTTAATAACATTTCTTCAAAGATGACAGCGATAATAAAACATGCTTCATGCAGATTTAAACACGAATAACAGCGGGTTAGGAATATTACAATGCGAATCACGAACACATATACACAAAAACTAATGCTAATGGAACCATGAGATAAGAAAGAATTGACATGATAACTAATATACATTTGGAGGGGGCGAAATAGGGACTAAGAACGGCCACATGCATCCTGTAAATTCATGGTTCCGGTAGTTCAATTTAAATCAGGGGTTCACTGATTTAGCATCTCCCCTAGACAATAATTCGAATATTCTGTTCTTTTTTATTATCTTCACTCATAATACATGTTTGTTATTTTCCATTAGGTATTATCATGATGTTTTGCATGCACACATTATACTTCACTCACAAGCATTTTATATTTTGAAAAGGCTTACTAATGCAGGGTAAACCAAAAACAAATATGGCGAATATGAAGAATCAGTGAATCTAATAATGGACATGACCACTTGTTTGTATCACTTCTGTCGAGTGTTGACCTACGTGATCAACACTAGTTAATCAGAGAATAATTCAATTCGATTTTCCAATAATTTCTTTAATCGAAAAATTCAACAAAGTATTTTAAAAACGCTGATCCTAAACAAAAGTACATATATATATATATATGTATATATATATATATATATATATATATATATATATATATATATATATATATATATATATATACACGTGATTAGCCCTGTAAAAGGGTATATCATAGATGACTGATACATATATCCCTCATATAAATCATATTTATGCAAATACCAGCATACCCTCTAAACATAATGGTAAATGCAAGCAATAAATGGATTATTGAAGGCTATGTCTAAAAATCAAGCAAATGTATCTGATGGGGTATAAAAACTAGCTCTCTTTGAAGTAAAAAAGAACCATACATCATTACATAAGAAATAGTTTTTGGCAGTTTGAAATTTTTTGTTGTTGAATTCTTTAAACAATTTGACATCTCTAACTCTAAAGTTATCAACATTACAGAGCTCTAGGGGTCGGTCTAAATAGGAGTAGCACATCGAAGTCTGAAAATAGAAATGGCAGTTTCCCAAATTCATACACATTTCTCAGTCCTGGCACAAATTAATATTTATTATCGATAGAATGTACTATAATACATAGGAAGGATCATCGATTTATGCCACGATAATCCATAGATGAAAACGTTATCAAAGTTTTCGTCCTTGTTGGATTCGTTTGTCGACATACTTGTAATACCTGGCTTGTGATCTCATCGTAAATTTCTGTTCTTATTTCGTGGTCAGGGTTCATAGGGCAGAGTTCAGTATAGATTTTAATTTGTTACATAGCAGAATACAAGATCAACATTTGCACAAATCACGAAAGTACGATATAAATCATTTTTGCTCCAGCAAGCATTTTTTCCAGCAGACAACCTTCATTTGGATATATTACAGCTATTATTTCTTTCCCCGAAATCTATCGTCAATAAGATAATAACTTTGTGTATTCTTGCTTATTTTACCAGCTCGACCATATTGACACAATATTACACGATCGGTTCATACTCTCTGCTACATCGTTACAAGAGTCGATAGGACTTGAAGAAATCAGCTGGTGAAATTATGGATGTGTGTTTAAAACTAATCCACTTTATTTTTCAAAGCAGGTTTGATTGTCCTCATGAAATTTCTTTTGCAACTATTTGAGATTAGGCAATAACTTTTGTCATCGAACCACAACGGCCACCAAAGGCAGCGAAAGGTTTCATCCATTCTATAGGATATATTCTTTTCTAAATCTTTTCCCTTTACTCCTTTCTTTAAATATTTTCTTGTGGGAAATGCCAGTGATGTCATAGAAGTCTTTTTTCTTACCTCATTTATTCTTCGTGGGATTTTTTAACGTGATCTTAAATTTTGATACCACGATTGTTGAATTACTGCCTGCAATGGCGGGTTGTTTATATTTCTGAAAAGAGCCAAGGAGTTGTAGAGACGATTGAATTTGTTTGAAAATATGCAAATAGCTGCTTCTATTTCAAAGTTGGTTTTTACTTGCTTCGGAGCAAAACATCGTTTTAGTGATAAATGTTTCTATTGTTGCCTAAATTACTCAAAACCTTATCGAACCATCAATAATATCAACAGTAATTATTTGAACACTTATTATTTGACGCATAAATTGGCTTTAGCTTTTGGCTCATTTCGTGTCTTCCCTGCCCTGTCACTATGATGGCTGAATCACACATTTGATCTCAGAGCTAATAGGTACGGAAAACCAGGAGAACCAACATAGGTAACGGATAAAACGAGTTCAAATACTATGCTCAAGCTCGTAAAATAACCGATGCATGAATTTCAAGGAGGACGATTAAAAAACCATGAGGAAATATTACATATAAACGAATTGATGCGAAGTAACTTTCGAAAAATGCCGGATATGATACTCATCATTATACATACTATCATATATCTGTGAATGCATATGCATGAATAAGGTGATAAAACACACACACACACACATATATATATATATATATATATATATATGAAAAGCTCATTTTACTTTCATGGTTTGAGTAGAAAGGAAAGGATGATTTCGTTGCACAGGAACGATTAAAAGTACACTCTAGAATTATTGTACACAATTTCTATGTATATTAATGGCTGCCCTGTACACACATACACACACACAGAGACACACACACACACACACACATATATATATATATATATATATATATATATATATATATATATATATATATATATTTGCACGTAAGAGTGTTAATGTATTCCTGTCATGCTTTAGAAAAATAGAGGCATACACACACACACACACACACATACACACACACACACACACACACACACACACATATATATATATACATAATTTTTTTCTGATATCAGTAAATGGGATTCGGGCAATTTTCTTCAGTGTTCTCGATGTTTCACATATACTTTGTTATTATGGTTTGTATGGATATTTCATCATCACAATAGATGAAGCCACACCTGAAAACAGTACAACTATGTGTTAGTATTAGTGTGTGTGTGAGTGTGTGTGTGCGTGTGTGTGTGCATCAGTGTTTGTGTGTGCATATACGCGGTTGTATGTGCATATTTCTGTTCCTGAGGTTAAAACAATTCTCTTTTCAAATCTTACATTAATGTCCATGTTTTCATGGTGATGCAACAATCTTATTGCTGGACGTAAGTTTCCACCAAAGTCTGTCAGTTCTTTGTTTTAATACTTTCTTCATTGGGCATTGCTCAATGCAAATAACAATGGTCTCAAAGTATCACAAATCTTCACTTAGTAACCGGCAAGAAAACTTTGGAAATTTTGTTTAACAGTTTTGAAAAGTCACACATTCATCAAACTAGTTCGAATATTTCAGAATTTATCTTTATCTTTAATGGAAGTGTTTTTGAGATCTTATTAGAAATGGAAACCATAAATCTTGAAAGATGTCATGGTGGTTATTTCAGAACAATGTATTAATTGATTTTTCTTTCCCGCTCTCCCTTCATCTTTAACTTATTTACTGGAGTGAACCGTGTCGTTTTATTTTAAAAAATATTCTCAACTTCCAGATGAATGTGTACTCGATTCATTATCTCAGTAATTTGATTTGCCAGACAGAATGGAATCAAAGCAATGAAAAAGGAAAAACAGGTCTGGTCAGTAATTCAAATGAAACCATCACCTGACCAATGTCTTTTGACAGCATACAGTGTTTGGGGATGATCAATTAAACAAATGAGAATGTGAGGGTGATCAATGAATAAGTTATTATTATTGTATTACTTGAGCAGTGCTCACGGAAAAATTCAGGATTTTCGAGGATCAAGAATAAACTTTAGCAGAAGAATCAATTTAGAATGTACTTACATTGCTAACTGGCCAACCCGCTGAAGATTTAAGGGGGATTAAGAAAAAAAAATTCTAGACGTAATTAAATGTAAATATTGACCCTCTGGATCCATTAGTGAGGTCACTACGCGTGATGCATTTCCAGTCCACTTGTCAGACTAATTTTAAAACTGAAAAAAAATGTTATTAAATTTGGTGACTGTTTCTACCAGAAACACTGGCAGGTCAAAAAATGTTTTACGAAAAAAAATCATACGATGAACTTAATTACTAACATCTTTTTCAACTGAAAGTCTTCAAAAGGAATAAATTTGAATAAATATCCATATTTTTAACACTAAAACTCCTATGACGTCAATGTAAAAAATTCCAATAATTTTGATGATACTCATAATGCGTATAAATTTATATACCCTCACACATTAACGCATGTATACACTTATAGTCAGACATGCAAACACGCAAATCAGTGCCAAATATCTATTGCTTAGTCAAAATATCAGCGTGTAGCATTTTCAGATAAAAATTCAGCTGATAGCAATGGATGCATCCTGATATATATATACACTTCCAACCACCAAAGTGATGATAATGGCATGTTAGACTGAGTTTTCAGCGCTCTGGTAGTTGAAAATAAGGGGGAATCCAGTAAAGTAAACATCAGGAGGGAGAAGGTGTGCACCGATTCTATAACAGCGTGTAAGGTCATAGACAAAGAACGCTATAAAAGTTTTATATTCATCGTCATCATGATCATCATTATCAACCTTTTATAGGACATATATATTCCCAATGATTTGCCAGAACTCTTTATTGCGAGCGTCGCAATGCAGATACTAATTATGTATGCTCGTCAAGAATATACAAAATGTGTTTGTCGCATAATCTCATTTTCTACCAGTCACAGTTTTGCATATGATCTCTGTTGATCCAAGTTGTTCGTCATATTGCCCAGTAGTTGACTGTTATCCTTGCGACATAACCTGTCATTTTCCATTTAATTTTTTATAATGGTCTCTATGATTTTTTTACTATGGACGGTTAGGATTGTAATAGTCACACATATACACATAGAATAACGTCACATTTTTCAGCTAATACGTTCAATTTTCAAAAGTTTTTAATTGAAAAATCCTCCAGTTGGGTTGAAGGAAAGATTGCTTAGAATGAGGTTCCAGCATCATCAGCAGTTTCAAAGGTTTTTCGATATTGGAGAGGGTCATCAATTGTCTTCCTGGTTATCTTAGTCATTGCTGTTT
>OY735223.1:13512704-13545204 GCA_963457665.1 Thysanoteuthis rhombus
TGAATCGATCATGATGGATCTGTAAGAGATCTTGCATTGGTATATGGGAAGGTCGAACGGGAAATATACACGAATGTTGTTTCAGAACAGAAAACAAAATATAAGGGGATAGCCGGTGTTTATTTTCGACCCCACAAATGCAAAAGGAAAAAGAAATGCCCTGGTCTATTTCAGGACAGAAAAATAAATGATTGTTTTTAGAAATACCTCCCAGGAATTGGGTTATACTTTTGGCTTAGAATTTCAAATATACCTTTAAAATCAGGGTATGTCTATTTGAATTAGCAAGTGTGTCGGTGTGGTGCAAAAATTTGTAAATAGGAAATACTGTAAAAAGTACATTAGCCCTACTATCTTAGGTTAGAATTCGATTAAGAGTTCAAATCGGCAAGACAGCTTGGCTGCTTGCTGCTACGATCCTGATAAACGTGCCTGGATCTCTATCAATACCCGCTTGGTATATGGCATAAAGAAATTTGCAGCTCTTCCTGAACTTGCAACGATCCTGAAGAGGATATTAAAAAACTAAAATTAACATCCCCTGGACTAAAGATCTCGGTCAACAACAGTGCCATAACAGCTAAAATCACCAGGCCATAACAGTTTCAAAACACTAGAGAAAGTTTATGTAGTGAAGACTACTGTGCTGCTGTGATAAGCAAAGGAAAATGAGAAGGGAAGTGGATATTGTGACAAACCCCCAGCGATGACCATCAAAATTGCCAACTCCAGTTTTGCTGTGGACTGTGGAGGGACTTGCTTTGACCAGGTCTACAGTAATCGCCACCATATGCAGTTGCAATATTAATAGTAATTCTATATATGCACAAATTCCGATGCCAACCAAGTCATAAAAACGTTGCTTGCCCTGATTTTCAAGCTGAAACTCCGTGTTCAATGGATACGACTAGACATCAAACGGGAAAAAATGATCAAATTACGAGGAAACAAAAATATCAGGGTATAAACATCACAGGGCCGATATAAATACCAAGGAATGTCAAATCCGATGAGATAAACTGGGAGGAAATGAGAGGGGAAAAAAAATGAATATATTAGGTGGGAAAAAAATTATTCTAAACCTGGGGAAATAACATAGTTTTTTTAAGACTTGTATGCAGTATCAGTTGTAAGGTTAATATTTCAATGGACAATGGAAACTCAAATCAGAAGACCAGTGAACGAAGAAGATCTAGCCCATAGAAGACACCAATGAAGTGCTTGTGAGGAAACGAAGAGACAGAGGACTCATCAGATTTGAGGATCATGTTTGAAAAAACCAAATCGGGATTAACAAAGTATATGGGAACAAGTTGTGGGAATATTATAAAGAGCAACCAAATAAATGCAACACTGTACAAAAGAGTAGCAAACGGGAAAATAGCACGACAGACCGTATGGGAGAAAAATTTGCATAGTAAAACAAAACTACTTGAAGTTCAAACGAGAGACACAGAGATTTGCGGATAAGAAAGACAATGTACATGTACGCGTAGGAAAGCTGATGACCGGAAAGGAATCACTCATGACAAACAAAAAAAAACTTCGTCAAAAAAAATATATCAATATGATATCAAATAGCTGGCGATGCTTTTGTGGGAAAAGCAGTACAACTGCAAGAATGGCGCACAAGCGATGGACATTGCGACTCCCGAAATGGATCCCCCGAGATCATATGCACAACCGAGGCCAGCAGAATATCAGATGGAGAGAAGAGCCTTACAAGTTCAGGAAGTACTGGCTCCGCGACGCCCATGATATAAAAGTATGGCGAATCCTTGGGAAGCTCTATATCCAACGACGGTTGTTAAAAGACTGATGATGATGATGAATACCGACGCATAACGGGATACAAATAATCTACGAGTCTAGCTATATTATGATATGGAGGTGCTGCGTCAGTGTAACACTTAACACTACGAGGAAAATGTCTAATTAGTCAATCAATAGACACAGTCATGCAGCTGATATGTTTTGGCAGCATGCTGTATTGGGGTGATCATTTAAGAAATGAAAAAATTGGACAAAACAAGTTTTTACTGATGAATCAGCCAAGTTGATTCAAGTTCGGTCAAGATTTGACAACTGTCCAGATATTTTCTGAACATAATATGATAAGAGAATTGCGTATCTTGGGCAATACACCCTTATTCCTCTACAAAATCATTACTTTTAGGACCCAACGAATCTATCAGTGCAACCTTTCCATTTACTGTAACTACCTAGAAAATCAGATTTGCATATTCCTACGCATTTTGGTGCATTTACATCCCAACAAAATTTTGAGTATGTATAACTACTTCTCAAGGAAGTATTAGATGAGTAAGGGACTGAGGAAAAAAAACTTCCTGGGAGGAACTCCGAGGAATGGTAAAAAGGGCTTGTCAGCCTCTGGTGTGCCAAGTGTTACAGGGAGAAACGCATGAAAAAGCCACCATGCTCTTACCATTGAATTCAAAAGCCACCAGTGATTCCATGGCCTTAATAACTGCTCCAAACCCGAATTTTCATTTCGTTTATTTTCAGTCAATTAACTTTTTCCTACACGGCAATGAAAGCGTCGTTTTTTGTCATTGCTATCCTATCAATTGCAGGTTCAATTCCTGCAGCAGCATAATTTTCTTTTATTGTTTATCCTATGTGTAATGACGGGAGATCATTTCAAATAAGTTTTTTTTTCTATAATATAATGCCATCAACAATCAATCAATCAATCAATCAATATATATATATATATATATATATATATGTGTGTGTGTGTGTGTGTGTGTGTGTGTGTGTGTGTGCAAGTGAATGTATATTTACGCGATTCTGTTACGGCAAAATCTTCATCGGAGAAACATCCAGACATTGGAGAAAAGGTATTAGGATAAGATAGAGCCCTTAAACTGGAAGGAAAGACGAACACCCTTTTCAAACATAGAAACATTAACAGCAGCAACTTCAGCTCTCACCGAACTTCATAATGGATATTTATGACTCCTTAAGTTGCTGATGCATTAAGTAGCTCTTATATCCAAATGCAATAAAATAACAAAAGGTTATGGTCTTTTTTCAGATTGCAAACGGTCTCAATACATTGATTTCGAAGCAGAATTGCATAAATACATTGCATTGCTACAATAACAACAAGGAATCAGCAAAAAATCTTTTTAGGGAATGGTACAAGCACACATAACCCAACCCTCAAATAGAAAGAAAAAAAGTCTCACTCACCATCAACTAAAACAATTAAATGAAAAACAAAACGCCACTTCCACCCTGCCCTGAACATACCAATACCTATCCATAAAACACTAGACACTACCGAACCATTCTAGAAAAACAATTTTCTTTAGAACTGACGATTTTAACACCTCTCTTCTCAATGCTGTGTTCATTTATGATATGTCAAACACCAACAAAGACAGGACACAAACACCTTGTGACTTCTCCTCCCACGGACCTTTTGCGTTTCAAATAAAATGTTATTCTCAACCACACAATTACAGAAACCCTACTTCATGTTCTTACTAAACAACCAAACGACCAAGATATATCCACATTTTTCCTCAGCCTCAAACATGAAAACAACAAAATTATTTGTAAAGTGCTGAAAATATTCCTCACTAAAAAAGGTGTCCGTCATCCGTCAAAATGCTCATCAACTGATGATAGATTTAGTATGCAACACTAACTTTTTACAGTTTCTCTTCAGCTTCGAATTGTCATTGTCACACACGCACACACACACACAAACGTATTTATAGATATATTGTAGCAGTTGATGACATGATGTTCGTAAAACAAACGTACATTTTCCCTCAAGGTTTTGAGTATGTATATATAATCTTTTTAAGAGCATACAAAAGCACACACACACACACACACACACACACACACACACACACACACACACATATATATATATATATATATATATATATATATGTATATATATATATATATATATATATATATATATATATATATATATATATATATATAAGAGACGGATAGATGCAGTTGATGACATAAGCTTCGTAAAGCGAAACCTGCATGCATATTTCCATGTATGAATATTAGATAATGGCTTGGAGAAAGCCATTAATATCGTATAGGCTCGTCACATGACGTATTAACTCTGATTTAGTCCCACATTGCGTGTCCATTAAGGGAAACCTTCTGCTACGTTCTTCCAGTCCGAAAATATGTTGGATTATAATAATTATATGAAGTGTATATTTCATCCAAAAGTAATAGACAGAGAAAATTTGACATAGGTCTACATGCATAGAAACACACCGCAGATCATGGATTTATATATATAGAACAAAATCTGATATAGAGTGTTATTGAGCAAAAAATTGGAATTTTTGAGTTCATATACTTATGGTGGCCGTAGAATCAACGGCTGCAGTTTAGCTCAATGGTGGAAGCTATTTATGTTGTAGTGTCCATCCTATCAATTGCAGTTACAATTCTTGAAACAGCCGAATGTTCTCTGGTTGTTGATTCTATTTAAGATGTCTACAACAAATGATATGATCAATACGTAGTAATAAGAGATTATCTAATACGATACTTTCAATATGCCATCATATTATATTTATATATATGTGAAAATGTGTGCTCATCTGTTGATTATGATGTGAAATATATACCCTAATGAATTTACTATATTCATTAATGATGAATACTTGTACGTGAGAATTAAATACGACGAAGAATGAGTATTAGGGAACTGCATTTTGGCTCGAACCAATTTCCCTTCAGTTGTAAGCAAAAAGTTTTGTCTGAAAAAAAAAGTCAAGCCATATCTTGGATTCTAATCCTCATCCTTTTTATAATCACCAAGACTCGGATGGCTGACAGAAACCCAAATCAACTCTCAATTTACTTTCACTCTCTTTTCTTACCCCTTCTCCCTCTCCGATCGTGGGCCAAATTTGTTGGTTTGTTCTTTCTGTTAGCATCAGAACTTCTTGTAGTATTTCGTATCCCTTCTCATCAATAATATCGTTCTCATGTTTACAATACAATATATAAACGAACAGTTACGAAATAATACAGGTATTCCCATTGCTAGTAACATGAACGAACTAAAGCAGCGATTAGAGAGACAGATAAGATCATTCAAAGGTTACAGACGGACTATACAGCTAACTGTCTAAACTTGGAGATTCACTTTATGAATCTTTGCATCATCCTCCATATCCACCCTTTATAACTGGTAAGTACTATTATTTTCCAAAGCTATTTAGTTTCATGTATATAATAATAGATTCAATAATATAGAATGCATAATTGTTGTTTTTACAGATTATTTTAGAATTACATCTGAGACAATTAATAGCATACTTTCATTAAAAGATCGTTGCTTCGAAGGGTATTGCTTTAAATGTGTCATATTTTGATCAAACGTTTTTTTTTTGGTTATTCATCTTTCTATTAAAAGAGGGTATTTCATATGCAAGCACTATCACTATGAATACCAAGAATGTTGCCCCGAATAAAGCCTCAAGTGTCTATTTGTGTCATATGACCTAGATTGGCTATTAAACGTACAAGGAAATCAGGCCCCTTATACACAACATCTATTCATTTTTTGTTCAATAAAGACATAAAGTTTGATTAAGAAACGTGTACGAATGTATGTATTATTAGCAGGGTAAATGAAGTGGGTTGTTACACTACAACGAGGAAGCAAACGTCTGATTTCTGAAAGATATACAACAGCCGTGGAACCATGAGCTAGTGTAAGACAATATTATTGATTCATAGCAGAAACAACAAAAAAAATGGATAAAACAAAGTGAGATTATATAAAACGGAACGGCTAATAATATGTGTTCATGCTTTTCTGTATTTTTGTCCCTGGCATAAGAGTTATTAAAAGAACATTCTTTTGGGTTTTTTTTTAAAACTGTAGAGTTCGAAGAATTACTGCATGAATCATAGATGTTTTTTAAACTTTTTTCCCCAGGTTGTTGTGGGAATATGGAAATATTTGCTGATATTTCTTTAAAGGAAAGAGATGTGTAACAATACATGATTTTTAAGCAGCATGAAAAAAACTATCTGAGCCTCTGGAACTGCCTCGGCTTTTATTGATTTCTTTCAAAGAATGAAAATTATATATATATACATATATATATATATATATATATATATATATATATATATATATATGTGTGTGTATATATATATATATATATATATATATATATATATATATGTGTATATGTGTATATATATATATATATATATATATATATATATGTAAGCTTCTTTATAATTTATTAATAACAAGTGGAATAAATGCATGTGTTTTGTTTGATGTCAGTTGGAGAGAATAGAGATAAAGAAAACAAAATGTATTTGTTATTTCTAGTTATAGCTTTGAATTTCTTTTTTGTATATCCTGTAAGGAATGATGGGAAGTTAACAAGCCAGATGTTCTTTGCATTCATCTATCTATGTATCTCTATCAACGCCAAAGTAAACATGTATATATGAACGTATGTGAGTATGTATATGTATATCTACTTCTGAATCACCAAGTCCGGTCAAATAACGTTTCATATTTGTGTTTGAAAAAACAAAAGTACCAATTTAAGACGATTTTTTTGAAGACTTGTACTCTTTCATCTTGAAACATCAGACAAGTCAACTTCCTAGTTTATTTGTTCTCCTTTTCAAACAGGCCATAACTCTGAGAATTAGATTGTTTTTGATTGATTATACACAAAGTGGCCAATAAAGTTAACAAAAAATGCCGCATTTGAATAAGTATTTTCAACAAATTTCCCTGCTTTTTTGTTTGAAAAAAGATATTACCAATGGATATTTGTAAAGTCTGTTATAATAATTGTTGTCGGTTTCAGGAGTAGCCTTGCATCATTTTCTTCCATTTATTCCAGTGGGTTTATGATAATTCAGTGGCGCCCCTGAGCTGCAACCTGATGACATGGATAACTGCGTTGATCGTTCTCAGACCGTATGATTGACCATTGAGACTGTCTGAATACCGTTTCTTTTCAGTTGTTTCCCACGAGCGCTGCCCTGTTGCCCACTCGTATAGCATAAACAACACAGATATATAAAACATAGATAAGCCTTATATCATTATCCACTAAAAGAGCGTGGATTTCTCAGATCCATGAAAATGATGACTGAATGTCAAATTCTAAATAAATGGTAAGTAAATAGATATTTACAATACTTGAGTTGCAAAATTCTCTTTTTGATAACATCTGTTAAAACTGAGTTTCTTTGAAGCTCTGATAAGATCGTCCATTTTTTAAAATTCAGATTTTAAACAATAATCCCACATTACTGGAGGCGTCATATTACTACCGTACCACGTGTTGAAAGAGATAGAAATACTTAATTTTCCCTCGTAAAAAAAGTTGGGAGAGTTATGTTTGTTCCACTATGTCTGTATGTCAGTATGCATGTCAGTTGCTCTGTCTGTCCACACGATATTTTTTTTTAAATAGAAGGGTTACGCAACAGGCTGAGGCATGAATTGTTGTTTTGGGGGCATTTGATTTAGGAATCGTTAAACTCGATTAAAAGATTTTCTTTTCTCCATTGTATTTCATACATTGCTTTATTCACTCATTTTTGCCCATACAATATCTCAAGAATCACCCAATGAATTTCGACGTATGTTGTGGAATGTTACGACATTAACTGCAGAAGATGTACTTTAATTTTGGGATGGATTCTCAGATTTATGCATTAAACCCTGTATCATTACAACGAATGAATCGGTTTTCGTTCAGTTTTAAGTGACGATGGTATTGGCAGAGGTAGGCGTTTTTTGAATGCTATTGGATTAGAAAACCTCAGCAAAAACTATTACCAAAACTATCACCAAAGTTTTTTTCAGTTTTTCGCTCGATCTCGCTATCTATCTATCCTTCTATTTATCCATTTATCTATGACGCATACAAACCCTAGAAATGGCAATGGGGAACTGGGTATTCAAATAATAAACTCTTCAATATATATATATATATATATGAATTCGACCAAAAAACTCTGTTCTAGTATACAGGTTCGTTTCACGATGTGAGTTCACGCTGGTTCCTTAGTTTGCGTCCTTGAGCATTCAAAATTCGTTAACTTTTTTATATTTACACCTTTAAGTGACATCATTCAGCGAAAAGAGAACTAATTTATTAATATAATAATAATAGTGATGAAATTAGGATGAAGTTTGGGATAGGAAAATGTGCAATTGTGGTAATGTACCAAGGAAAGCTCGCAACAGCTGAAGGAATCGAATTCCCAGACAACGGGAAGATTAGAGCACTAACTGCACAAAACCGATACCAATGACTGGGATTTCTTGAATGTAACTCAATTAAATGGGAAGAAATGAAGTAGAAAGTAAAGAGAGAATACCTTAGAAGGATAAAGAAAATATCAAAAACCGAATTAAACAGCAGGAATCTGATAAAACGAATGAACACATTGGCAGTAAGATACCCGGGACCATTCTTTGGATGAACAAAATAAGAACCCCAATCAATGTACTGGCGAACAAGGAATCTTATGCATGGAGACTTACACCCCAGAGTTGACACAGATAGACTCTACGTGAAGAGAGAAGGTGGCAAGGGTCTCATCAGCTTAGAGTACTGTGTCCAGAGCCAAAGCAGGTATAAAAAGTCCGTGCAAACAAACATTAAAAACATCATACAGAGTGTCTGTAGCAGGGCAACAAAAACCAAAAAAGGGGAAAACAATGGAATACCACAGCAAACAAAGAAAGAAAAATGGGAAAATAAAGAAATATACGGAGAATTTTTCAGGGCGGATAGAGGAGGTGACAGACGAGAAATCGTGGACATGGCTACAAAATTTAAATCTGAAGAAAGAAACGGAAAAGCTCATCATGGCAGCTCAAAACGAATGCATCAGGACACACTATATCAGAATCAAAATCGATAGAACACGGACAAACAGCAAGTGCCGCCTGTATGGTGAAAGAACTGAGACTGTGAACAACTGAACTAGTGAATATTGTCAACTATCCCAGAATGAGTATGAACACAAACACGATAGAGTAGCAACAGTGTATACTGGCAACTGAGTAAGCGAATTGGATGTAACCATTCGGGAAAGCGGTACCTGCCCAAACCTGAAGATTTGAGACCGAATATTACTCTGGGACTTCATCATCCAAACAGACTACCCTATCCCAGCAAGAAAACCGGACCTGGTAAACAAAGAATTGATTAAAAAAAACCTTCCAAATAATAGACGTATCCGTGCCGGTAGACCATGAGTAAAGGGGGAAGAGATTGAAAAATGGAAAAATACCAAGATCGGGCAAGGGAACTGGAGAAGTTGGGGAACATGAAAGTCAGGGTAGTACTAGTAATAATGGCTTCACTCAGAACTGTCCCGAAATACTGAGGGTGAGACTGGAGGCGCTTGGGATAAAAGGGAGGATTTAGACAGTACAGACCACAGCAGTGCTAAGAACAGCACAAATACTGAGGAAAATACTAGAAATATAAGGTCAACGACACCAAATGTTAGCAGTTGCCTAACAGACGAGGAGGGAAAATGGAAGCGGAGATGAGAGCCTTAGACCTGGAGTGATAGGCAAGGGAAAAGATGAAATGTTGGCTGAAGACCTGTGAGGACTTGTTGTTTTCAACCTCCTGCTGTAACCACCTGGCAACTCTAGTGAAATTGCTACTACTACTACTACTACTACTACTACTACTACTAATAATAATGATAATATTTCATCACGAACAACCGAGCAAGCTGACTAAATACATTTGTATTGTGATTGACCTGATATATAAGGTATCAGTCTAATCGAATAACACATCAAAGTTGAGACTAAATCATAAAAAATTCATGATTTAACTGCGTTGATGATCGCAGTCGATGTAAGAAGGAAAATAAGGAAGTTTAATCTCTGAAATACAAAAAATTATCTAAATGAAATTTATCTTTGTGGGAATACTTGAGTTCAAAGTTTCCTGTTTTTTGCAAAAAAATTTTTTTTCATCAATCTTCACGATTTTTTGCTGCTGGTAGATAAAGACAATTGGAGATAAGGTTCCATTATTTCAAAGTACGGACGTAAAATTAGATATATCTGTCATAACCCAGGGGTATATCACGTTTGTCACCGATTTGTGGCGTCAACATAAGATAAGCAATGATATCAGTAACCCAAATACTTTGAGATATGCATCAAACGTGTTCCAGCAGGAGGGTAGGTAGAGAGAGGTTGTACATGATAGGGACTCCATAGATAGCGTTATTGGTTCATGGTAATAACGAATATATATTTTTCATTTGTTTCAATCGAGAGCTTAGACGTAATAAAGGGCCATCGACCAGTATATCCTTTTCATAGTTACCTCTGTAGTCAGAACACAGAACCTCACGAAAAGGCTGACCTTCGAGCTGAGGATCATGCGATGTTTACGAGAAAAAAAGTACATGCTTAATCCCAAGTAAAGACAAGACAGCAAAATGCATGAGAAGAATTGAGTCAGAGTTATTTTAGGGACCAGTAGAGAATTTTTTCTATTTTTTTTGTTCAGTTTTTGGTATTTGATATTACTGCAACCAGAGGTTTAAGGCTCCTAAAAATTAGCACCGGTTGTCCACATGGACACCTAACGTAATGGTTAGAGAATCAGACTGATTTACAGCAAGTAATCTAATGGTTCAGTGTGAGACATTAATGATTCGAAAATACTACTACTGTTAAGAGGGGAGTGCGGTCTATATACACCAGTCGGTTAAATAATGGGGTTCGGTTCGTTACTTCCCCACACCTACCCGATGATACCTGATGAAGGCCGTACAGTACAACGACCGAAACGTTGTATGAAAAACAACCAAAAAGAGGATAGTCAGAATAATGATAGAAATAATAATATCTCATCTCAAAAATTCAGAGGAAAGCCATTAGAGAAGTCAAATTACAATGGGCTGGACATGTTGCAAGAATATCAGACAATTCAAAGACATCTGGGTTAACGACGTGGATCCCCAGCAATCATATGCAAGTAGACTGTTGCTCATGATGATCTTCCAAAAGAGTTGTATGCAATTTAAAGACTGATTGCATATTTCCAATTATCGTTCTAAATCTTAATCAAATGAGCATGCTGTTGATATTGATTCGCATTAATTTCGTTTTTGATAATCCTTCCAGTTTTGAGGATTAAGAATCGTCATTACTGATATGATTTATTCTGATGAGTTCCTTCACCTATGTCATTTGATAATCATGGTTCCAAGGAGTCCTCTTGATTTACAATGGATGACGTCAAAGTCTTGCTCTATGTTATAGTTCCAACGCTCGTTGATGGTCGTAGCTTCCGTGTTGATTCAAGTATTGCCAATGTATTATTCAAGCACCAATCTTTGTGTTGTCCATCCTTATCACAACATTGCAAACATAGTCTTGTTTCATCTTGAGAAGTGTTCACGTCATAATCACGCACTTCAGAACTCGACAACTGTTTGTTTTGACATTAGAAAACTTTTGGCAGGTGTGATCACTTCATTAGATCTCAGTCGTTGATTCGACATGTCCAACACCACAAATCTTGATCGTACATCAGCCATCAGGTTTCCTTTCAAACTTGTGATGCTATGACACCTGGGATTTGCGTGGACTCTCAACTAATAATTTGTGCGTATTGGTACTTGTTAAAGTATCACACACACGTGCATCTTCTATATTAACAGAAATAACCTACCTGAGATAATGGCACTTTAGTCGTCTCCGTTATGCCGCAAAATAATATGCTCGAAATTCTTGAGTGATCTTATCTTTTTGATAATGAACACATAAACAAAAAAACAAAAGCAGTCAAATGTATATACTAAGAATGCTGTGATCATCATCATCATCATCATCATCATCATCATCATCATCATTATTCTTTTAGCATCGAGCGTTCGACAAAGACCATCCCCAGGAATGTCCTGTTCGTTTCTCCTTTTTGTATGCTGTAGGCCTCGATTATGCACTTGATCTTTGGAGATCCATGTTGTGAGTCATTATGTCCATCGGTTGCCTGTCATTCTTGCACCTTGTCCAAGTCAGTTTTTTAATAAATTCTCTGATGTCTCCTGTTTTTTCTTCAATATATTGTGCTGTCTAGTTACCTCTTCATGTGATGTTGAGCATAATTTCTTTGAGGTGACTGATGCATCCTTTTTAATTTACTGGTCGATCATCTGGTTGGGTCTTATGTTTCAGCTCTGTAGGTGACTATAGGTTGGATAGATTAATTGTATACTTTTCAGGGATTATATTGGAAGAGGGGGTGATCAATTCAGATGTTACTTCTATCACAAATATTGAAAGTTGATATCTAAAAAAAGGCCGATTAAAAAACGAGCATGAGTTACGCTGGATACGAACTAAGCGATAAATGTAGCATAAACCCGAATTGAAAAGTACCCCCTCTAAAAACTTTATATTTGGTCCGAAACTAGATATTTTTATTTTAAATTTTCAACCTTCTTGTTCTAATGGGGTAACCAGTACGTATGATACATACATGCGTACATAGCCTGGTAGTCTGACATAACTTATAAAAAGAAACATTTTGTATTAATGGTTTTGGTAACAGTTTTGATGGACAGTTTTCTAATGAAGACCTCAAATGTCGAGTACTGAGAGATGATTGAAAGGACTTGTATCAGTCGCACATTCAAAGACCGGCTTGCTACGCATATTTCCAGGTAGTAATGAGACATTTAATGTTTGCACAAGACCTGTAATTTTATTGAGTAATAATTGGTTTCTTTAAGCCAATAATAATTTGAATGATTCGTATTTAATAAATCATTTACATATTTTCTAATTTCATTTTAAATTGTTGGTATCATTACCAATAACATTCATGTAAAATGCTGGTTTTTTAAACAATCATATTGTGCGCAAAGAAGTAATGAAATCATCTTCTGTGATCAGGACAACATTGGCTAAAATCAGATTACAATGCCATTCTGTATTAACCAATAATCCATAGTCAATCAAAAAACCCTGCAAGCTGCGACTCTTCAAATCCAGAGAAGCAGAAAGAGCAGGAATACTTTTGATGTTCTAGTGTCATTAATTTCTTTCATCGCGTTCATTGCCCTAATGCACCATATTTTCCCGCACTTTTCTCTTCCCCTTCAAAGGCTATCGCATTTTTGGGGTCTTTGGTGTATTTTCAGCATGTAATCGTTTCTGTGCCACGTAATGATTTTTTTAGATTTTAATTCTTTAGATTTTGTAGGAGTATTTGTGTCTTCACTCTCCTCCGTATTTAATTCTACTTGAGCCAAAATGATGGTCCATCCAGTGAACGTAGAAGAAAATCATTCGTCCGATAATCTTTCTGGAAAAATAGAGAAAGATTTTCCGTCCATTTTTGGAAATATACTTCAAGTTCATTAAGTATATACTGCTCAATTAAAGTTTCCAACCTTTGTTGTGCCCTTTTCGAAACCATGCCAGCTTTGGGAAATATGAAAGAAGCCAGTCATCGACCATTTGACTGTCGTTTTTGTATTGGTTTTTATCATTAGTGGGTGATCCAATATTTTGGATCTACAGAAGAAATTCAATATTCAAAACAGGTATATCGTGTGCCATTTGTTGCACTACAGATTGAAAGCAAACCACAAAAACCTCTACGTTTGATTCTCATTTAGTGTCTCCTTTATGTTCCATAGTATATTTGGTATAGTAGTTGAAGAGCCAGTCCTACTGAGGAGGTTTGATTTCAATATATGTTGTTGCAGACAACTGAGCATTTTCATATATACGTGTGCAGGTCAGGTAATAATTGAGATATCAATTTGAATATATTGATAATCCATCTTATCCTTCCATTCCAAATTAGGAATTGAATATTCTCACTACCTCCAAGTGTTATCAATTTTCAATATGGCTGTCAATTTTACTATGCACATTTTGCATGCCTGAAAGTCGTACGTAGTACACATTTCCGCAGTGAAAAACTCTCTTCAAGACAACGTCAAATATTTCTAATGAGAGTATGTTTGATGAGGGACGGAAATTAATGGGATTTTTTTTCGAAAGAGGCAACAGCTGTTAATAAAACCCAATCGTGGAGTGAAAACGGCACGTGTTTCGAAAGTTTCAATCCCATTCATTTATATCTACGAGAAACTTACTAGAGAGAAAATATTGAGGAAAAAAAAAAAAGGAAAAACAGAGGCTCGTTTTTTGCATAAATAACAGGGAGAAAATTCTCGAATTTTTCAGCCTCTAACTCCATCGCTGCAGCTTGTGCGCGAGGTATATACAAGCCAGCCTGACCAACCTGTAAAACAAAAACATCTTTGTTAAGAGGATTTGTGAAAACTGTTTGACCGTTTCCAAAAGAATGAAGACAGGTTTGCAAGAAATAGGAGAAAGGGGCTCCTAAATGGGACAGACTTACACGTAAGAGCCAAGAAAGAAAGTTGCAAAAGAAAAAGAGAAATGCAGACGTTTCAATGTTTACGGCCCACTTGATAAACACTAGAATAAGTTTGTGGGAATAATCTTCTATAGGATTGACAAATATACCATATATATATGTATATATAAAGATCCACTCATATACACATTAACAGAATAAAAATGATTATCACCAGATATTTCCATTGTTTGTATAAACAGAGAAGTACATGCACAAAACCTTCAAGATGTATCCATAATTAGATTTTTGAAAATACATGGAATTTGATGAAAAAAGATTTTAAGTTCACCCAGTCACGATACATTCATTAGATTTGAAACAAATTACCCAACTTAAAATCATACATTCTACGATATTTCCATAACCTGATGGAAATGTTAGACTTTCTTTGTTTCCCTTCCTTCTCAGTGTATGGGCGGGAGAAGGGTAGAAAAAACCCCATCATCATCATCATCATCATCATCATCATCATCATCATCATCATCATCATCATCATCATCATCATCATCATCATTCTTATGATGTCCGTCGTTGGACATAGACCTTCCCCATGGTTTCGAAACAATTCTCTATCCATAGCGTCACACAGCCAGTATCCCCTGAATTTGTCTCGTTCATCTCTCCATCTTGTGTCCTATGGGCCTCAGTTTCTCAAGTGACCTCTGGGGATCCATGTTGTGAGTCATGATGTCCATCAGTTGTCTTTCATTCTTGCGACATGGCCTGCCCATTGCTTTTTCAGTTTTTTGATAGTTTCTTTGATGTTTTGAACTGTTTTCTTCCTGATATACTGCTCTATCTTTATGATCTCTCCATGTAAGGTTGAGTATACTTTTCTCATGTGCACGTTGCATGCTTCTCAGTTCGCAGGTTCCATATTTCAGCTCCATACGTGACTATCGGGAGAATACATTGGTTGCATACTCTTTTTTTAGGATTATTGGGAACGTCTGGTTTTTGAAAGTTGAGCTTGGTCTGCCGAAGACTTTCCATCCCCTAGTGATTCCTGGCTTGACTTCCGTTTCTTTTAGGATCTCATGGAGATTCATTGTCTTCGGGAGATGTAATGGTCTATTTTGCCGAGTTCTGCATCTTCTATCTTGACAGTAATGTTTTTTATTCTCAACATAATTGCTGCACATGATTTTAGTTTCACTGAAGTTCATGTGTAGGCTGACTTTTTTTACTTTCTTTGTTTAGTTGGAGGTCTCTGCGAAAAGGACGATGTCATCTGCAAATCTAAGATTGCTTATATTCGCAGTCTTTTTTGATTCCTCTATTTTCCAGTTTAAGTTTCGGAATATCACCTCAAGTCAGGCTGTGAAGAGTTTGGGTGCGCTGGTATCACCTTGTCTCACTTTTTTTTGAAGCTGGAACGGTTCAGAGTCCTTATGCAGCCTGATGAAGGAGTTGATGTGATTCTATATATGTTGCAGTGCTCCACTTATGGAGCAGATCTGGTTGCATCAAAAGGTCACGTGTACATGGAACATAAATGACGGTAGCACACTAAAGATTCAAAAATTTACCCATATTATGCCTACAAAACATTTTTTTAATTGTGAAACCCCAAACAGTGGCTAGTTCAAAATTTAAAATGAATATATACTAAATTGGTTTATCAGTTTGATTTCAGGAAACTCTGGACTCTCCCATAGCAACGGTTACTGAAGTAAACTACTCATTAATCACTACTTTCCAAATTTTTTAATTGATCACACCAACATTATGTGCAGGCAGTTGTGTCCCTTGGATTGATATCACGTTGGCGGCAACCCAGGATATAACTCTAAGTTTTGCTGACTCAAAAATACTTTCTTTGTTGAATTGACACACATGAAAAAAAGTGCTAAAAATCATCCTAGCCATTGTGAGGATATTTTAATAGTCTATGATGGCTACATTGATCGAGAATTACTGAGACAAAAAAAGCTGCAATCGATAGGGTGGCCACTCGAATGTAGCGTTGCTCTTACCACTAAGCCAAACAGACAATGACAGTGGAAACACCCTAAACTCACAAATGTATCCTGCTTTCTGACAGTCTATATCTGATTTTCCCAAAGTAACGCTTTTTTCTGTGATTGTTTATTCTATACACGATGTTCAGTCTAAATGATGCATTCTCTGCGTGAATAAATGCTCCCCAGTTATACCACTATGAATGTATCAGTCAGATCATAGATTCATTTTTATTGACACACACACACACACACACACACACTCACACACACATATATATATATATATATATATATCTATATATATATGTATGTTTTGATATGATAAAAATCTGCTGCATATTTTAATATGATAAAAATCAAATCCAGTATTTGATTTTTCTTCCAATTAAACATTCATTTATAATCGAGCTGATTGCATTCTGAAAGCACATTCTTTATATACAGCAGAACACTGGGGATTCAAACAACTAAAATAATATCAACAAAATCCTAACGTGAATCAGAATATAATAATAACCACACGAAAGAAATGAAATCGATAAATCATCATTAAAATAAATAGATATAAAGAAAAATTACGACAATAACACTTAAAAATAACTAATTACGATTATAACACTTGAAAATAACCAACCAAATTTATTTATGGTTTTTATGGAATGTGGAGCAGCTTGTTATACTGTGATATAAAATAATTTTCTTAACACTGTATTGACTGTATTGACAAAATATCCTGCAGATGGCAACTTAGTAAGATTGTTGGTTGTTGTGGAATTGCTGTATATACAACACACATGGACAAACTCAGACGTGTATTTATTCATTGGTAGTTGTCTATTTTGATCTTTCACGAAGGCTTTGGCTCACTGAAACAAATGTTACAATTCAACATTTCCCCAGCCAGCCAGCCAATCTGGCCACAGATACATCCCTCTTTCTGGGTGTATTGTTTTACTTATGTGCCTTATCTATACGTGAATATATGTGTGTGTGTATGTGTACGTGTTTGCGGGTTTCTTGTTGCTTGAAGTCACATCTTTAGGACAACTATCTTAGTAAATTTGCATGTGTGAACCAATAGACACAAACTCAAACGTTTTACCCGTTTTTCAAATTTTTTCTTTCATTTCTTATTATATTCGAACAATCAATGAATCATATGCTGGTATTTATCCAGATAAATTTAGACAATGAGTTCTGGTACACGTGCAGGCTGTGGTGGTTCGCTTCCGAGGAACCGATGTTTTTTTTAGTATAGGTCAGACCTATTACAAAAATGAAAAAAGAAAATGGAAACCTATCACCCTAACTGAACCACACTTAATTTGCTTTCATTTACAAATATGTATTATAATCGTCATCAGTATTTGGAGGAAAAAGTTGATATGTTTTATATTGATATCAATTATCTCAGTCAATTCACATGTATGTATGTATGTATGTATGTATGTATGTATGTATGTATGTATGTATGTATCCGTATATTTATCCATCTATCTTTTTATCTATCTCAATACATATGTATCTATCAATCCATCTATCTATCTGTCCACTTGCCTACTCTCTTATAGATTAACATTCAGCACCTACATTTCTATATCTTCCTTGTGATAATCCTCAGTAAAACTGACAAGAATTCTTACGAAATTAAACGAAAGTTTTTGCCATTTACAGATCTACTTGAAAATGTATACTTTTGAAATGTATGGAAAATGTATAGACAATCTTCTATTTTCAGTCAAGCAGGAACCATTCACGTCTTTTGTTTTTTTTTCAAAATAACAAAACCAAACGTTCACAGAAAGTGCTTTTTAAGCAATCAGCTAGTTTTATTTTTTCAAAATTTTTAAATGATTTTGACCACTCTATGTATAACCAGTATTCATCCTTCACTCTTACATTCCATATTCTATCAGCAAGGCGATAATGTTCTCGATGGAGAAGGTATAAAATCTTTGTGGATTTGGATCAAGCTTGAAGATATTCCACCATGGACATTGTTATAAAAGATTGCAAGATATACATTCGATGCTAATTCATATCTATATCTTACAAGACAATCTGTTTTTGTCTATCAGCGTACACACGCATGTGCACGTGCAAATGCAAACAAGGCATATGGAGTGATTCTTACTAAGTGTTATTCAAAGTGTAGCATCAAAATTTGTATTATATTTGGATGGAGCAGGCTGTTTACTCTGATCGCTCTGAAAGTTCTCTATAAATACAACTATGAAACAATCTATATACAAGTCTGTATACCACAACAGTCATTACCTGATAATCATGTAAAATCTTCAATCTATCTGTTCCCTGTTCATTAGGTGTGTCGGTCTGTGTAGGTGTACGTTGTGTCAGTGGATTTGCAAAAGGAAATTTTCTAGTGTACATATATAAGAGATATAAAGCATAGAATCATGAAAATAAATCACAAAAATACAAATTGATCTTGATATATATATATATATATATATATATATATATATATACATGAACATGCCATCCAAATGTTGACAAACAAAGAATAGATTGAACAATCTATTCATCTACTAAATTACACATTGTTTCCCGTTCCTCGTAAGAGGAACTTACTTGTCCCTCAGAATCACTCTACCATACCGACAGATTAATGATAATAAAAAAATCATCTGCATGACGGAACCATGGATGAAAAATAATTGAATATGATACTGAACCCAGTTTTCTGTGCATGTTGGTATTTTGGGGGGAACAGTTACTGGCCATATCGTAGGTATGAAAATAAACGTGGTCGAATACCCTGCGGCAAATTCCACATTTAATAATTAAAGTTATAATATCCCCGAAATATCTATATGATATCGAAGACTTATTGCTTATTTATTCATTCCTTTTCAATATAATTCCGTTGGCTGAAAGGTGGCAGTTGTTAATAATATTCAACCAAGAGTCGTTCTCACCATGATAACAGAATATACCGAAGAACGTTTAATTCTGCAGCCAAATAAAAGAAGATAGAAGAAAGATTGGTCATATATTTTGTGTTGTGTTTCTGAAATTTTAGGGCAAAAAGTGACAATTCTACGAATTAGTACAACTAATTATACCTTATAACTTTGCCTTTATATTTGTAATTTTCATGCGTCATTTCGGCCTTCCCTCAGTTGGAATCTGTAGCCGAGTTTACGCAACCCGTTTATACGTTTTCTCTGTTTTCCTCCTCTCAACTTAAGAGAGAAGATTGGAAATTAATATTTATGGGAAATATTTCTGGGAGGGAAGAATTGGAGAATTAACCGCACACAAACGCATCAAGAGAAATCGAACCATAGTAGGTAAAAGGTAATGTATCCAATCCAAGCATTCTCAGAATATACAGTACTTGTAACATTTGAATAGACAGGCATTTTGCCTAAAATTGTTTGATTTTTGGGTATAAATTATTAAATTATATGGAGATCCGTAAATAATGACAAAAAATGAATTCATTTGACAAATACTTTTGTGCAGAGATGTAATGATAAAAATTGCTATCACATTCCATCATTTTGATTCAATCTCAATTCCCCCAATAATTTGCCCGAGCTGATTTTCTCTTGAAGAATTATCAGTGAATACAGGTGAAGTGTCTTCCCCTGAAATGGGCATATAGATGGTTCGATACATTTTTTCTACTGCAAGTAATATTCTTAAAACTTTAGTCTCAATTTGCTTGGCATGATTATGTGAAAAAATAAAGGTAAGAAAAAAACAATCGTTTCAAACAAGCTTTTGTATGATGATAATTCGAACGAGTACTTCTAGTTCCTTGGTTTTTAGTTGCACTCTTGTGTACTTGAATCTTCCAAATGAAATATTATCACAGAAGATTCTCATTATAAGGATAATCAATCTGGCAAAGTTTTAGCTTTCATTCATTTAGGCTTCAGTCGGAGTTTGCACATCACATTATCATGAAAAACTGTAATTGGCCATGGATCCATAAATATGTAATGATAGTTGGTAGATAACGAAACAATCATGAAGTGCTCTCCTTTTACCAAACGGTAAGTGTAATTCGGAAGTCGAGTGCTGGAAATACAAAAATACCATTTTTGTGATTTGGAGACGACAATAGGTTTTTAAATGGATGAAATATTCAATGTTAGCTAATAGTTGGCTATTGCAAAAATTCCAATTTAACACGGTAAATACCCTGTTAAGCAGACATGATCCACTATCATTTGATCCTAACAAAACCAAAAATGCAAATTAGCCTGAATAATGCCCCATCTTTGTTCAAATGAAAATACGAGAAATTTTCAATCGCTTTGGAGAACACCTCGATCCATAATTTTCAATATATATATATATATATATATATGTATATATATATATATATATATATATATATATATATATATATATATATATATATATATAAGTACTGAAAAAGATTCTCTATACAGTAAATGGATGTGTATGTGCTCCAATGATGAACCGTAACAGAGCTTTTTTTCATAAGTACTTTGGTTTTTACTATATTTGCTCTGACTATTGTTTGCTTTTACCACATAACTATTTCATTACCGGGGACATACATCTACCGGATGTAATGGACAATTATTCCAGACATGTTTCTTTATATATATATATATATATATATATATATATATATATATATATATATATATATATATATATATATATATACTTGCATATACACGTTATTTACAATGGATCGATACTAATAAGTATGAGTTAACTGTCTCAAGACAAAGTTTTAATAAAGAAAATCTCCGTTGATATCGTGCAGTATCTTTTTAGGAAGGAATTCAAGATATAAACCTAATATTATGTTAAAATTATACGGAAAAAGTAAAACAAAATCGACCCAATTCAAATTTTGAGTCATTTTGTTCTCTGAGTGTGTTATCAGATAATTGCAATGCTTTAAAACAATCTTTGTGATAATCGTTGAATTTGATAATTCCTAGTTTAGAGTTTCGGTTTAGAAACATCTCCAATTATATAGCAAGCCTGACTCAAAAACTCTGCCCCACTTTTGACAGTGTGGACATAAATTGGCTACGATCAAACATTCAACATTCAAATGAAAACAAAGTATGAGATACAATCAAAGCTCACTAACTGAATCACTCTCCTCTTCCTTTGATCCACTCACTCAATAAATCATCATTTTTGCAACTCACTCATTCACTCATGAACACAATGTCCCTCTCTTTCTTTCAATCACAAACGCACTTTTTTCTCCTTCTACAATTCGAAACGATAAGCATTTCCACGACATAACTATCTATGAATAATTCAACGTGATTTTAATTGACATGACAAATGGTATTATTTCTCAGCAATTTTATTGTTTTATAAGCTTTGCTATTCGAATAGCTAATCATATTAATTTACATATTCGACCAATATATATGATAACGAACACATTCACACACACACACAAATATTTACATGCATATACACACGAATATTTGTACATATAGGTTTTGCGAATAGGGATTTTTGATGATTTATGGGGCTTAGTAGACAATGATTCTTGAGAGGAAGGTGCTATCTGTATCGTGCCGCTCCAGAAGCCTTTGTGATTTTCTTGTCAGCTGTATTGAGAACACTGGCTTTCTTTGCATTATCCCCATTCATTACCACTGTCACTGTGGGGCCTGTCACTATTGCTAGTTTTTTGTATCTCTCAGGGATAACTACTAAATGTTCTGGCCTATCTCCATCTGGCAAACATAAACAATCATTAATCTCCTGTGAATATCTGTAGCGCTATCTCCTTGCAAAACATGAAATTCTAAGATAGTACATTTCTTTTTTTATTTGTGTCCAAGGAAGGGAGGCAGCCATTTAGAAGGGGGTTATGGGTAAGAAAATAGTTGTTATCACAACGGTAATCGTATGATATCACATTGCGTTCAACTAGTGTCCAGGGGAGGGGGACAGCCAGTGTAATTATGGGTAGGGAAAGAGAATTTAACCCTGCAGTTACCCCCTGGACCATAGACACTATGGTTTATCACTAAAAGAAAAAAAAACTTGAAATTCAAACTTACTCCTTCGAACTTGAATTCAACTGCTATTCATTTTTTACCAACCATCGTATATGTACAGACACATTTCTGGTGGAGAAAATACGAGTGTTTTTCTCTTCATGATCAAAATATCGCAGCTGATTTTACTTAAGCGCTGAATATTTTTTTATGTACGTACAAATATCAAAATTCTGAAACCAACAATCTAAAATATTTTATTTCGTGCAAAAGTTCCCACCAATAAAAATATTCTCTACAAAAAGTGCCACAAACCTAATAGCATCGAATTTAATATAATTTGTCTAATAAGCAAGAAGACTAGACTTGTTGATCGTAGACAAAAAAAGGAAAACTTGCCAAATGATAGACATGGCTGTGCCTGCAGACCATTGAGTAAAGAGGAAAGAGTGAAAAACTGGAAAAATACCAAGATCTAGCATGAAAAACCGGAGGAAATATGGAACATAAAACTCAGGGTAGTGCTAGTCATAGTAGTTGCACTGGAACTGCCCCAAAGGCACTGAGGTTGAGACTGAAGGATCTCAAGATAAAAGGAATGATCGAGACTGTACAGACCGTAGCACTGCTATGAACTGCACGGATACTGAAGAAAGTACTAGAAATATAAGGACTGCAACACTAAATGTTTGCAGTGGCTTATCAGAGGAAGGAAAATGGAAGCAGAGATGTGAATCACAGCACTTGCATGACAGGCAAGGGAGAGAAGAGATATTTGCTCGAGACTTGAGGAGACTTATTGTCCTTCAGCAATGACCACCGGGCAACTGGTGTGAAACAGTAAACCACAGAATTACTTGCTGTCACTTAACCTTCGGTGGTAAGCACCAGGCAACTGGTGTGAGATTGCAAATTACACCCTAGAGATGATACGGATAGATTATACGTTAAGAGAAAAGAAGGTGGCATGGGGTTCATCAGCATAGAAGACTGTGTCCAGAGAGCTAAAGCTGTCCTAGAAAAGTATGTGCAAACGAATAGCAAAGAAATCAGAAAGAGTGCGAGAGATAGTGCAACAAGCAATAAAGTAGAAAACAATGGAACAGCACAGCAAACAAGAAAAAAAGATACGAAGAGAAAAAATCGTATGGTGAGTTTAAAAGGCAGATACATGATGTAGCAGACGAGAAATAATGGACGTGGTTACGGAAAGGAAACCTGAAGAGAGAAACGGAATCGCTCATCATGGCAGCTCAAAACAAAAGCATCAGGACAAACTACATAAAAACAAAAATCGACAGGACACAGACAAACAGCAAATGCCGCATGTGCAGTGAAAGAGATGAGATAGTAAACCACCTAACTAGTGAATGTAGCCAGCTCGCCCAGAAGGAGTATATGCATAGACACGATAGAGTAGCAACGATGATACACTGGGAACTAGGTAAACAAATGGGAATCAGACATGTGGAAAAGTGGTATCGGCACAAGCCAGAGGCAGTTTTGGAGAATGGCAACAACAAACTACTCTGGGACTTTGACATCCAAACTGACCACCTCATCCAGGCAAGAAGACCGGACTTGGTAATTGTACACAAAAAAAGGAAGGCCTACCAAATAGTAGACGTGGCTGTACCTGCACACCATGGAGTAAAAAGGAAGGAGAGTGAAAAACAGGGAAAATACCAGGACCTAGCAAGAGCACTACTGGGAACTGCACGGATACTGAGGAAAGTGCTAGAAATATAAGGACTGCAACGAATTGTAGATCTGACATAATAGGTGAAAGAGAGAGGAGACGTTACCTGAAGACCTGAGGAGACTTATTGTCACTCATCCTTCAGCGATAACCACTGGGCAACCGGTGTGGAACTGCGACCTATAAGTACTGGGAGAGGAGGGCTGGAGACTTGAGGAGACTTGCAGTCACTCAGGCTCCAGCGGTTACCACCAGGCAACTGATTTGAGGTTGCAAATAATAATAACAATAATAACAATAATAATGATAATGATCACAAATATGACAACAGATTACGAAACAGATGTTATGACTGTAAGCACAACCATGCTGGAAAACAAGGATCTAAAAACTTAAATACTTGACCTGATGTTTTGCCAGAAGTAGGACAGTCTCTGCATTAAGCAGATAATCATCATTTTCTGTCCCTGAAAATTGAGCAGCGTATTTCCCCATTTTTCAATCTTTTTTTTGCTCGTGGCATGTGTTCAGGCAGAAGGCGAAATCAGTATGAGAACCAGAAATTGAGGGGTACAAGAATAGCTATTTTAAAATTTGGCCCCCTCATAAAGGGTGATTTGTCAAACTGTATTTCCTAATTCTGCTTGTGCAGATAATTCCCTCGCGGGAAACTGAATCTTGATCTGTTCATTAGTCGGAAAAGCTGATCTTTTGTCTGACCGAAATTCTTAGTTTGAGCTTCGTTAGTCATGTCTGTGCCTCTCCAAATCACTGACACAAATGGTGTGTTGTAGCCATAAACAGGGGATTGAAATATTCTTAGAATTCGTTAATTTGATGTACGCTAAAAATCCAATTGATTTGCAACTGATCGATGATATCGTGCGTTCACCCTGAACTAAAAAATTCTCTCAAGGGATATAACTATCAGTTGATTAGGGTAAATAACTATCTGATTGATTCATTATTTATTTCAAATTCTCTTGAAAATGAAAATAACGATTTTTCCTTCGTAATTGTGATGAAATACGGAAGGATTTAAGTTATATAGTGTTGGTAAAGCAAGGACCGATTAAGAAATTACGATAAAAAAGAAATATATTCATTACAGCGCCTAGATCAAACTAGCCCTAAAAGCCCCGTGTGAAAAGGTTTTGGCTAACATCACGAAATTTTCTCTCATTTATGGCATGAATTTTTTTTTTTTGGTTATCCTTCTTATTGTTTCAGACTTTCGTTTATTTGGTGATCATTTTATTTGTTGTTGCTAATCTTGGACATATTCATGGATATATTTGTATAACTGAGACATTAAAAAAAAAGCAAAAACTCTCGCCAAATAGATTGCTTCAGTTTTCACTCATTTCTGCTTATCTATGCATTTATGTATTCAGAATGTATGTATTTATTCAGTACGAATGTATGTGAATAGTTCACACGAAGCACTTATCCACCAAAAAAATACTTCACTAAACTACCAGCATGAATAGGTTTTTTATCGTTAAGAGAGGGGATCAATCTACACTGAAACATCATACCAAATGTGCCATCAATTTGTGCCTAGCAGTTTAGTGAGATTACAAACAATCGATTTATAGGGCAAAAAATTTGCATCAAGACTTCACTGAACCCTATCTTATTTTTTCTGTTTTAAAAATTCTTTTGAAAATGTCCTTTTTGGCCAAAAGCCCTGATTTTTCAGGGTTTCAAGAGAGTAGCAACTGTGCAGAACTCAGTTCCTATACTACTTCCCTGGACATTTGTATCTGTAGTCTGATGCACATCAATGGATTTTATGAAAAATCCCCTCCCCATTGAATAAGTTTTGATTGGGATGAGGATAATCTGCGATGAACGATTTATGCCAAATCTATCGGCAGTTTTCGGACATTTTTAGTGATTGTTGCCCAACAAAGGGGGAGATAAGTATCTTATCCATTACTTTAACTTTTCTCAGTTGACCCTCCCTATCAACTCGTTTTATTCTTTGAGTAGTGATCACTGCCCAAAAAAAAGTGTAAGGAATATCTTTTTTATTGACACCCCCTTTCTTTCACACTTTTAATTGATCATACACAAGAAGACATGGTGTCAAAAGACAATAGCCACCTGACGGTTTCTATTGAATGACCCACAAGAACTGGCTACATATATTTTAGTTTTTTAAAGCATACATACATACATACATACATACATACATACATACATATATGACAATGCATTCGGTGATAATATCGAAAACTTTTAATGCAAAGATCAAGCAGTTTTTTTACATGCTTTCACTTGAAGACTTGATAGTTCAGTGCTCTTACGCTATTGATAATGCAAATGAATGTCCAATCAATATCTACTGAGGTTTTAATCAAAGGTGACTGAACTCGTTCAACTTAAAACACTCCATTATTTCTAAGTCGAATAGGGGATATTGTTACAGCCAGAAATTTAAAAAAATGTCGCATTCTTCATTGTATGGATGGATTTTTCAAATTATGATTTTTATCATCATTTTCATAGCTATCTTTTCATTTTTTTCTCATTCTCTTCCGTTTTACCCCCAACTCGAACACAAAGAAAAGAGCGTTTAATGCATTCCTATTCATTCTTCCTACTTCAATTCTATTTTAACTTTTCTCCCAGTTATTTTCATAAGTACAACAGACTCTCCGTGTTAGTTTCTTCTTAACCACTTTTAAAAATGTTCTCTCTTCCGAGTTCATTTCATTTTTTCAAATTCTTTAATCTATTTTCCCTCTGTTCTACCTTCTTTATTTTTGTTTTGTTTTTCTCTCTTCTTCATTCTTTCCAATATTCCACCCCGTCTTTATTGCTTCATTTATTTCACTGTAACTTATTTCTTTGTTTTCTTTTTCTTCGTTCTTCGGTCAGTTATTAATCACATTTTTGTCCCTCCCATTCACCTAGCTCGTTCTCCCCGCTTTATTCATCCCTCCCTTTCATTCTTTTTTCTTCCTTCTGTTATTTCTTTTGTTTCTTCTTCGACTGCTATTACCTATTTCTTGACCTTTTCCCTTACTCGTTCTATTATCTGATATGTCTTAGGAAAAACAAATCAGAAATTGCAGGGAGTCAGATTCGTACTTTTAGCTTTGACCGACATATCTTGATCATGCAGCGATCTGTAAAAATATCCTGCAAGAGACCATGCACCCCAAGAAAACTACAGGAATAAACAAAACTTGCTTCCAAACCTTCTTGTTAAGATTTCTTCTATCTCACAAGACTTTCTTTTCATAACTTCAAGCCATGTTCCATATTGGCTGTAACAAAAGTAAAACATCTCTTCGGAATTTTGGTCAGCAAAACCAATCTAAAAACATAAATGACTGAAATACCTGAAATGGGGAAAAAAACTAAGCCTATACAAGTGCACAGGCTTCACACTTTATATCATAAGAAAAATCAGTAATTAAAAAAAGACTGACGTCTGTGCTGATAGTGAAAGTGCATTGCAGCATATTTCATTCTTGATAGACAATAAAAAGATAAGGAAAAAGCAAATTTCCTAGAAAGATGCTAGGGAGATTCATTAGGAACTTCTAATTAGAGTTAGGCAAAAGGATGTAATTAGATGATGGGAATTAATGAGTGCGTTGGCGCATGCGTCGATGTTTATGGGTGCGGCGCCAAATGCATTCATTTCCTAGGCATCTGTCAATTAGTTCATGTCTGATTGCATCTATATTTCGGCTATCCATCTATCTATCTATCTATCTATCTATCTATCTATCTATCTATCTATCTATCTATCTATCTACCAATCCGTCTATCAATGTTTCTAAGTCTGTCCAAATATATATCTATCTATATATTTATCCATCCATCCTTCTGTCTATCGCAGTGTATTCTTACGTAGATTTTTCCCTGTCTGTCAGTATCCATCAGAAACCATCAATATGAACTGTAAAACATAAAGGTCATGCCAATAGCATTAGAGGTGTAACGATTTAAACATTATCGTTTGGCGGGGGGGGGGGGGTTCTGGTCCAAACTAAGAAAAAAGAGGTGAAAATTGAATTATCAATCTTAGTTTTTGTTACAGAGGTCCATCAGCATTCATTTCTGCTTCTTTAAAAATTTGGACATTTTAGTAATAAGTGTCCAACAAAAGGCAAAATGTTACTTATTCATTCATACTGATAACATGACATAAGTAACTTTGGTCCCATGAGGATTTCTATTGAATAAAGAACCAGTTTAAACTATCCATCCATCTAGCATTCCATCTATTTATCAATTTATCCATCTATATATCCATCTAACTGTTCATCCTTCAATCTATCTTTATCTATTGATTCACTTATTCATATCTATATCTACTTATCCATCCATCTATTTATTTATTCATCTGGTAATATATCATTTTAACTATCCTTCAATCTATAAATTGATTTATCTCTACCAATCAATCAATGTACCTATCAATCTATCATAATTCCTGAAATTTGATGCTTTTATTTCACTTTATGTTTATAATCAAACTGTCTTTGAAGTTTGCTAAATACATTTCAATTTATCAAATTCAGCATATTCTTTGAATCACATCATCTTTCATCTTTTCAACTTCTTATCAGTTATAAAAATTTCAATAATAAGGATGTCTGGCTTTCTAAAGACTTGATCTAAAAATCAAATCAAAGAGAAACCTCATTCAATTTCAAAATGAAAAAAAAAATGAAGTGATTACACATTACTACATGAACTAACTTTCCCAAACTTTTCTGTACTACCATATCAACTTATTTCAGATAAATAATCATTTTATTACAAATATCTTTGAAGGATGGGGAGGAAGAATAGAATTAAACAAAGTGATCATTTTGAATTCAAATGTTTTAAAGATTCGTTGACCAAATTAACAGCTCCAACTTAGCAATCCGAATTCAAACTCCCACAGGCACAATTTTTGTTCTTTTGGCAATTATGCTCATGGGAAATACATGGATCTATCACTCTACTCAGGTATGGATAGAATAGGTCAGGATTAATTGAGTAATGCCACTTTGGGTGCTTGTCTCATTCACTTATGACAAATGAGAGCCAGACAAGTAGCTATCTGATGAGTTGAGCTAAAGATTGGGAGGCTAACATCGTAGCCAGCGTAAGAGCGCTACTTTTGTTGCTTTACTGAAATATATTAAAACGATCTTTGACAGTAAAGGCGTACTTATTTTTTTTCTCCGACGGTTTGCGAGTATGTCTCTGCCGGAACAGAAGATGTCTGCTTTGCCACCTGCTGCTGCAAAAAAAAAAGAAAATAGATATGTTCTCGCTAAAAATTGCAAGCTGGGAAAATGGAAAGATATTTCTGCTATCTGTAACTCAAAACAAAGGTTATTCGATGATCATTTCCTTGGAGAACTGTGCAAAATTGCTTGGTTCCACTTCGTATGAATAACTCTCAATATAATCCAGTCATATAATATCATAAAAATTAGTCAGTCTGTAAATCAATGAAGATACAAAATTATTGAAGGTTAGACTGATGCAAAACAAGAAGACATGCAATGGAAAACAAGTAGCATCAGATGGGTTGATCATTCACGATATGTAGAGAAATGGCATGAATACAATGCACTGAGGCACTGAGTGAGAAGAAGCAGATGAGGTGAAAGGTGAGTGAAGAAGCTTGGACAAAGGGAGTGAATATACTAATGAAGAGGAACATTGATGCCAAAAGTTTGAAATTATTCGATATATAAAATGATATATATAGAGATACTGACCAAATATGATATAATGATAGACTATGATATTGATCATTAGATACAATTCATATAAACATATTGATACGGATAGATACATTGATAGATATTGACAAATACAAATGTACATACATACCATCATATATGAAATTTGTTTCCTCAATTTTAAGTATCGAAATCGCATAATGTCACTTCAAAGACTCACTCAAGTGTGTAAAGAACAGGTATGGCTTCTAACCTATACAGTTATTTCAGGATTCTGCTTTATATTGGGCAGTAAGGCATTCTTGCCTTGCATTCATAAAGCGAGGTACACATTGTACACCTTTATTTTTGTCTGTTACCCCTTAAGGTGGTATTTAAGCTTTCTTAAATGCATACATGCAGCCAACTGATACAGTCACCGTGTAATATCGGAACACCGTTCCAAATAAGAGTCCTGCATATAATCTGACGTAATACATGATCATTTGTTCGGTTATGTATCGATTTCTCAATAACATAATTATTGTGCTGTGAAAAAAAAACAAAAAAAATTGATCGTGACTGAGCAAAAGGAGAATTAGGAGTTGAAACTATTTTTTCCTAGCGTTTGCATCATCAGTAGCTGGTAAAAAAAGAAAACGCTACGTTGAAACGGCTACCCTATCGGTTGCAGGTTCGATTCCTCTGGCGGCATCATTTCCTTTATATTTTTTCCAATGTTTAGGCCAAATGATACATTCACCGTGTAAAACAGGACATCTTTTCAAATATTTCACAATTCATTATCATATATGTATACATTCACATAGTCTGGTTCATTAGCGTTGCCTCATATTACCCAGTCAACCCATACTTATCTATATTTATATCTATACATGTGTGTTCATAGATATAATGATGCATAAGTTGTATATAACATGTTTGTGAGTGGCTGACGAATCTTTGTAAGAAAGAGAAGTAACAATCGACTTCTCTAATAAATCAATTCGGTGGATGTTGAGTTATCGGAAGGAAATGTATGATGGATTTATTGATAATTAAACTGAGGATAAATAAAAACCATTAGTATAAAAATCTATTCAACTTTCCTAGCTCTTCACATAAAATGAACAAAAATGTGTTTGTTAATGCTATATTGTATCATGCAATAACATTCCCTCCTCTTGCTATCATAGATAGATAGAAATGCTGAACTATCGCCTTTCATGGCTTATGTGACAGGTTGGAAAGTTACTCGACTGTGTAAAATATTTCCCTCGTAATCATATGATACACCTTACAAGCTTTCGTCGTATGCTTAAGAGTCACTCATAGTTGTTTGAGGTGTCATTAGTGTCATGAATCAGTTTGATATCTAGCCTGGTATATCAATCCATTCCTCTCTGTCTGTATCTATGTAAGTGTTTATCAATATTGCACTCAGTTTGTAAACCCAAAACCACTTATTTTACATAGATAGCAACTTTCTGCACTACAAAGTATAAATACTGAACAATACATCTTATAAGACAACAACATAATTCTCCTGAGGACTATGCTTGTTAACGTTATCCGCTACATGCTCTCTCTTATTAGGCATTATAGGTTTTGCTAAAAAGCTCTTGAAAATATCAGATATTGTTTAGCCTCAACACAAATACAGATTTAACACAGCACCAGGTACAACATAGCGGTGTAATGTCGACCCAGCAAAAATACGGATTGGGTGTGGCAGAAATTGACTTATTGTTTGGGATATGCCTAGACGCATGCTGCAGGCACCAGGGTATGATCCACTCCATATGTGCAATGGAAGGTGCAGCTTAGGGGAATGATCCCCGGGAACAAGGCGACGCTTGTCCTTCGCTCGTATTGACCAAGGACACCTAAACAAAATGAGAGAAAATATCTATTTTTTCCCAAAATGTCATGTACCATATCAGTTCTCAGAACTGTTGAATCTTCAGAATATAAACATATTACTGGAGGTAATTGACAATTGATTATGGAATCGGATTCCTTCATCTACTTCAGCAAATATAATAAATAGAGTTACAATCACTAACCAATATTTGAAATTTTTCGTCCTGGATTCGTTGGCATTATTTCGATCTTTTATATATTGAAAATCCTGAAAAAAAAAAAATCAACGAAGGAAAAGTAATTTCCTAAAAAAAATTTTTTCTTCATTATAGAACATCTGTATTCGTATTAAGCCGCAAGATCTCAAAATGTAATACATTTACTTTTACAAACTCAAATCATCGGAACAAATTTAACAAGTTAAACAACAAATCAAACAATAACACATCCCCCAATATATATATATACATATATATATATATATATATATATATATATATATATATATATACATACATACATGTATGTATATATATAAATATGTATATATATAAATATATATGTATATATATATGTATATATATATATGTATATATATATAATGTGTACTTTAGAGAGTGAGACAGACTCGGGAGTGAAGTTTCTGGTGGTAAGGTTTATTAATCCTTATATGTCAATAGTCCATACATGTTTCGGGATTTCTCCCATCATCAGTGGTGCGTGTTGCGTGAGTGTGAATTAAAATGTACCATGTGGAACCAGAGTCCACTGCCAGCGGCTATGCATTGTGGGTAAGTTTTGTTGTCAGGGCTATTAGAGGCCTCATGCTGAATGTAAG
>OY735223.1:13550204-13570204 GCA_963457665.1 Thysanoteuthis rhombus
AGTGATTCATGTCATCTTGAAAAAAAGAACAGTTATTTTATTATTTTTTAAAATGAGCCCACAAAAATGTTCATTAGAACCAGCTCCTTTTCAGCTTTGTTTTCTTGCCTTTTTTATAGAAGATTATTATAATATATTGTAGGTAGAGGTCATTTTGTACCACACAACATTGAATCTTCCGATTTTATGAAAAAAAAATTTAATTCACAAAAGTCACCAAAAAACCAACCCAATAATGAGGGATCAGCAAGCTTAACAACGGACGTGATTGGCTGTTTGTCTCACTTCTATTGAATTTACCTGTATATATGATCTTTTCTCTCAACATTTTCTGATGAGACGAGGATGAAAGAATGAAAGGGGAAAATGGATATGTTTCAAACTGTAGTTTAATTTAGCTGACATTATATGCCAGAAAAATATGTCTCCTCAATGTTTACATCTTATGTGACATGAACTATCAAATGTAAATATATATATATATATATATATATATATATATATATATATATATATATAAATATATATATATATATATATATATATATATATATATATATATATATATATATATATATATATATTAATTAGTCCATTTCACTTTTGATTGTCCTCAACTTCGACCAAAAATTAATCAGAGAGGATAGCTCTGCAGAAATCACGTGATGCCAGGGTCAGGATTCCGAGTTGAATGGAGACAAAGAGTTATTTGGATGGTAATTAGCCGCTATTCAATTGGGGATTTCAGCAATGACATTTATTTGGTCATTACAGCCTGTATGCTCTCCTTGGGTCCCTGTCACGAATTAATGCAATTCACCTGGAACACACGCTATTTAGAAATCGACACTATATATATATATATATATATATATATATACATATATGCATACATATATATATATAGTTCGTGTATGTGCATATTGTGTATGTATATTCCTGAAGCAATCTTCCCATCAAATATGTTTCAGCAAGTATTGTGGTTAGATATCATCGTTTTTCTCTTTGTGAGCAAAGAAGCAGTGTACTGGCAAGATCACTAAAGTGAAGACATTATGGGGTGTTCGTGTTAAACAGGTTGCATATCTTGAGTAAAATCCTCTCATAGTCAAGTGGCTAAAGTCAAATATGTCAATGAATTTTTCAATTGCGATTAACTAAGGAATCAATTGGATGAAAAAAAGCAGGATGCATATGAGATAGCAATGATTATCAATCTGATTTTACAAGCCATAGTGGGTACAATTTTCCTGCTATAGACTACCTGATACCGTTGCCAAGTTGATAACTAGTATGAAAAAACGGGTCAAATGCATATAGTATTATAATGATCTGCAAGCCAATTTTATCGGTTGGTGTGAGTGGGTTCGATCCTTAATGGATACCAGTAGTAATGTGTGATACTAACTTATTCTACGCTAACATAATTATAATGAAGAGTTTGATTTTTCTTATAAGTCTCTGAGGAATGACACCTTTATTTGAAGCTAAAAATCTTGGTTAAAATAGCTGTCTCGTGGTATTACACCTCCTCAGTGTGGCTATAGACTATTCGATATCCATCCACTGCCACGAGGTTGGATAAAGATATTTGCTCCAGCATTTTATTCGTGGAAATAGACGGTCAGTAACACCGGATTTAAGTGTTACACTTTTTCATGAAGTAGATAGGTGCTTCAGCTTATATATATATATATATATATATATATATATATATATATATATATATATATATATATATATATATATATATATATATATATATATATATATATATATATAGCCGCCTCATCATAGCTTTGCATTTGAGCTAAACAGCCGCCGGTAATTCGAAAGTACACATGACTGTTTAAACACAAATTGTCTTTTTGATTATTCTTTGTCTATATCTGCTCTATTTGTTTCTTTCAACGCGCCAGGCATGTTATTAAGAAACGGATGTACGATCCAACTGAATGATTATAATTTGCTTTATGATATATTGGAACTAATTCGAAATAATATCCGGTTATCACACAGTGGATGCATGATTTAACCTGAACTACGTTTATAGAATAAGCAATCAAATACATCGAACTTGCATCCGATACGGGGAACCACTTCGGTGTAGCATTGCTCTCACCCTATTTATTAATACATATTTGAAATGGATCTGGGTATTGAATTATTAAATTTTGCATTATGATATTTTGAGATAACAGCAATTCTTAGATTCTTCATCACCTTCAACTCATAAAATGATGATCAGTTTTGGATGGTTAGTTTGGTGTCCAGAACGATCCATTAATCAACAATGCAGGTTTTTCATGTCTATCGCAAGGCCATTTTGCCAGCAGCTGGAACAGTTGAGTAGAACTCTTCTTTCACTATCTCAATATGGTCGTATAGGGCATAATTTTGATATATATATATACTACGGTAGTTCAATGTATTCAGATACATTCTTGCATATACATATATACAAGCATCGAACATTGTAGAATATAAAGATAAGCAGACACATAGGAATAAACTGGGACAAAATGATAGATAGATATTTAGATATGAACATACACACAAGTAGATATGAACGGACTCAAAAGTATGGATAGCTACAAGATGAACGGATTCAAATGATAGATAGATATCTTCAATGTAAATCATGAACGAAGGAATCGGTTTTGCTTTTAAAAGGGTCAAACCTGAACGATTTATGCCATGGAAAAAGTAATAAAACTGCTGCTTCTTGACAATCGTCCCAAAGACATGGAACTCTTTATGAACATCGCTTCAAATTGGAATAATGTGTATTTTTATGACGGCAACCTTTTCTTGAACGGTCAGTTGCTTTCAATTCAATTGAGTGTGCGTTGTGTTTTAATGTCAGCTACGAACAAAGAAACCCGCTTGGCATCTGAATGGAAATGGTTTAGGTGGGCTTGATATGTATATACCATTATTTGAGCACAACACTAAAGTTCACTTAAAGCTGTCTCGTCGTGCATCCTCAGACGTTTTGCAAACAGCGTACTGAAAAAATTCATATTTGCACGAAAAAAAATTACGCAAAATATTTTCATAAGTTTTAATTATAGTTATAAACTCGGGTAATAATCAGTGAATTTACGGATTCCATTATTATCAATTGCTTCTTACATTGCATGTGACAAAAAAGCTTGTTACTTCATACAATGCAATCATACTTATATTAAAAGATTCAATTGCAGTTCTATTATCTATAAGAGTCAGAGAGAGAGAGAGAGAGAGAGAGAGAGAGAGAGAGAGAAAGAGTGAGAGCGAGCGAGAGAGAGAGACGCACAGAGAGAGAGAGAGACAGAGAGGCAGAGAGGCAAAGACATCGGAGAAAAAGAGAGGGATTACTGCCAAGGTTATCTTAAAATAATCCTTATGACATGTTTTCGCACAGGCATCCAGTATGAGTACACTTTTACTATTTGAAGAAAGTTTGAATAACGAGATTTTTTTAGAATACAAATTTATTACTAAAAATTAAAGTGGGCATTAGGCTATTTAAGATTTTAAATGGGATTTGGCATAGATTGATATCTATGGAGCACACTCTAATGAAAAGATGTCGGGAACACAATATTGTCATCTAGAGTTTCAGTATAGGAAAGAACCATTCAAAGAATACTATGTACGAAAATTCTAAAAATATGAACATGCTGACAACTCACCTCCATATTCACACGTATGTATGATGCTTGGGTTAATATTCATCCACCCATCGACCCCCCCTCTCTCTCTGGATGGATGGATGGCCATATGTTTGGATGAAGGGTCGTATATCTGTCATTTAACTATCTATGGTGGATAGGGATTAGGCGCTTGTTTGAGGGTGCGATTATTGTTAGTTCTTTTTGATTTTCTGATATATCACAATCATGTTGGATATAACCTATACATCCAATAATTATATAAATATACATACATATATATATATATATATATATAGATATAGATATTGATATATATATAGATAGAGAGAGAGAGAGAGAGAGAAAGAGAGAGAGAGAGAGGAAGATAGAGAGATGATGTGTCGAGCTTTTCATGGAATAAACCCACCATATGTCGGATATTGCATTAAATCATATCATATTGCATCCCTGATTTGTCTCGTTTGACATAGCTTCTAGTCCATTTCTCTTACCAACAACACAAATAGAAAACGTCAAAGGACATCCATATTCCCCTAACACACAACTAACAAATACAATTACTGCAAAACAAAAACAAAAAAAAAGAAAAGACAAAGGATCTCATTGGACGCCTGAAGTGAAAAAAAACTTTTTCTAAACCGACTAACCCATCAAAAAACACGAGGAAAACAGCTATTTTTGGCTTTAAAACTAAAATAAAAGCATACTAAGCGAATTATCGTCAATTTAGATCAGGTATTCCTTACTACTGTCATTCACATCACATTCAAAACACATACAAGCCAATGAGAGAAAAAAGAAAGAAAAGTATATCATATTAACTGATCATATAACCTCACCGTGAAATGAGGTAAGAATAATAATATACATGAAACCAACCAACGACATCACACAAAAGAAAAAAAAATCCCCCAAGATGACCAAGAAACAATAATAAACAAGGAAGGAACAGGCATCACGGGAAAAATGACCATCAGTAATAAGCTACAAAAAAAAAAAGAAAAAAAGATGTACACTCAATCATGAAGGACCTCAAACTTGACCATAAATTAACCCACGACTAGACTCATTAACCCCACTGATTCACAGATAGGAGAAAATTAGAAATAAAATATCATAGAATATGCACAATAACGTCGAACAACAATTACAACAAAGCCAATGGATTGATACGAATGAGACCATTACCTGGTTAAGCAACATCAAGAGGAAAAATACTTGTGCCTCCACCTCACCTTAACAGAAGGTATCTTTAAGGAAGCCATTGAATCTACCAAAATCTACACTAATATTAACAACATAGCCATAGAACTAATCAAACATTATAGATGGACAGTACTATTCTACAATCAGGAACAATAGACTTAACCGACGCTGCAGTTTTGATGTTCTTCTGGGCAGCCTCAATTCAACCCAGATGTTGGATATACTCAGTTTGTATGTTTCATTTAACCTTACATTGATTTACTAACAATCGATTCCAACTATATTGAACTATACCTGGATGACAGTCTACTTATCGCAGAAAATAGCAACGCACGAAAATGTAAAACTATCAGAATAAATATCATAAAAGAAATTTTAAAAAAAACCTACGAAGTCGGATTAAATCCTTATGTTGCAATTCTACTTCTTTTCAGGTGTCATATATCATTTAAATAATAATGAACCATATAGGAAAGAAAATTCGGTAATTTTTTATATTAATATTAGTTCTGAACACCGAAATAAAACCATTGAAAAGATCCCCAAATCTATAGAAACTAGATGAATATAATTCCCTAAATAAAATTATATCAAAGTTAAGAAAGAATATACGAAAGCCTTGATGAATGGCAGTTTTACTGAAACGATGTTTAACAGTGAAATAGAATAAAGGAAAACAAAGCAACGATAACAAAAAATGGGTACAAAAATCATGTACTAAACGAAAATTATCTTAGGAACAACATTTATCTGATATTTGATAGGGAAGCATTTCTCTTCAAGCTAACCAACTCAGTACTTAACTAATAGGAAAGAAATGCTATAAAATGTAATCAAGAAAATCAATTCTTTCCCTTATTGACAAAAAAATTACATGACCAGAGGCTTGATTATTTCCCGGAAAAATATCTTTCTTTCTATCAACTGTTTTGTTTTTAACCTGAGCAAAACAGGCTAGTATTTGGACTTCTCCCCACCACATCCCGATGAGGTGCTTCCAAAAAAGAGTCGAAAATGAATTTCCCTAGTGTGGTATGCTAATAGCGACAAGCGTTTGATCCCCGACTTACAATGGTCAGTGAATTCTAACAGTACCGACAAACGGGCTATATGGGACGTCAATCACTTCTGCCAATTAACGACAACATTTGAAACCATCTTCTTCTGTTGTTAGAATTTTATGCCACCCTCTCACACCATAGCATTGAGCGTGGACATTCGGTTTGCTAGGATATTTTGACAAAACACTGCATCAGCAATGCCTATTAGCAATTTATACAGTCAATATTTCGCTCTCACCAATTTCTAGCTTTTCCCAAGACAGCCAACAAGACTATTGAAAGTGCAATTAAGCAGCATACGGTTATTTCGAAAAAAAATGACTTCGCAGTCAGTTTTGAAAAGTGGTGAAGCCTTAATGGTGTAATTCGAAGAAGACTAAGGTGTCACTGCCATATATAGGCTATATTCCTGAAATATCAATCTGATTGATTCTCTCCTGATGGATATCTTTCATACTATATATGTTCACATTCTTTCCGTGTGTGGTTAAGTCACAGGTAAGCCACATCTTTTTTTTCCAAATTTGCATCTCTCAAAAAATGGATTTTAACAAAAGCCAACAACGAAAAATGTATTCGCTGTTTGTTTTGAAGCAAGCGCCAAATAATGCAATATTTGGTACCTGGAACTGATTGGAACGCTTTTCTCTGTTAAATTGATGGTAATCGATGTTCTGCTCTCAGCCATTTTAACCTAAGATCTCTTTTATACAGATGCTACACTAAACTGTTTTTTTTTTTTCAAAGTTATTCTTCATAATACTTAGTCGATTGATGCAACTAGGGGGAAACAACTGCTGTGATAAAACAAGCTCAGTGTTGCGAAATAATATCTCTCTATCTTGATTGGAGTCGCTTGCCAATCAATAACGTCCACATCGTGTGCAGTCATCAATGGTCGACATCCAGCTGATCGGCTGTCAATACACAGACTGTGACATTATTCTTCGAAGATGTAAGTCAATTAAAGACAGGAGATAAAAATGGAGATAACAAAAAAAGGAGGAGTAGCAGAGACTGTGCGATGTTGTATATTTAAGTATTTTCAAACTTCAGCGGTAGAGACTTTCTCTGTCTCTCTGTCTCTTTCTGTCTATTTGTCTCTTTCTCTCTCTTGCTCTACCTATCTATCTATCTATCTCTCCTTCTCTCTCTCTCTCTATATATATATCTATGTATCTATGTATCTCTCTCTCTCTCTCTATCTCTCTCTCTCTCTCTCTATATATATATATATATATATGTATATATATATATATATAAAACTTGAAAAGCAAAGTTACGCAACAGAATAAGTACCTATTCTCTCTCCTTTCCTTCAACAATCTATTGGGACCACATTATCGTTAGTAGTTTGGTAGGATCTTCACAGGGCTGGGATGTAAGCCGACCATCTCATCAATAAATTGTTTAGTATGCTATACATGTTTTGGGGGATATTCTCATCTCTTATCTTTTCATATGTGTGAAAATGGTTAAAAGGTTCCCGGAAAAAGCAAATCTAGCATCAGATGTTTTGCTTTGAAAGCAAAAATTGGAAATCGAAAATGCCGGCTCCTGGGAGATCATAGTGGTGAGTCTGGACTGCATTATGTCTGTGAAGAAATCTGTGTCAGTTTGGTAGGTTATTTTGTTTGGAGTAGTAGCAGCAGTTCGGAGGAGGTACATATTCTTGAGAATCAGTAGTTGTAGATACTGGGGAGCTGGGTAATAGTTTAGTGACTATTCGGTTATTCGTTGAGTTCGGTTGAGGTTTTTTCTCGTGTTAAGGTAGGTAGGTCTGTGGGAATTCTTGCTATAAACGATCGAGTATCAGTAGGGTAATGTATATTCTGTAAACTTATGTAGATGTTCTTGAGAGTCGGATGGTTTTGAGTTGTACAGGTGAAATGAAATATACATATGTGTGTTCAGGTATTGGTCAATCTGACTGTGTTAAGTTCCCAATATTAGATATACGTAAACAGAGATGAGGTGTGGATAGAGTAAGGTCAGTTTACAGCCTTAAGTATAGGTGGGTGGTAGTCTAAGTGGGAGTTGTTGCAGGTAATAAAAGTATATGTATGTTAAGTGGTGTTTGGGCCTTGGTAGAAGTGTCGTCAGAGGTGCATGTATAAAGATAGTGAGTCTATTAGTATAGACCAATTGGGAGTGCGAGGATCATTATGTTATATATATACATACGCATACACACACATATATACATATATATATATATTGAAATAATTAATTGGCAGTAGAATAAATAAAAAAATCGACTACTTACACATCAACAAATATAATGCAACATATATAAGTAATTGATGGTTAGGTGCAAACCTCAATGGTGTACATTCCTTCAAATCAAGGGCTTTGCCATGGACATTGTTGCAGCACCATACAATGCTACTACTCTAATGGGTAAATTCAAGGAAACATATCTAACTAGAAAGATCAATTACTGTTTCACCTATGCTTCATATATTGACGATGCCTTCCGAATACGCATGAGCAGAGCAATAGAAGTGAATACATTCCTTAGACACCTCATCTATCCACATGTTCAAATCGACTACAAAACTTTGACAAATTCAATTGCATTTATCCACGTAGATGAAAATTATTCACACGAAAAATTACAAGCAAACAGTATACTCTAAGCCAAATTGTCTGGTATTTATTCGTACACACACACACACACACACACGCACACACGCACACACACACATATATGCAATGCTCTTCCATATGAATGAAGCATTCTGGTGAACGAGGAGTTTCTGCGTAAATGAATATATCGCTTAAATTCAGCCTTACTGACCACCAAGCTCCGTAGTTCAGTGGTAGGATATCGGCCTCCGGGATTTCATTCTGCCTCGTGGTACCGAATTGGATAAAGTCTATAGCCACAATGAAGAGATGTAATACATCAAAGCATCTGTCTGTGGATGACACAATAATATATATATATATATATATATATACATGGATATAGATAGATAGTTATATATATATATATATATATATATATATATATATATATATTTATATATTACAATATATATATACATGGATATAGATAGATAGTTATATATATATATATATATATATATATATATATATATATATATATATATATGGATATAGATAGATAGTTTTATATGTATATATATATATACATGGATATAGATACATATATATATATATATATATATATATATATATATATATATATATGTAGTGTTAAAAATGATGCAAGCTTCATGTCAAACAACGTGAAAAATGAATTTTGCGGCCAGCTGGAAAAAAATCTCCAAATTCTTGGTTTAATACATTGGCGGAGAATCGACTCGATGTAGTTTTATCTATGTAATTGGTATTTTCAAATATGACATCATAAGTTGGTTTGGATGCAGTCCAGAATTAGAACTTATACTGCAAATAATACCTACGGGTGAACGTTCAATAGAAGTAACACGAAGTGCGAGTCAAGTCTCTGGTTCTCCCTACTGAACCCCCATACTTAAAAAACGATAATAGGGTAATGTACGTGAATAGCCTAGTTTCAAAGAATAGATACTTAGTATAAAAAAAAAATGATATAATGAACATATCACCTTGAAAAATATTACTAGTTACATATATGACAGGGAATATATGATAAAAGGACGTGGCGTTTGATCGGCGCTGGTGAGGTACCATGTTAATATAACTGTTTTTTTTTTAAATCCCTGAAATAGTTACTTTGTGAACAACTAATGTGCCCAACCAGAGGAAATTTATGCATTGTACTATAATAACAAAAGGTATAAGAAGCTGGGAATATCAGTTTGGAAAATTACATACGTTGCAATGACAGATATTGAGAAATAGGTGGCTGATATGCCACAAAAAATCTATTGAAAAAGCTTTTCAATAATTATTGTTAATGAAGTAAAACAGTCTAAACAATATATACGTGTGTGTTTGTGTGTGTGTCTGTGTGTTCCTCTCAATATACAGCAAGTATATATATCTATGGAAATATATGTCTAAAGCAGATATTTTCTTTTGCGATCTTTCCTGTGCTGGAATCTAGAAAAAATCATCTGCTTCTATGTTTTACGCTAAGCGTAACACCCTTGAGCCATTCCTGATACTTGAAGACACTCCCATAAAAAGAAACTTGAAAAGCAGAGATGCTCCTAGACACTGTTCAAATATACAGAAATGGCTTTCTCAAAAAACAAACGAACAATCTATTAGTTCTATTCCACACGTAAAAATAAACAGACAAACATGGGCTGTATGCATGAAGTGAGGGCATATTTATAGTTTTACTCTTTCCCCATTTTGTTTTTTACGTATAAACGCTTGAAGACGCCAGTAATCTCCTGGATCTTACCATTATTCATAGATCATTACGTCATTGATGAAGCATTCAATAGCAAATACCGATAGCGACTGATCAAGAGAACATTTTCTAAAAACAAGGATTCTGAGAAAACCGTTCCTTTTCTTCTCTCATCGTGAACCGAGAGACTAACGAGGTTTTAAGTTTGTTAGTCAAAAGAAATGTTCCGATTTTTTTTCTCATTGGTAGAGGTGTTTTCATGTTTTTTTAGTTTTGGCAATATATTCTGATTTTTTATAGGAAGACATTTTCATTCATCCTTTGACCATATTTACCGTAGTGGTTCAGGTGGGGAAGAAGAAGTCCCCATTAACCCTTTTTATTGAACATACGTTGAGAAACTAATGCATAAAAAAATCCAGTGAACTGATATATTCTATGTTCCATTTATTCATTTTGGTATGGACTACATAACCTACTTCAAATTTCTGGAAACCTCTAATGAATTGCCGTCAATGTCATATCATTGTTTTCAGCATTCCTTTGGAATGTCAACCCCTCTACAGGCAAGACTTGGCTCCATCTGACGTTTGACATTTCCAGCTGTCTCCCAGAGAATGTGACAAAACAGCTGATGGCAATCCCAAAAGAGGGCTTTATCGACTTTACTGAAAAGCAGCAGGGATGCTAAGATTATTGTTAGATTTACAAAGAAGATAATTTGAAGAGGTACCCAGAGTCTTTAACCCTATTCAGGATAGTTCCTAATTAAAACCAGGTGGTTTGATACTTTTGCATCTACCTTGCTCTTTTGTAAGTATATTCATGTAATGTTTGAAAAAGCACGACAATGTTTTAGTTAATGTGATAACGTGGTAAGGCTATAATAACTCCTGATAGGAAGTGGTAAAATATAGCCATATTTAAAACTTTATCAACCACTAAGCATTCGATTTTGTTTTTATTTTGAGCAATGTTTGTATTGAGTTTGCAGAATATCTGACATCCAAATATAAAATTTGTAATTATCAATTTCCAAAGCTAATTCTGTTCCTTTGGAAAATTATACGTTAACGATTTAAGAGTGTACATTTTCTGCAGCATATAATCGGCTTTATCATGAGGGAGGTTCTACAACTTGTGATGACATTGTCATAGACGTATTCAGTAGACACCTGTTATTATAACACCCATTTGAGATTTAGGAGCGACGTTATAAATGATTTGAGTCTGAGTAAATATTCAAGATCTTCTGCTGCAACTAACAGGTTATATCATAAGAAAAGTTAATACAAGCATATGTATTTACTTGTATGTGTCTGTTTTCTATCACAATATCCCCAGAAGTCTTCATTGAATTTACAATGGCATCTTTGAGAAAATGGCTAGAAGGTTAAAAGTCAGAACATGATATGATAGATCCATGAATTTTTCTTGATTGAGCTTTATTTTCGTATGTTTTGTCGATATTTTTAGACATTGGAAATCAAAACTTTAGAAATACCCCGCTACATCGTCCTCTTGTACAAACTACTTTTTATTCAGATTATTGTTATTCTTTCAGGCTTGATTGATGCTCATCATTTCATGTGTTTCAAGTACGTGTAGTTTTTTTTTTCCTGTGTTCCCCTTCTCATACCTGTCATGCCTAGTGGATGATTTGTGTATATTTGGGATTGGCGTTTCCTGACCTTTTTAATGACCCTCAAGAAAAGATCTCAGAATAATCCCTAACGTATGAAACAATGGACGAAAGCTATAGATATCGGGTTGAGGGTGTTTTCTCTATAAGAAACATCCCCAATCGAATATGACGGCCGGTGCGAATGTTCAGCCTCTGTTGCATGCGTCAACTGTGCGATCTCTGCAAATCTCAGGCCTGATTGATACTAGGACTTTGTTATGACCGACAACTTGGCCGGATACAGGTGTACCAAAAGGGTACCCAATCGCATATTTGATTGTATTCCTTTTGCAGCTCAGAGCAGAGGGGAAATTTGACGTGCTGAACATCACACTATTCAAGCAGACACAAGATCTGCGAAAAAAACAATTAAAAATATAGATGGGGAAATAAGTCTGAAGACACCACAGGCAAACACTGTTCCCAACGAAATTTACACAAGAGCTAGAGAACCATTGTTGACGTTCCGGGAACAAAAACTTTCAGAAATAAAAATAAAACAAAACTTTACATATATCTTTGAAAGAATGTCTAATTTGAAAATAACGCAAATCTTTCTTCGTTTCAAAGGAAAAAAAAAACATTATTTCTTTTGCCATTTTAATAATTGAATGAAATAACAGCCCATCTAAGGAAAGATGTGTCTTTCCAGATCAACCCCCCGAAAAAGATCTTTTATGCATCAGATTTGGTTGGCATTGAAAGTAATGGACTTTGATGGGAACAGAGAACCCTGCTTCGCTAAGAATGATGGTAATTAGGATTCTTAATAATTTTGGCGGAGATTCCTTTTAGCTCTGTAGATGAATGTGATGAGGACGTTATTCTTCCGTCAGTCACTGCCTGATCACGTTTGTCAGAAAAAATGCAATTACCCCAGGAACAGATTCAATGAACGGAAGGAATTGGGGCAGAACATTGGCTAAGATTAGCAAGCAAGTATCAAAGAATATTGATGGATAACGATGATATTGATTATATATATATATATATATATATATATATATATATATATATATATATGTGTGTGTGTGTGTGTGTGTGTGTGTTTGTGTGTGTGTGTGTGTATATACATATAAATACAAGAGAAACATATCCCTTCCTGTCTTTTTTTTCTCTTGTTCTATATACAATGTATACCAGAAGAATAACCAGACACTTTGATTTTCTCCTGTATTTTTTTTCCCGTTTGAATTTTTTTTTGACTCCAGATGCCTCGTATAAAAATAAATGAAAAGGGAAATATAATAGACAGTGGACGAAATTGAAGAGAACATAGATTGACATTTGATGCAGATCTCAGAAGGTTGGGCACAATTTTTTTAAAGTGTGAAGGATTCCAGGATTATCGTCTATGATCTCAATCACATATATTCTGAAGTCGACTGCTACCACAGGGAAGGCTATCATTCCTATACTAAACGATTAGATTCTATTCAAGAACACCACATCCGCTCACAAACACGTACGTGCAAGCACACACACATCTGCACCTACACACACACACATACATCCACGCATACACACACACATACACACACACACATTCACTCCCACCCAAACACAATATAAATGATACTGTATCAGTCAACCCCTAAACTATTTCAAATCATATTCAATCCAATGTTCACTAGATTGGTCGACTTTTCAAAATAAGGTCGCAATGCGTTCTTGAAAGTGTCAAGTTCATGGTGTCGAAAAATATGATATCATCCATTACGGAATCAGCGTTGTTGAAATATGTAGTTTCTTAATACTGAGATAACAACAAACATGTTTTATTCATAAATAAACTGATCTGATTTAAAAGACAAAAACAAAATCTCAACCTAAAATGTAAGGTATACGTTATATTCCCTAACCGAAACTGTGGTTGCATTTGGCATACATTATTTTAAATTATTCATTAGAGAAGTGAAAGATAATGACATGCAAAGCACTACAAAAATGGTAACTGACAAAATTTTCACGAAGGTCATTTTCGTCAGGTAACTCATAGTTTTCAGAATTTTTTTCAAATTCATAGCTCGTGTTCTGTATGAATGGCTGATTATGTCAAATCGAATTGAAAATACAAGTAAATAAAAGTGCCGTTATAACAGGTAGATTTTATGCTAGTGTATTAATAAATAGAGATATTGGTTAGGCAAAATTGCTTCAAAAGTATATTACATTTTGTTATCTGGTTATACATTTGAATTATGTACACAAATGCGTTGTTGTTACAAACAAATTTCCAACAATAGTCTTGAAAGAATATAAAAACATATTGATATATCATATAGTGCTGTAGAATGAGTGCTATTACAATAAATATTTACTGAAAGAACGAAATAAAAGAAGAAAGCAAAAGATCACCCAAAAATCTACACGGGTCTCTTGGCCAATTTTTGCAGGGTAAAAAGGTTTCTGTATCCCTTGGTAATGGATCTGTCATGTTGAATTCAATGTGGAACTTACAAACCTGCATTACAAAAGTGGACAGCAACGATGCCAACAGATGATAAGCAAAAAGGAAAGATGAATAAAGAGGGTTTTTCGCATCGAGGATTGTATCGACTCCGCAATCAAGGGACTGGAAGATATCAAAAGACTGAGCAGGGAAACGTTCATTACAATTGCTGTGAACTGCAATATAACTAACCCTGGGATGGATTAAAAACCAGGATACACAAAAATCAGAATTGGACATAAAAAAGATCAACTGCGCAGGGATTTCACAAGGCATATTCAAGTAATTGTAGATAAATCAGCATTGACATGTCTGTGTATAGGGAACCTGAACAGAGGTACTGAGTCGCCCTTAATGACAGCACCGAACAATGTCCCAAGAACATGTTATATAAGGACTAAACAGAATGTGACACAGGAGAATTGCAAACGTAGAATGTGCAGCGAGAAAGCATAGACAAAGACCTGCATCGCGAACGAGTACAACAATCTAACAGAGAAAGAGAACAAAAAAAGACATGACCGAGCCGTAAAGATAGTCCAGTGGGAAAGAGACTGGCGACTGCGTTTTGACCGATGGTAATACTTTCCGTCAAACTTTGTAAATGGTTAAGGAAAGTTGAGTGCATATTGGTAGGAATAACGAAATAGGCCTTTTGAGTTTCAATTGAATCACAAAAACCAGATCAAGTTGGGAAAACGAAGGAGGGATGAAGACGTCAGGTAGGAAATTCTGCTCTTTCACGGGATAAAGGTGAAAAGAAAATGGAAAATTGATATGTATCTACTCCTTGCAAGAGGATCGAATAAAGATAAACTGAGTATTATCCGTTAGAGCCTTCAGAAATGTCCCTACAAAAGTTTTGAAGAATTAGGAGACCACCCAGATGACAACACTACTGAAATCCGTGATAATACTAATGAGAGTCCTGTAGTGAAAAGGAAACTTGCCGTCCCTCGATATCATATGACAAGTACCAAATAAATAGTCTGCTAATGAATAATGAATAATAATTCACTGATATAATACGTGATGATTTACATTTCTGTTGGTTGCTAAATCATTCATGGATTTATTATTGTTAAAAGTGAATGATTCAAAATTAAAAAATACAGAAAGAAATAATGTTTTTTACATGTTTCAGGTACAAAGCAATTGAGAAATTATTCAGATAGACTGTTTCTTTTTGGATACATTGTTAACTTGAATTAAAAATAACTCACCGTAAATTGTCAATAATTGAACAACTGTGGTCTCAAAATATGATATCACAGGAACAGATTCTATTGAAATAGTATGGTTTAGAATGGATTTAAATTATGTTATCATTTGCGTTTTCAACCGCAAAAAACATTTCAAATTGAGTACAAAATTCATTTACAAACATTCAAATTACGGGGAATGTATGTGTTATCAATAATTCTTTGAAAACATGCCTCAAAAAAGTTCGGAAAAATTTATTTTCAGTTACCTAATAATAATGAAACTCAAAATACAACAACTACAAGCTAAGCATACACATCTGCATCTACGAGCTCTTAATCCGACGATCACCAACTAAATCAGAAAAATGTTAGATGAAATCCAATCATGGGAAAAAAGTTGGCTCTAGAAAAGGTACCCAGCCATCGACCATTTCTATTCAGTAGACTAACTTAAAAAGAGAGCAGTAGAATATAGATGCAACTCGCTGTAGCATTTGCTGATTTTTAAGACGCGGTGGAAATCCAAAACATCATTGACAAAATTATACTACAAAGTATTATCTTCTTAAAATCCGGAATACTGCACACAGTACTTCTTTCTTCAGGCTACGTATAGACTTTGAGCCTTCTCGACTCGAAAGAGGAGTGAGACAGTGATGCCAGCTCATCCAATCGCTTCAAAGCCTGTCCTAAGATGATCTTCCAAAACTTAAAATGGGAAACAAGGGAATCAGGATAGATAGAAAATACCTAAGTAACCTCAAATTTGCTGATGATCTCTACGATCATCAACCAATGTTAGACAAACAAAATGAAGCAAGCAAAATAGTTGGCCTCCTCATGAACTTCAGCAAAACAAATGCCATGTACTGAAAAACGTGTTCGGGGCAAAGACACAGCAATCGAAATCGAAAATGCATAGCTCATGAGAGTACACCCCTATATTTAGTTGGAACTGCAAGATCTCCATGGATCCATATAAAGAATAAAATATCACGAGAAAAAAGACACTAGGTTTACGTAAATTCGGTAAAGCAACCTCAACTTTGAAAATCTGTCCTGAGAAGAAGGGTATCTGTCTGATGATCGCTAGGAACATTAGGAGCTGATACATGGAACTTGGCCAGAAGATTGACCTTCGAATTGAGAACCATGAAGCGTTGACATAAGGGAATCATGCTCAACATCACATAAAGAAATCATAAAAAGCACAGTATATTGGAGAAAAAACAGTTCGAGACACCATAGGTACTGTGAGAAAACTCATTTGACGATGGGCTTGTTATGTTGTGAGAATGACAGACAATCAGTGAACATCAAAACTCACAACATTGATCCAAGGGTTGTAGCTGACAAAAAGTAAGATTAGATAACGAACTAAAAGAATTCAGAAAGTACTGGCTCTGCGGTGTCCATTATAGACAGATCTGGCGAATAGTTGGGAACTTACATGTCTGACGACGGATGCTAAGATGATAATGATGATGATGGAAAGAAACTAGTAGAATACTTATGCCAATGAATGTGTCTATTGGTGAAATGTTATGGTGGAGAGTACTGTAACAAAATACCAAAAACACAGACACATACAGCACAATAATACATGCACAAGCAAAGAAATCATGGAACTCTTTCCCACTTCTGGCGGATACAGTTGTTTAACCCTTCATTCCAAGAATAACTCCAATATTAATATTAATAATATCAGGTAATCTACAAATATGACAAGCCAATAGAGGAATCTTCTTGGTGTTACGCAGATAAGTTCGAGATTTTGCTATGTTTACCGCGTTGAATCAGTCGTCCCGGTGGCGATATTGTTCAAATCTTAGCCAGACATCTAAATCAGTAGAGACAGAAGCGATGAAGGCGGTGATAGGCCAAACGCAAAATATTCGGATCTTTTACGTAGTTGTGGCAATAGAGTTAGTTGGACTCTGGAGAGTTTGAGGAAAATAAATCGTTGATCATTCATGTAGGTCTGCAAGAAATATGCATTATTCTGGTTTTTAGACTGTAAGAAGCTCATCAATATATAAGTATAAATAGCAGAACATTACACATACACACACACATAAATATTGCACGCATGCACGTCTACACACACAAACACGCACACACACACACACATATATATATGCTCACCCTGTGATATGCTTTTGGAAGTGAACATGATATCTTTGTCCAATCGACAGCTATCTCAAAAGATCCCCTCCCTGGCATATCATATTTGGCTGACAGAGTGGAGAAAGACAACACCAACCATAAATACTTATGGACATTTATACATATACAGTTAAATCCAAACATGCATACATTCATGCATATATATATATATATATATATATATATATATATATATATATATATATATATATATATATATATATATATATATATATATACTCTCCAATTGCTATTGCAAGGTCATGCATGAGAGGAAATTTACCCATTTGTCTCTTTGTGTTTATTTTTAAAGAAAATATGCTAGATCTTGAAAAAAAAACACTTCAAAAAGTGAGGCGCAACATACTTCACGAAAAACAAGTGATATCTATAGTATTTGCGTAAGTTTATAGGATTTATTAAATTATCTTGCTTTTTTTTCTTCATATTTTGTTCCGAAGCAGTGTCAAGAGTTAACTCAAAAATGGTCCTTTATTGAATTCCTACCTGCTTGTCCTGAATTTGTGAACATTAACTCTATAGAAAGATATACATATAGCATAGTATCATTCGAGAAATGTTTCACATGGTATGAAGTCTACCATGAAAAAAAAAATCGACTCCTCGTATGCATTCACTCACAATATAGGGTCCCTTTCAAATTTTTCTCAAAGTTGATTGAAAACACCTTTGTCAGATGCCTTGGAAAAAAACAATCTATAAACGAGGCATACACAAATAAAATGCCAACTGTTTTTATCTTGTAACGCGATACAATATCACTTGCTTCCCTGTTTCGTAGGACTTGGAATATTATCCCGACAACGCCAGCTACCATCGCTACACACACACACCTAAAAACATAGACACACACACACACATATATATATGTATGTATATACATATATATATATAATCATTCATATCCCGATGATTTTTCTGTTCTTATCTCTTTATCTGTCTGCCTATCTCTCTAAACTCCTGTCTCTTCTATCTCATTTGCATATCTGTCTGTCCCTCTTCATTTCTCTCTTCCGCTTTCCCTCTCTTTCTCTCATATATATATGTAAGTATATGTATATATATACCTATATGTGTGTGTGTGTGTGTGTGTGTGTGTGTGTGTGTTTAATTACATCCATGCATAGAAGAAGAGCGAGGGGCAGACAAACATGACAGAGGCAGAGATAAAGAGATAGACAAACACACACACATTTTGTGAGAGAGAGAAAGAGAGAGAGAAGGATAATTAGAGAGAGAGAATGGGACAGAGAGAATGGGACAGAGAGAGAGAGAGAGAGAGAGAGAGAGAGAGAGAGAGAGAGAGAGAGAGAGAGAGAGAGAGAGAGCATTGGCATGAGGGAAATACGGTATATTTTCTTGGATTTTTCTTAGGAATGACATCTTCATTCTTTTCTTTGAAAAAAAACTCTCAATAATACTTTGTATTACTTTGAAAACTAAAAAGCACTCGAAGAGCAGATACCTCTGTCAGGGCCATATTCTTGCGACGTATCTGTCCATGGATCTATTTCACGGAAAAAGGCTAGAGAAATATCTTTGATCATCTTTTTTTTGACTATTTTTGAAATGATCATCTCCAGTGTGACATACTGCCAAGAAAACGTTGGTCATATGCTGGTTTTTATTGAGCGTGTGTCCGAATTCAAAAGGCTAGGAATATAACTGTCCAAAAGTGCCGGCTGATTTGAGCTCATCTTATTGTTTTGTGCTTCCGTTGGTTCCACGATTTTTATCACACGATTTTATTACAAGGATTCCTGAAATAGTTCCTGGACAAATAACCGGGGTCACGTATGAGATCTAATATCGAGAGTGTTTTTTAATAATCTTCAGATTTCCTCTTTTCCTTTTCCACTATGGAGAAAACAATACTGGGGAGATATTGTTTCCACTCTGATGGACCCTGAAAGGTTTTATTGAAACTGCTAATCGAACTGGAGTATTTATTTGATTTATATAGGTGCGAATGGTATTTTGCGTTTGACTATGCTCTGTAATAATTCAGCAGACAGTCTTATCATCGAATACAGCATACTACTGATATCCAAAGGCAATTGCCCATATTCTATTTTAAAATCATACTGCTTTATAGCAGTAGACAACTCATTCCTAATGTATATGTTAGCCAAAAGCTACAAATTCCTTCATATACCATATCTAGCCCATGCTATCATCGTGATTCGATCACTTGTGGCTATAATAGACTCGGGAGTCTATTATGAATAATTTTT